>VZRW01001339.1:290476-307328 GCA_013398125.1 Aegotheles bennettii
AGCGGCTCCGGGGCGCTGCGCAGCGGCGGGAGCTGGGCTCGGTGCTGCGGGAGGGCCCGGTCCAGCTCGGCACGCTCCGTGGTGCCGGGGCTCTGTAACGACTCCCGAGTGTCGCTGCCACGTTGTAATCACTGCAATAAAAAGCACCTTCCACAGCGGCCCGGGCGGGCGCCTCCCCCACGCCGGCACTTACGGACCCCGCGCTCCCAGACCTCGATGCAGGCTCCCGCCTTGTCTGAAACAGCCGAGGGTTGCCCTTCGGGAACCAAATTTCCAGGCGCTGCAGCCTTGCCTTTTCAGTTCCTTGGGCAAACCTGGGCGCTCCAGGGTCACGGAACCCTGGAAGCCCTTCGCCTAGAGCTGGAAGTGCAGGCACTCGTGGTGTCGCCGGGCGTGTGCGTTTGTTTGTGTCTGCTGGGGACACTCGCAGCGGGGAGAGGATCAGCCCTGGGTTCTGTTCTTCAGGTTCCCGGCTGCTGGCAGCTGCACCTGGGAGTTTCCCACGCTGCAGGCACAGTTCCACGGAGGGCTCCCCAAAGGGTTTGAGGGCAGTTACTCTTACAAGGGCTTGGTGGCTTCTTCAGGGCGGTGGAGGCTGTGAAGCATTTCTCCCTGTGCACTGTTAGGTTGAGCAATACCCCCCCCTCTTCTGGGCTGTCACCTTCTGCTCCTCTGTGCTGGCACAGCCGCTTTTGTACCACTGTGTTGAGCTTGGCTGGGAATTGGTCTGGCTGGAGAAGTCTTCTCAATAAAAGGGTGGTTTTGCATCTGGATGAGTTCTCTGATGAAGTTTGTGTTAAAACATCTGCAACGAGCAGTTGTGGGGGCACAGAGCAAGGACTTCAGAAGGGGAAAGAAACAGCTGTGGTCTCTGCGCTGGCATAAGCAGCTCTTCTGTCAGATGTAAAGCTCAGCCTGGGTTCTAGAGGTCGTCTGTGTCCCCTTTTTTCTTTCCCGAAGCTGTGATTTCCTAACCAAGATGAATGCACACCTGCAGCTGTGCCGAGTTTCCCTTCTGCTCTAATGCTCAGGGCAGCCCCTGGTTTACTTGAACAGGAAGAAGACTCATAGATGGGGAAACATGACAATTGAAGCAATGACATTTTACCCAAAACATTTCTAAATGGTGAAAGTATAGAATGAAGACATTCTAATTCAGGAAGGAAATATGTCTTAAGGACTGTGTGTGTAGCAGTACTCGTATAACTGAGGTATTGGCTCTGGCAGCTGTGTGCTGCTGTGCCTCTCACTTCCCTGCTGATCCCCTGGCCTTCCGTGCCCGGAGCAGCCATGGTAATGACTGGTGTGCTCACACTGTCCTGCAGTGACAGTCAGTTGTAACTCGAGGGAAAGCATGTTGAAACAGCTATTCATTTTCATGGCTCTTTTTTTTTTCCTCCTCAGGTAATTCTAGAAGCTATGGACATACTCTTTAGAGTAAGAGGAGGACTGGATCTTGCATTTCAGCTAGCAACTACTGATGGTGTGTCTGTAAGATTATAATAGATTTCTTAACATTTATATAAGTAATCTTTTATTAATTAACTAATTGTTGTGTGTATTTTCTTAGCATTTCACCAGATGTTAAGTGCTTCTTCCCAGACCTGCAAACATTAAGTACAAAATAGGTTATTCTTTATCTCCATTAATTTTCTGACAGTCTTTTTCCATTGTATGTTGGTTTTTTTAATTTAAAATAAAGTTTATTTACATATTTTTCCTGCTTATGCATATGGCATTGGAGTCACTTTCCAGTTTGAATCCAAAGTTGACCCTGGAATTCTAAGGAAACAAAGAATAACTTAATGACAATGAATTTGGCTATACAGGATTATATTAATAATAAAGTTTTGAGGTTGTGATCCAGTCTTTCTAGAGCAGTAAAGAAGAGAAGTGAGCTAGCTAGTTGCTCTACTGAATGCAAGCAGGACTGGGTACTGCAATCCCATGTGATAACAAGGGAGCAGACAATAGGGCGTTAAGAGGCTTCCTCTAGCCCCACGTTCTTACAGTAATGTAACATTCATTTCAGAAAGTCTCCTCAAGGCTATCAGCAGCCATTGAGGTTTTTCTTTTGGAGGAAATTTAGTTGAGTACATTGGGGTTTGTTTGATTTTCCTAATACTGTAGATTTTACAGACTTCTAGTGCAAAAGTCAACTAATAGTGGCCAAATCTAAGTTAATGCATTAGAGAAATACAATTTGGCATAGTCTTCGATAGCGTGTTAGGCTTTGTATAACTTACTGCATTCCAAGCAATGGTTTTTGATCCCCTCAGTGAGGAAAATAATGCCAGTAATGTGCAGATTTGCCCTGTCATATCCATTATTGGTTCAGATTGTAAGGAGTGGGTGAAAGTTAAAACGTCAAGTCAAGCTCTGAAAGACAGGCGTCTATGCTGGTAATAAAGATTCAGGCTGACCAGAGTGTGGCTTATGGTTGCAGGTTCATGTTGGCCAAAATGCGGCCTGCAGCAGGCCTGGCTTTTCCAAAAATTTAGCTTGTTTTTGATTTGTGTTTCTGAATAAAGATATGCAGTCAGAAACATGTGACTCCGCTTTAATCTTTCCAGGATTTACTGAGAAGTCTGGATATAACCATACATAGAAGTTTGTCTGTACGTAGCAGTTCTTTTGCAACTGTTGGTTTGTTTAAGAGTTATTGATGTGAGAGTTGATTATGGTGTAGGTTATTCTTCTGTAATTCATTCAGCTCTCCACATTTGGCAGCATCTGAGAGAAACACTGTGCTTTTGTTCAGGCAGGCATGAGTGTGAATGTTTGAGGCAGACCTGCTAAGTGAAATCTTATCTCAGTTTCTGTTTAAGTAGCCATTTTTCTGATCCTAACAGTACTTACGTTTTTATTCCAAGTCAAAACATTTGGGTTTTTTTAAATGTTTGCTCAGTACTGTAACAAAAGTGAGGAAATTCTCTGGGCTGATTGTATCCTTATTGTGTTTCAGAGGCGTCGACAAAAAAGGCATTAGGATATGTTTTCAGTGATCTTGCAAATAAACTGTCCTCAGATGTTCTTGTACTAAGAATTTGCCACAGTCCAGTTTATGTGTGGCCTAACAATGGTACAAACACCGTTCCAGAGCTGACTGATGACTCTGCTTGTAAGGAGCTAACACGATTTATACAGTGAGTATATTTAAATTTATTTTTTTAAATAGATTAATTTCATATGATCAAAATTTCTCTTTCTGTTGATACTTCAGATTCGATCAAGATGATGAGACCAAACGAAAGCTTGGCAAAAAAAAGGATAAAAAGTTACAAGATACGGTACGTGTCTCACCACACTAATAAATTATATCATTTAAACGTTTTTAGATCTGCCCTCACTAGGCTTTTCTGTACACAAATAGACATTGACATGACTTAAAAGAATCCTTTTAAAGTCTTTGAGGTTCAGCATGAATGCAGAGATCCAGCTACAGAAGATCAGCATGTAGAAGTTTGTCTTTAACATCACTAGCTTTTTTTATTTAATCAAAGTATTTTGTTACTGAGTTTAATACCAAACACCTACAATCTCACTTTTGTCATCTTGGTGCGTGTGTCACTGAAGATGTACTATTGGTGTCCTTATTCTCTGCAGCAGCAGATAGTCAATGTAGACCTCATGTTGGAAATGACATCTTCCTTACCTGCTTTGGCTCCCGTCATTGAAAGGGAAAATAAGGAACATCACTACATTAATATGACATTACCAGTTGATGTTGTTGTATCTGTTTCTCCAGAAGAAACGTGGGGAAAGTAAGTGTCATCCTGAGCTTGTAATTTTTCAGCTTCATTTCTGCTTTTTCTTGAAACAATGAAGTAAAGCTGTATCATTAATCAGCTTCATGAAGTAGCATATAATATTTTTGTAATGGAATTTTATGTGTAAATAATAAAAGCTCCGGTAGACAGCTGTTAGCTTTAATAATCTAGAGACACAATCCTTTTGGTGTCTACAAAAAATTCAGTTTATCAGTGTCTTGACAGATTTCAGAACTCGTAACTGTAGCTTAGCAAGGAATTGAGGAAGTCAGGAAAATGTTCTAAAAATTCTTGTGAGTATGTATAAAAGTGAGAGTCAGAGTGCATTTGATGAGTCTTTGTAATCTCAGTACTATATTAGGGGCTGCAGCTGGGTAGGTGAAGACAGAAAACATTAGTCTTCCTCTGTGTTTTCTCCTTGCATGTCTTCCATAGGATTTTACTCCGAAGAATGCCAAGTGGATAAAGTGCAAAAAAACCCCAAAATCATATAGTCACATATGTAACTTTTGTCTCAGCAAATGCTTGTAATGGATGCGTTTCTGATATAAGACCAGGGTACCTGCACTTTAGAGAGTTGAAAATCACCAGGGAGTAGTTTCTGTGTGCAAACATGCTTTGAGTAAAGCACAGTGAGGTTCTGTTTCTCGGTGGAAATGGAAGCGTGGAAGCAGTAAACTTGTCAGACAAGGTGCAAACGTGCGTACAGGTATTATATAACTGTCATCAGAGCTATGAGAGAAAACGATACACCACCACTGCTCTACTTCTTAACTAGTCTCCTTTTTACTTTGCAGGGTACAAAATCTCCTGGTGAAAGCAATTCACAGGCAATTAACTGACATGGAAAAATGTATCATGAATTATATGAAGGGAACATCAATTGTGGTACCAGAACAATTTCATTTCATGTTACCAGGAAAAAATCACCTTGTAACAATCTCGTATCCTACCGGTATTTCAGATGGTCAACTGGAAAGTTACAGAAAGGTAAAGCCCACAGATACCAACAGAACCTGCTTTTTTTGTTGTTGTTAATTTTTTATTATTATTATTGTAACTGAAGCAGTTGTAAAGCTTTTCATGTAACGTAGAATAAATACTAGCAGGTACTGCTATTTATAAAATTTATTTTTATTATAACTGAAGCAGTATACTGAATGTAGAAGCTTGATTTATTAGAAGTTATTTTATAAAACGTGCCAGATCTCATTTTTGTAAGGGAACATTAGAAACTTTAAAATTACATAGGATTTGTTTTAGGTAGGTTTTATTTAAATTATACTTCTGGTACTGTATTCTTTGAATTTTTCCACTTCTACAGTAGAATATCGGTTTACTTCTGGCAGGTTATTCCTTTCAGGCTTTAACACGTGTTCCAAAAGGGTTAGGGTTCTTTTTTTTTGTTTGGTTTGATTTCTTTCTCGGGGTTGTGTGTTGCTGAGTTTTTTGTGTATTTGTTGGGTGGGGAGAGGAGGAGCTGCTTTTTGTGGCTCACAGCTGACCAGCTTTGGCTAGCTTTTATTTGTTTGTTTTTTGCCTTCTGGGTTGGCATATCTAGAAAAAGGAGTATGGATAGGGTGGGGAAACGTTCTGATGTGGGAGTCCTTTTGGACTGGGACATGCATCTGGCAGATACCAGTTCAGCTCATGCAATTTCACGTAGGTGGGAGTGGGGAAAGAATCTTCTGCTGTCTTGGAGCTGTAGAAGCCATGGGGATTTTTCATTTTCTTCTTCCGTGTGAAGCATTACTGGGTTTATAAAACCTAATCTATTCCTTGTGTTCACAGAGGCCTTGGGTGCTGGTGGCACATTAAAGTCTTTCCTGCTTTCTATCTTCTCTTCACTATTGCCCACTGCTTGCTAAGCATTACTGTAGCTAATGTGTTTGAGTTCAGCATTGGGTCACCTGTGTAAAACGTATTAACCTGTGTTACGCACATTATCCTGGATGATCTGATCATTCCTGTCACTCTTAGGTTCTGTGAAATAAGATAATATATCTCTTTAAATGTGGCTGCTGTGTTGTAAACAGCGCTTAAGAGATTTAAAAATAGACTGGATCTGCTTAACCTGTAAGCTCAGCATCTTTACTTTGTCTCAGTACGTGGTATTTGTATGTCTTCAATATTGGTGAATACTATAATTCAGAGTGTGTATGTCTACACTGCTACATAGATAAAACTGTAATCCTCTCTGTTATGGTGTATTTTACCATACTTCTGTAAGACACTTGTCGCTTGTGATCTCTTCCGTGGGGCCCCAGCGGCAAGCGTTATGTTACAGGACTGAGTAAAACAGGGGGCCCTTTAGACAGGAGGCAAACCTGCAGGAGCTGCATTGGAGAGCTGACACCTACTAGTAAACATATGCGCTGAATTTTAATATATTAAAATCTGCTTAATTAAAAATTTTCTAAACTATGCTCTTGAAACTGCTCATGTCTCCATTGTTACTTACAATGTGTGTTTCTGTTAATCCAAATTTTGAATTTTGCCCTTTGTTTTTATTCTAACTTGCATGTAGGAATTACATGGGTTATTCAATCTGCCTTGTGACAGACCATATTTCAAGAGAGCAAATGCTTATCATTTTCCAGATGAACCATATAAAGATGGATACCTCAGAAATCCACATTTACATCTTAATTCACCTGGTACAGAGTCTGGTATGGTAAGTTTAAACTGAAACATGTGTAAGAAAGTTTTTATTTTTCTCGAGATTTGTTGTTGAAAGAAGTAATTTAGACAGCCAGTGTTGTATAGATGAGAGAGAGCGGAGTAACAGATTGGCCTTTTAAGCAAAAGGGCTTCTCTGCATAAAAGCATTGCTTTAGCTAAATTTGTCCTAAAGAAATCACCTTTTCCTGGAAAAGGAATTACATATTTTTAGCTTGTATTTAGAAAGTTTCTCAGAACCAGGACAAGAAACTAAAACTATGAACAGGGATGTTCAGGAGACAAAAACAGGAGGTGTAATCATGTGTGAATAACAACCCTTCTGTTCTTCAGAGATCTGCAATCCCCAGCTGACAGCTCTTACAGTGCAAGTGACAAGTCGTAGGACTTCTCTGAAAACTGATGCAAGTGTGATCAGATGCATCTGTATTCTCTCTTTCTGTGCAGGTTTATTTGGTACATGGTGTATACAGTTATCACCACTATATGCAGGATCGGATTGATGACAGTGGTTGGGGCTGTGCCTATCGGTCTTTGCAGACAATCTGTTCCTGGTTCAAGCACCAAGGTTATATTGATACAGCTATACCAACACACAAGGAAATCCAACAGGTACAGAACATTTAGGCAGATTAATTATTTTATGTGTATTTCTCTAGAAAAATTTGGTTTTAAATTTAAATTATATTTAAATTTAATTTTAACAAATTCATATATTTTAGACCAGATTTGTGTGATACTCTTAATTTAGCTCTTAAATTGAACTATAGTAGTTCTGAATTACTATTTTTAACAAGTTTTATAATAGGACATCTGTCTCCAAGTGTTTGTCAGTGTCAGTTGACGTCTGTACAAATAAGACTCATTAAAATAGTCTTCTATTTTATAATAAAAGTATAAATTCTATAATAATATTTTTAAATATTAAAAATATTTCCTTGGATTAATGTTCTGTTAGAAGCTCAGACTATGACATTTTCACTGTTTTTGCCAAATGAAAGAAAACAAAGAACCCCATGTGTCATGTTAAAATCAATTTTAAAATGGACTTTTTGTCTTCAGTGGCATTGGTGCCCAGATGCTATGCATTGATTTACTGGTGTCTTTTGCAACTTTGCCTGGGAGAGTGGTGGGCTTTTCCTGTTTTTTTTTTTTTTNTGCTTCTTCTATTGTGAGTTCAAAAGTATACCTGACTATCTTCGTTTTTGTTAATGAACGGAAGAAAAACTGTAGGCTAATATTGTATGCCTAGGAAGAAATACTGCAATTCTCTTCAGTCTTCTAAAAACAGTTCTTTGTGTTATGTTTATTTACTGAACATTTCTAGTAAAGTTTGATTCAGTCCATGAAACAGTTTTCTTCATGCTTAGGGGCGATGTGAGCACTAAATTTAAAAGTTCAATTCCTGAACACTTCTCTGTCCACACCTAAACCTAAAAACAACTGAAGTCCATGAACTCCTGAAGTATTTTTAGTCATCTGGAAGAGGGCAGTAGCCTTCAGGAAGCTTTGTGGGCCTTGTATCCTGAGCAGAAAAGGCCTCTCTGAAGTGCTGCATGTAACATATAAGCCTCAGAATGGAGAAGAGTTTAAAATAAACCACAGCCCTCAGTGTATTTCAGTGGCTTCTTCCTCAGAGCACTGTTTTATGGATTCTTTTCTGAGATCCTTTGAGTGGGAATGCAGGTACTTCAGTCTGTGAAGTGGATTCTGCAGTACAAATGATGCACTCCATTATTAGACTTCAGAGTGCTCGCCATTCCAGCTTGAAGTCTGCCAGTGGACCTGGTGTTATATTCTGAGCTTACAGGCACTGCCTGTATTAGTGTCCAAGTGACATTTCCAAGACACAACCGCAACGAATGCATTCTGCGTTCATTTGTTCACTTTTGACTGGCTAGGTTCAAAACACGTTCCCATATGTATAAACCAACTTTGTTCACAAAAAGCTGTGGAATTGCCTACAATGTTGTTGACATTTGTTTTTCTTCATCGGGATGCTGCAAAGGCACTGGTTGATGCTGGAGACAAGCCTGCAGCATTTGTTGGGTCACGGCAATGGATCGGTTCGATTGAGGTACAACTTGTCTTGAATCAGCTTTTTGGAATAACATCAAAAATACTATTTGTCAGGTAAGAATAAGTATCTGTTTAATAGCTCGGTAATTATTAAAAAGACTGAAACCCTTAAAATGCAAATTACTATTACAATGCATGGGATAATTAGACAATAAATCTTTTAATCTCTCTTTCATAAACTCTGTATTCCTGCCTTTTTTTGTGCTAAGTGCTTACAAATGAAGGTGTTGCTAAATTTCTTGTGGGCTTGAGGTTCCAGTCTGCAGTTGCTATGAATTACTTAATGATATGTAAATTGATGTGGAATTCAGCCTGTTCCTTTGCATCACAAACATAATTTTTGAGGCAGGCACACAGGCGGTCATAACAAACTGAATGCACACTGACAGTAAATTATCACTTTGTCCACAGAGCTAACACATCAGTTCAGGATTGAGGCAAACTGCTGAGCAGCGTGGAAATAGTATTCTCTTTTCTAGGTTTGTGTAACAGATAAAACAAGGGATTTGTTTCCATTCTGACAATCTGGTGCTCTCATAGAAAATAAAAAATCCCTACAAATATATTTGGGAGAAAAAGAATAATGTTCAGCATTTATCAGAAGTAAAATGACTGGATTTTTATCATTTAGGCAGCACTAAGCAGAATAACAAATCCCTGAATATTTTGTGATAAATACAATCATGAAATAAAGAATACATACTTAGTGTGTATGAAAATTCTAGTCAAACAACATACTACTCATGAGTTATGTTTATTTAGAGTAAATTCTACTGTAGATATTCTGAAACAGCATGTGACCATGGTGATGGTGGTCCTTAATGGTAGGGAAATAGTTGGGTTCTTCATTATTTTGTAAAGATTTATACAGCCAATTTTAATCTTTTTTGTTCCAGAGCTTATATTTGCAGATGATTCACCTATTATTTATAGCAGCCATGACAGGCCCTGCCAGTATGAATGTTTTATTCCTGCACATAAGAATATAGAATAGATTCCTTTGTGAACTGTGTAGAATTGCTCGTAGTGCTGCTACCATGGAGCACCAGTGTTTTTCAGGATTATGAAAAGCCAACATCACTACCGTGCCGAGAAGAACAAATGTCACACAGCTTTTTCAGCTGGTCAGTGGCAGAGGATAGCATTTTTGTCAGCTAGCACCTCTAATTCTTCATTGAAATAAAACTTCACAGCTGCACCAGCAACACTAGTCCTGAATCCATCATTGTAAATGCACTGTTTCCTTGAGTCCTGGTTTTGTACTCTGTCTGCATTTAATCCATCTCTGCAGGAACTTGAGAGGCAGGCAGACAGGCCTTCTCTGGGTTTTCAAAAGGTTAACCACTATATGAAGAAATAAAAAGGCAAGATATTTAAAATATCTGTATTCATTTCCTTGCCTAGCTTCTGTCACCGCTTTTGAAAGTACTGTCAGTCTTCTAAGGGGAATGTGAGTCTCCGTCAGATGTGTCTTCAGCTCCAAATCCTGGAGTATCTGCATGTGTTGGGGTGTGTGCGCCTTTCTCCCCACGTAGGCTTGTCTGCGGCTGGTCCCCACAGTTGGAAGGGAGAGCAAGGAGATTGTAACAAAGCTCAGTTCAGTGTTGCTTTGAACAGATTGGCAATGTTATTTGAGTTTTGATCTTTAAAGCCAGCTGGGGTATGAATACTGCAATTGCTTGTGCAATTACAGTGGAAGCCTCTCTTGAGAGACATCATTATCAACACCTTTGTCAACACCTTACTTTTGTTGTGTTTCTGATGAAGTTCTGTTACTTTAAACCCCTTTGCTGGCAGATGTAGCCAGTCTGTTTTTCAGCCACTTGAAGGGAGCCGTTGGGGGCTTACCACTGTGGGAGACAAGCAGCAGACACCTTATAGAAGCTGGGCGACTGCAGGTGCCCCGGTAGCAACTAGGCTCACAGCAGATTCATTGGTCCAGCCAGAATGTGTACGTTGCATTAAAAACCAATTTTTTTCAGATTTTTCCAGGATGTTTACACAGGAAAACTCTAAGCCACTTTCTAGTTACCTGTTAATGAGTATAATGGGTATTTAGAGAAGTAAGCCTAGTGAGGATAACAAATCCGTTGTTCTTTTCCTTACCCAGCCAGGGTTCTCAACTAGCGTTGCAGGGAAGAGAGCTTGCTCATCATTTCAAGACTGAAGGAACTCCAGTTATGATTGGTAAGTGCTCGAGTATCAAAGGATGCCAATGACAGTGCATGGCCTCCCAGTGCTGAACTCAGTTTACGAGAGTTAATCAAAACTGCAGATGAATTAAAAATAATGCTTTTCTCAAGGGAGCCTTAAAAACAATACAATTTATTCTGGCTGGTATCTTTTTGCTCAGTATTTCTCCCAAACTCAGTATTAAATCTGGTAACAAAAGCCAATCTCAATGGTATTTTTAAAAATTGCTGTTAAAGTCAGAACTCGAGAGCTGACTTCTGCTCTTCAAAGGAGCAGAGGTTCATACAGTTCCCCAAAACTTTACATCACAGAATAGTAATGTTTATCTGGCTTTGAAGAGGAAGGATATTACCCAAATTCTTTTTAAGACCAGTTTTCATAATCTGAAATGTTGGTAACACAAGAAATGCCACACGTAGGAAAGCTGTAACTTTGATTGAACTGTTTCCAAGACAGCTGTGGTTTAGAGAAAAAAGAATATTGAAATTATCATTTTCATCTTAATAAAACTTACATTTTAGCAATTTTCATAGTCTGTATTTGGGACCCCATAAAGATAGTGTTGCTTTCTCAGAGGTGCCAGAAATCCAGATTTTGATACGAAATATTCTTGGCCTTTCAGCAGCCTTTTTGTCGGAATTTCAATAATTTAGAATCCTATATTGAAAAATCTCTTCATCTTCACAGTCTTGCTCTCTTGTGTATCAGTTTAATTGTTGAAGGGGCGGAGGTTGGCTTTTTGGAGTGGATTTGGGGTTGGGTTTTTTTTGCTTGCATTCTCTTGTGGTTTTTGCAATTCCTGTCTTGTGTGGAGTCATTACTACAGTATCCCAAGGATGTAAACTCCTCATGCTATCTGAAAGAAATATGCAAGCATCAACCTGCAGCTAGCTTATCAAAATATCCCCTTTCCCTGTTCGCAGGCTCGAGAAAGGGGAGTCACAAATTCTTACTCTGCCCCTAATAGCCATTGATAGAACTTAGAAAACAGCAGATAACCCTTACCCAGAAACTGTGATTTTTGTTCTAATTTTAGTCCTTTTACAAGCAGGAAGTTTTCCAGATTCATTTTCTACAGTTAAGTTTCTTTAAAGAAAAAGTGAGCAAAACAGATGTTTGAAATATTCTTGACTTCACCTGGTGGAAGTGCTGAGGATTTAACCCGCCTTGCTGCCATGGAAGGAATTTGGAAAGTAAATTCTCTAGTTGTAGTAAGTAAAGTAAAATAAGTAATCTTCCCTAGTTGTAGTAAACATATGCTTTCTAATCATGTGAAGAATCCTTTGTAGGACAGCTTCAGAATCATTTTGATAACCAAGCTAATCTGTTAATAGAAAGCATTGATGTACTTTTATTTTAGGCTTGCACATTTAGCCGATCTTAGTGAAAAATTTTTAGCAATTTGTGTTTTTCCTGTTTTAGGTGGAGGTGTTTTGGCTCACACGATACTAGGAGTGGCTTGGAATGAGATTACAGGGCACATAAAATATTTGATTCTAGACCCACATTACACTGGAGGAGAAGATCTGCATGTTATTTTGGAAAAGGTGAGGCTTGACGCACATATGTGTATATATATATGTATACACACATATGTATGTATATATATATCTACATTTTGTCATTAAACAAATAACATACAGCCAAATACAAATGGGCCGTTCTGCGGCTTCTCCATTCCTTATGGAGGAAGGGCTAATCCCAGTTAACCTGCATATATGCTACTTGCTGTTAGTATTTGAAATTTAGTGTCTTTGGAGAAGATATATTGCATCAGCAACTACGTAAATTTATTGTAGTACAAAGCTCTTTACTTCCTCTGAGTTAAACCATCTCCTTTTTACCCCAGTGGCAACGTGTTCAGTACTTTGAATGGAACAGAAAGATCTGCTCAGCCTATAAGATGCTGTTACTGAAGCAGAGAAGATGACCGTTTATTTAAAATTTCAAAAAATTTTAAAAATCCAACACTAGGAGTTCTCAAATCAGGCTTTGAACCAAGTTTAAAGGGCAGGTACTGAGCTGTTTTGAAAATCTGGAAAAACTCTTGAGGAATTAAAGATACATAATGTTATTTCTGTGTTTAAAGCTCCTAAAGGGGTGACACAGCACATTACAAACCAGTAAAAATTGTGTCAGAAACTGTGAAAGTGGCTAAATCATTCTATAGGTATTAAGTAATCAGTTTATCTTCTTCACACCAAGTTGCAAATAGCAACTTTTATTTTGTATCTTTATTTGATAATACCCTTGGGTTGGGCCCAACTAGAGAAGCTGTTGAAGACTAAGCCCCATAATGATTGAAATTTGAAATGAGTACAGAAAGAAACAATTTCCAAAGGGCGTGTAGAATCAAAGGCCGTTGCAGCTACAAGGTGTTCAGGAATGGTCCAGAAGGATAAAATACATGCAGAACTCCCTTTCTCCATCAATAGTGGCAGGGGAGAGGAGGAACTGAGGTGGACTGTACATTTGTAGCTCTTTTCTTCAAAAATACCTCATATAATTATGTAGTACTCCGCAAACTCAGAGCTTTGTTAGACTGTTTTTTTCTGCTAAATCATGATCAACAGCACACCGTCTGATACTAAGAGCTTGTTTGGCTTTGAAATACCACTTACTACCAAAGAAGGCAAGGATTCTTCAAGACAAGAGAAATGGAAACTTGCGAGAATGATAGAGTTTCTGAATAGTATAAGTCTGTCTGTAGCAGCAGCAGGTAGTGGGCAGTGGGGAACAACCAGAGATTCTGCTCTTTAGGAACTGAGCTGGGGTGGGGCAGGAGGAAGAGTGAGAGAGATACTCCATAAAGTGTTCTCAGTTAATGTGTTTCCAGACACATAGGGAACTTTCTTTAAATTGTGTGTCATTACATTCTATAAATACTTGAAAAGAATTCATACATCTTAGATCAGAATTAGCAAGATAAAATAGGTCAAATACCAGTAGATAGGAAAAACAGAATTTGTAGTAGATTTAAATGCTATCTTCCTTCTTCCTGGACAGGGCTGGTGTGGATGGAAGGGCCCAGAGTTCTGGAACAAGGACGCCTATTATAATCTGTGCCTACCTCAGCGACCAAAAACTATTTAAATTCCACTCTTACGCTGGAAGATGCTAAGCCAGACTATTAGCTGATTTAGATATAACTGTCTCATTATTTATCAGGATAATCTTTAAATCAATCAAAACCCAGATGAAATAGAAATGTGAAGTATTTTTAAGAATTATTTTTTTTAAATGAAACCCAAAAATAAGAGTTATCTACTGTGAACTGCATTTCTCACATGTATTAAGTAACTAATAGTCTTTTCTTTCAGCTAGGACAACTTTGTTTATATAGCATTTTTTTATTATGCTAAAATCTTTACAGATTAAATGCCCAGTCCTTTTATTTTATGGAATTTTCTCTTGTCAAAAAGATTAACTCCCCTCTACCTTTCAGGTCCCATTTTAGTCAGATGTGTTGTGCACTATAAATCTGTTCAAACGCATCATTTGCTGCTGGTACTGTTGATAACAGCATTTTAGAGGAGAAGTGGGATAATAATGGCTCTACATACTGAACTTTGTGCACTTTTGTTCTCATATTTACACAGAAAACAATGAGAGAGAATTAACTGTTACATGTGGATTTATTTATAGCTGTATGAACACCACTGTTCCGGGGGGGGGAGTCTTCTGTAAGAAGTAAAAATAAATGAGCTTTCCTCCTTCTCAGAAGGAGACCATGTGCCAGCATACATCTGGCTGCTCAGTGCATAGTCCTGTCACGTTCCTTCAGACTTCGGATTCCCCTTGATTTCATGTTGGGATTACAAACTGCTTCTTCTGTCAGCTAGGAGACAAGATCTGTCGTATGAACAAACAAGAGTAAATCTGTATCTAATGCCATCAAAACATGAGGGTACTAGTAAAGATGCTGTCTTTGTGAGCCACTCCACTAGTAAAAGCACCTACCGCTTCTTTTTTTATTTTCCCCGTGTTAAAGTAGCCTATTCAGTGGCATTCACCATACACTGTCCATTTTTACAAGACCATAATCTTAAATGTCTATGCAGTTGATCCTTACTAGCAGGCTTCTACATCCAACTGCTGTGTATCTAGAGCCAGATTTATTTACTTGAATTCCAAAGCATTTTAAAAGAAATGAAAAATCTGGATTATATGGAGTAAGCAAATGGTATTACACACCATCTGATCTCCTCCTCTTCCTGGTTGTGGATCTGCTAGTTTCACCTTCTTGTTTCTGCACAGCTGGATGCTCTCTCAGCAACCCATGTTTGTCACTTAGTGAGTAGCCAGACTGTCCTCTCAGTTTCATTGTCTGAGTGTGCTGAATTGTGGTGAGGAACTTGGCACATTCCAGAAAGCCATATGCCACTGCGAGGTCTGCTGCTGTTTGTCCACTGTTGTTGCACAAGCTGAAAAACAGAATTAACAATGACCTTTCAATTAAATTGGAATGTATATTATGAGCAAGCACCAGTCAATTAAGTGGTAGCTTCAGAGAGAATCAATACCAAGAAGGCTTGTCAAGGGTAGCATGGGGATCTGCTCGTACAGAGGGTTGGTATTAAATGCAACAAGGACTAATCATTTTTAAACAGATTTGTCACCGGACTATGACTGGCTTAGTGTATCAGAAAGGCAAGAGGAAGGTGAGCACAGCTTTTGTCAGAATGGAAAACTAACAAGGAGAGAACTTCTGATCAAGAATATTCCCTTCGCACTTACTGTGCAAGTCTAAACAGCATATGCTCTGTGCTACTTTGGTATTTGTGGCAGTTTTTAATACTGCTCTTACGACTGTAGTGATGCTGTATGTACAGTCTTCACATGCACACTCTGAACAAGAAAAAGCACTGTGTAAAGTACACGTATCCTTTCACACTGCTACTGAAAGGACTACACGTAGCTCCACTTACTCAATTTTAGCATCACCCGCAACAAGGAGAGCAAGACATTCCAAACTCCCGGCTTTTGCTGCTTTATGAATTGGGGCTTCTCCAAGGCAATCCTAAAAACACAAGTTATATGTATCAGTCATTAGAAAGATGGGGAATAGGCTGAAGCTATCTTGTTCTCAAACATGGCTGTTCACAGAGTGTTACTCTGTACACTGGTTTGTTGTGAGTTAAGAGAGAGATTAGAGGAATATAGCTAATAAACTGTACTTGGTTTTGCTGCCATTAAATGTTTAGGGTGTTTATCACAGGAAAGTAGAAATACTGTCCCATGTTATTCTCGTTATTTAAGCTTTACCTTCTAAAAGATTATTTACACGGAATATGCTCTGTACACCGAGTACTGGCATCTTTCAGCACCGATCAGGGGTTACTATCACCAACAACTTGCTGCTACCAGCTCAGAGGGATAAGCAAATTACATTTTGCAGTTAGAGGGAAAATCCTTACATTTACTGGAAGTAGAGGCAAAATTTTAGAGGAAAAAGGAATATTCATTTGTGTAAGAGAATTAAGGGGTTTTTTACATTGCATGCAGCACTGTAAGTGTGAAATTGCATTATATGTAGCAAGTGCAATAGCTAATGCAATATAGAGAAGATTTCTGGTTCATGCTAGAATAAAGTTACTCTAAAATATGCAGCCCCAGATACCTCATGCAATAAAAGTGTGTAAAGAAAATGTCTCTTAGATTAAAAAAACTGTAAATAATATAAATTGTAGTTACTGACATGCCAGATGAGAAGCGGGAGAAACAAACCTTCTGTATTTTTACCTGTTGGTTCAAATTTGCTCCTGTCTGCAGCTGCCAAAGTAGGAAAAAAGCTTCCCCGCCACAAGCAGCCAAGTGAGCTGGAGACTGACCAAAGGCATCCGCAGGTGCGTTCACAGCGGTTCCTGCCTCGAACAGGCTGCTGGAACCGCCGGCCTAGAGCAGACGAGACAGAGATCATTTTAGGAAAGCACGCTGGTGTCAGTCTGAGCCACGGCACACGGCAAGGCTTGGGAACAGAGAGCTCCCCCTCCTCAGCCACGGGACCCCCGTGTGCCGCGGGGATGCCGTAACCCACGCGTGCCTTTCTCACCCTCGGCCAGAAGCCGGCAGCGGCCCCGCAAGCCGCGGGTCGTGCAGCTCCGCAGCGGTGGAGCGGGCACCGCCGAGCG
>VZRW01001339.1:307440-324111 GCA_013398125.1 Aegotheles bennettii
GGGCGGCCCGGCACGTCCCGCACACACCGGCGGCCGCGGGGCGGGGAAGCCGCTACCCCCGGCGGCAGCCGCCCCGGCCTCCTCCCCCTGCGGCGGCACCGCCCTGAGGGAGCGGGTACGGCCCCCGCTCAGTCCCAGCCAGCACCACATTTCCCAGGAAAGGCACCCAAAAGTCCCGTCTGTAACAATGAAATGTCACGGGTTTGATAAACACAGTGAGTTAGGGGAGAAGGAGCTTAACAGCATCCCTCGGGATAGAGAGTGCTGAAATTAACGCACAGGCGTTGTGACAATCCTGCTTCTCCCTCGGGGAAGCAAATGTGAATGATTTAATTAGTGGAACGTGGCCGTACACCGTTTTAAAGGTGCAGGAATCCAGGAATATCGGCAATGTATCAACTGAGCAGAATTATTCCAGCAGGGGACAGTTTTCACCTCCTTTCCTACAGAAGGAAACACACCTCTGTAATTACCAATGTTGGGTTTCCCCCTGAACAGCCAGCCAAGCAAATTAGTTAATGAACAAATAAATCCCTACACATCTCCTTGTGCATCGTTAGGGATGAAACACCCCCGAAACGCAGACACCAGAAACCCGCAGTCGTTGTTTATGCAGCTGTACAGACGCTTCTGAAAACACACACATCCAGACGTTCCCCAGGACCCAACAGCCTCGGGTGTCCCACGAGGTGGCTTTTAAAGACCTTCCCTCCCACACACGACCCCGGCAGTTCATGGGTTTCAATCTGCCCCCGAGGAATCCCACCTTCCCAGCCTAACCACCCACACAAGCTCTCACATCCTCACAGCCACAAGGCTATTCTACTTCTTCTTCTACTGCCATTAATTCGTTTTTGAGCTTTGTGCCACGTTTTGCTCTCCCCATTAGAACCTCTGAAACTCCTCTGCCTAACTGACACTTGTGTTGGCTGTAACCACAACCATTAATGGATGCAAACTGGAGTATAGGAGGTTCCATGTGAATATCAGGAAAAACTTTTTCACTGTGCAAGTGACGGAGCACTGGAACAGGCTGCCCAGAGAGGTTGTGGAGTCTCCTTCACTGGAGACATTCAAAACCTGCCTGGATGCGTTCCTGTGTGATGTACTGTAGGTGAACCTGCTCTGGCAGGGGGGGTGGACTAGATGATCCTTCGAGGTCCCTTCCAACCCTAGAATTCTGTGAATTCTGTGAATTCTGCTCTGATTTGTATGGCCCAGTCCGAGTGCCACTCAAGGACAGGGCTCCCAGGCTATGGCTCTTCTGGAACACAACTCCCAGAAAATTCCTCTGCAATTCCTATCTCAGACCACACATCTTGCACAGCTATCAAGAAAAATCACATTGGAAAAACCGGTCCCAATAAAGGTGTGTAAGCATAAACCAAGGTGTGCCACTGGATCTTGCACCCTTCAGCACCGAAAGCAGCAGCACAGCCCCGTCTTCATCGCCTTTGCTGAAGGGCATCGTTGCTTTCACAGACCAGGCTTCACCCTGCCTGTTAAATCAAGTAGCTCACTGATGCTTTAAACAAAGTTTCTTTTCCTGTAGACTACTTAGGCTACGCAAAACAAATCAGGGTGAGTTTAAGGAGTTTTTTGTCACTTAAAGTCAGTTGGGACTCTTGGAAAACATCATGCGGAGCCCGCAGGTTTAACCACACAAATCTGGCAGCATTATGCTCCTGTTTTGGCTGTTGCCTCTGTCCCTGTTGCTATAGAAACAGATTGCACTGCCAAAAATGGAAGGATGATAATCATCTGGGGAAAACAAAAAAAAAGGAAAAAAAAAGCCAGGGATGCAACTAAAGATTATTTTAAAAGCACCCTCGCAGCATTTTGGTATTGTATCCCTTTTTATAAGAGAGACAGCCAGAAGCTGTCAACAGAAGTGTAAACATTTCAGGAGAAAACAGCCTCAAACAGCATTTTCTCTCCATTATCCTTCTGAGTTTTGTAGTATCCACATGGGGAAAACAAACAAACCACATCACAACAAGCAGTTTCTGACCACTGGCAGTAGCAAAGTCCCATTTGCTAGACTGAACGTCCGTGCCCTAGTGCCCTTTTGAATAAACTGTGCCCAGAGTTTCTGTTGTTTTTGCCTACAATTGCTTTCTGCAAAGCATTCTGGGCTTCTGTGTTTAATTTGCAACAGGACCAGCAGGTAGTAGGCAAGACCCAGTGGATGCCCAAGCCACAGCCCGTCCTATCCCATCACGTATTTCCACATTGCCTGGTACTGGCTAACAGCTTGGAATGTTATTTCCACAGACCCTGGGCCTACGGGACACGTGTCACTCCCCTTTTCTTTGGAAAATGGACCAAAACCCAAAGGGAAAAGACCAATGTTACTTTCTCCATCTTCCTTCTGCCGTGTTGAAGGCTGTGGGACCCCAAAGTCCCCAAGAGCCACCAACACCCTAGACTCCCCACCCCCAGCCGGCCCGCGCTCTGGGCTGGAGCCAAACCTGTGAGCCCCCCCCTCCATGCTGCGACCTTTTTCTCAAATAGCCTCTCTTTCAACTTAATCTTTTGAAAAACGCAATAGAAAGGGGACACCACCAGCTTCAGACCTTCAGGGTGCTTATTGGTGCCGTTCCACCCATTTTTGGAAAAAACCCAAATGTGTGTATTTTTAAGTGAACTGCAGCTGTGCTGCTTCACTTGCAAAAGCAGAGGAGCTGGTGGTGCCAAGAAGGGCAGGTGGACATCCTCCAGCACCCCTGCTGGAAGGATAACTGTACCACAAAGGCGCTGTGGTTTCCTTCTTTTAAGTAAATATTATAAAGCTGACAATTTTCAATACCCTTTCAGTAGAAAAAGAGATACCTTAAAAACCTGCAAGAAATACCTGTGCCTGCTTTTTTCCTATGCAAGTCACCAGGTGTTCCCCATAAATATGTTGTTCCTACACTTTCCCCAGGCACCTAGGGGTGTCTCCCAGATCCCTCCCAGGTCTCCGAAGCACCAGGTCAGTAAGCAGCAGCCTTAACTCTACAGCTAACTTACAAGCCAAGTTGTTTTTTGGCCAGCTGACTGTCAAACACAACACGTGGTGTATCCAGTTACCTGGTACTGGTCCCCGACCTGACACAGCTTTCAATCTTTGTTCCCTACCTAGCTACCAGTTTTGATGAAACTTGTTGAAAGATGTTATCTTTGAGATTTCTGTCCCTGCCTGCCTTGGATAAAACTGGTCACCCGTGTATTTGAAAGTAAATGCTCAGGGATCAGTGTAAGACTGGCTGGCAGGTGAACTTAAACCTCAATTTCTTGTGAAAATTAGAGTAACTCAGTTCAGGAAGATAGAAAAGAATGCAGTACAAGTACTGATTCCTCTATTTTCAAATGTGACGTGCAGGGATTCAGTACTGTTTATAGTGCAGCTGGTGGCACAGTGTAAATCAGTGTCTGGGCTTGCAGCAGGAACAGAGTTAACTCACTCAGGGTTTCTGCCTTCTGTGCCCTGCCCTTAATGTTTTTGTTAACGAATTGTCTGATTTTGGCATGATCAAGACCGACCCCATGGAGCAGAAGACCTGCTTCTTGATGAGCTGGCTTGGGTGTCCATGTTACTATATATTGCTGTCCATTCCTAAATTTATTTTTTGAGCGGGTTTTCATTTTCAGAGTTTTGGACATGCATCTGTATTGCCTAAAAATGCATGTTCTCGTAGTACTGCAATTTCAGATGTTAGAGAAAATCACTGCCAGATGAGAGCCCTGCGACTCATTCTAATAGCACTAAATTCTCAGGAAAGGTGAGAGTACAGGTGCCTCCCGTACCTCTTTCTCTGATACTCATGACAGCTGTTTGTAAAAAGGCACTGTTTGGCGTTTTTTCTTTAAAAAAATAACCAAACAAAAAACCAACCAAACAAAAAAACCCCAAAACAAAACACAAAGACCAGAGTCATAATGGCCAAGCTCCTGAGATAATTAGTAGTTTAGTACCAATTAAAGGTTTAGACACTATTGGCAAGCTGCATTTTGCCATTGTGAGGGTGTTTGACTGACTGTGGAACTATCAGTTCTAGGCTTTTGTGGTCTGGTAAATTTGAAGGAAAAGTAAAGAGAAGAACTTTTTAACTTCAATATTGTTTTTACTTAGTAGGCTTATATGCATGCATAAAAATATTTTAGTAAGGACATCAAGCTCAGTTAACTGTTCAACAGTTTTTACAGTTAACTGTGTATTTTTAAATATAGTTTCTTCTGTGACTTAATGGAGAAGCAAATACTCTCCAAGATTCATCCTTAGAAGTGAAAGGAGCTCTGCTGTTACAGGTGATGCCTTCATTAGAAATGTGGGGCAGACAGCTGGGTCCATACAGTCTTCAGACATCTGAGTTTAGTCTTTGTGAAACCAACCCTTAGCCGAGATGTAAAAGCAGACTCTTAAAGCCTCAACACGTAAGGATAGCTCACCTAATTTAAGGGATGTTGGATAGATAGGACAGGGCATCTGAATTAGACTCCTACCTCCTTAAATTAAAAAGACGGCATTTTGCGTGAGGAGAAGAAAGGTTGTCAGAATGCCTTTTGGTTTCAGAGATTACGTTTGCATACCACTACTTATGGGAAAACTTGCTTGAAAGTGCTTCCACTGCTTGCGGTTGTTGACTTAATTTCTGTTTTCTGCCACTTCTGTGATTGCAATTTTTTTGTTCCTTGTTCATGAGGAAAATGCTCCATGTTGAAAAACTGTAAGAGAGCATACACTGGAGAGCTAAGCTGCCGTACATACTCTTTGTTCTGTATACTTCATTGTTTATTCTGCTGTTGCTAGGGGTTACATGAAGAACCATTAATACAATTTGAAAAGGATCAAGGATACAGATTTTCAAGGAATGTATCAGCTTGGTGTAATGCATTAAGATGGACTAGGCACTAAAGAAGACCCTGTAATTTAGCTGTACACATTTTACTTTTAATATTAGCTGATAATTACTAAGATCATCTTTGGTAGCTTTATTATTTAGCTTAAAATGAACAGGTCTTTGATTTAGAATTAGTTTCATAAACCACACATTTACAAAGCATCATTAAAGAGAGGGTTCTGGGCTGAAGTTCTCAAAAATAGCTATAAAATAAAATAGTTATAAAACAGTATTTTAAAATACAACTTCTATGGGTTTGGTTACACTTTGTGTGGAAGCTATGTTTAAAAACTGCTATTAATGTGTTACTTTTTAATAAGCATTGTATATAATGTGTAAATATTGGAATCAAACAACTGTATTTCAAAGTGTAAAACACCTGTTGCACAAGGATGTTTTTTAAGGTATTTTCTACTCTCTTAACATGGGTGCTAAAGAAGATTGTGCTTCTGCCAGTGGCTGGCCATAATATTTTTAAATTAGACAAAGAATTACATTTGGAAGAATTTGAATTGAAGAATTAGAAAAGGAACACAAACAAATTAATGTCTACAATAAGAATAAAAGATCTAATTTATTGGAGACCATGATCCTAAAGAGTAGTATGGAAAGAGAATACAAATAGGATGACAAAAAGCTTAGATAACAAAACGGGAGAGCAAAATAGTGAATGAAACTGTGTATTAACAAATCACTCTTGCCTGGTGTTTTAGAGGTGGTTCATTTGCTTTGTATGTCTGTATAATTACCACATTGGTTTACTTGCAAATGAACATTTTAGTAGAAGTTTCTTTCTTTTTTGTGTATTACAATGAGAGGTGAATAAAAGAGGAACCTTTTATAAAGGATTAGTGCATTTAACCACGGTGTCCATGCTAAATCCTAACAGTGTAAATCTTGTTTCCAAAATATTTTTGAGGTCCTTGGATGATACACCATGCAGCTGCTCATATGCAGTGTTCTCCATTTGCTTATTCAACATAATTTTTTGTTTGTTATGAATCTAAGGTATTTTTAATGGAGGGACTTCAGAGTGTACTATTTATCACTTTGCTTTCTGTTAAGGTTGTTTTTTGATACCAGATACATCATGCGATACAGAAAAGTTTACAGAAGTCTAAAATTGAAAATGTAGCAAGCATTTATATAAGCACCAGAATATTTTTGAAAAATTCACATTAAAAATATGTCAGAGTCAAAAATCTAGGGTCTAGCAACCAAAGATCAGTTCTGCTTTCATATGACACTGTTCTCCAGACTGTCCTACCAGTATGCCTCAGCCTTCCTTCAAAGCAGAAAAATTACCTGTCTTGCAGAAGTCAGTGGATCCCCAGGTTCTTCACTTCATCCTCTTCGCTGTCTGAATGTAGTAACTGAAATGTCTCAATTTTAGGAAAGGGGAGTGGAATACGTGACGAAAATACTTGATTCCCTAAAAGCAAGACATTTGAAGTTTGCAGCTGCATATAATCTTGGCAAAGGGTATTATGAAGGATGTAGTGTTAAGCAGTCAGCTAAAGAAGCTGAAAGGTAATGGCAGTCAGTAATTTTCCTGACAAATGTAAGGTACTGTGTTACTTAGACTTTTCTTTGTCCCCATTTTCTTAGATTGCGGCTTATTGCTGCAGGCCATGGAAATCCAAAAGCAAGTGTAAAGGCCCAGAGTACTTTAGGAATGCTTTATTCTCTGTCAGTTCTAAAAGATCTGAAAAAGGTAAAGCCCACTTTGACTATTTGAGTTTCATGAGTTTTACAGAAAATAGCACTGAAATCCCATACTGCAGCCAGAAATGCCAATTTCTAAACCAAAAGATACTGACGCCATGCTTGAAACAGTTCCATGTAACTGAGATTGCAAACTGGCCTTGAGGCAAAAATCTCATACCAGTTCAACCAGTTGTATCAAACATCAATCTCTTTTCCGCTAAAATTTCCTTCTATGTTCATACCAACTACAGTATGTACAAACATCCAAACCTTATGTGATTATGTACAGCATAACCTTACCTAATATTTGGAGTCTAGATTAATCACTGATACTTCAAGTAATAATTTTGTTATCCCATATTGTTCTACTTACCCATTGCAATGGTATGTTCTTAAACTCAACTGTGCCGAACTAGAATTTTTTCCTGTCTTGACTGGATATTGTTATTTGTATCAGCATCCTGTTGGGTATCTTTTGGAAAGGAGGGCAAAAATGCTGTATCAAGTATAGGTTACTGTTATTCTATTTTAATGTTCTTGCTAATAAGTCCTTGGAGTTTTCCCTGTTGTGTTACTGTATTCATTAATGGGACCAAATTAGGTGGAAGAACATTGCTCTCAACACATTCACATGATTTAGCAGGCACTGACTCGTAGAGGGTTAGTTCAGAACAATCTTTCCTAGACACTGATTTATAGGGAGTAGCTGTAAACAGAAATGGCTTACATTTTTCTTTTTTCTGTCAAACCTGCAACTATTTGACACAACAAAAAGCTAAAATGATGTGTGAAGAAGCATTTAATTCCTGTTTGGTATCTGGAAAGGACATGGAGCTTGAGGGCTTCTGTTTTAAGACAACAGGAAAAAATCAATTCCCACTTAGAAAAAGTTGTACCTAATATTATAGTAACAATAGCAGGGAATTATAGCCTGGTAAGGTAAAATAATGTTCACTTTGTCCCTCTAATTCTCAAAACAGTTCTTAGTTAAAAGAACACACTGAAAATAAGGTGACAACAAGCAGACAGATGCATGCAGAGGAAAGAAAGTAATTGAGCTGAAGCAGTCATAAGTGGTGGTAATAAGTGGGTCTTATAACATGAGGCTCTCAAGTATGTCCAAGATCTTTAGATTACTATGACTTGCCAACATTCCAACTTGGAATTTTAGAATCATAAAGTTACATATTTGTTTGCTATTTAATATCACAATATTCAAACAATAACTTAAAATAAAATACTGAATAGGAGAATCCTCATCAGGCTGCTGAATACACGTACATTCCAACTTATTTTGGATACTGATGTAAATGGAAAGGAGGTATTGTCAAGTCATATATGGTCAACTTAAATTATTGCTTGAAATAGCATTATCTAATCTGATGCTGTAAATTCCACAACAGGACTACAGTAAATGATGGCACTGATGTGCTAGCAAAGGTAACTGATTGTCTTCCTACATATGTAGCCAAGGGGGTTGCTATGGCGGCTTTATATATATGGCAGCCCCCAGCTTGGCCCAGGTGTACAGCAAGATGAAGTCACTGCTAAAAAATACTATTCCAAGGTAAACTAGGAAAGACTTAAAGATTAATTTATCTCTCATGAAACTCAGCGATACCTTGGATTTGCGTCTTTAAACTTGCTGTTTGGTTAAAGACTCCAACATTATTTAGGTAAGAAAAAAAAATCTGCAAGAAAATGAAGTGATAAAAGTATATTGAAAACTACTAACAGTCTTGAAAGGATTACTATCTGCCCACTTGCTTAAGCAAACAATGCATTCTGCTAAACAAACAAACAAGTCTGTGATAATCACCACAGCAAAGAGCTTGGTAACTTGCAAGATAAATTAGCTAACAATTTGAATAATTTTATCCCCGATTGATTTGCTGTCTGTCATTCTCTCAAACTGAAAAATACTAACTTTTCCCCTACTTTTGATTCTCCAACAATTACAGCATTCATTACGATACTTAAATCAGTCATAACTGGTTGCCACACTTATGGTTTACGTTTACATTTCAGCAATACCTGAGGCTCTATCGTTACTGGTATACAGGGGAAAAATAGGTCACATTTTTTGAAAGTTCTAAGGTTGAAGTGAGATTTATTGCTTGAGGAAAAAGATCAATAATGGCTTCTAGAAGATGAATCTGCTAAATAGTACCAGTGATGCCTAAAGGTGCAGCAAAGGCAAGATGATTACGTTAACTGAAGGGAGCGTAGCAAGACTGGATTTGTGCTTCAGAGAGATTCTATGATTTCTGTACACATAGAGAACATTTGTTTCTGCAAGTAGGATACTATGATGTCCAGCTTGGTGCAATCCAAATAAATGGAGAATTATGTAAATGATAAATTATCAGATAACAAATCTTGTGGCTTCTTACTCAGGAAAGCCCCTATTACAAGAAGCCTAGAAGAGCAGGTGACCCTGGATGAATACACACATTTTAAACATTTTGTTCTCCTGCTGTGAAGTGTTACCGAGGATAGGATGAGGAGGAGATCAGGAAAGCAATACAAGTTGGGGTGTTAGGAACACTGTATCCAGTAGTCCCAGATAAATCTGGAGGCATGAAGAGGCCCATCAGGACTGCATTGCTGCACAGCTTTGTCCGAGTACAGCCCTTCCCATTGTCATGCACCAGGTCGAGCGTCACCACCACAACTGAAAGAAAATTACAACTTTCACGCATCAGTCACTAGCTGTACAGCTGAGACTGACCCAGGCATGTCACTAGCTTCTTAGCATAAAGAGAGATGATTCCTATTGACTGGTGCCATGCATCTCTACGTCAACAAGAAAAGAGAACGGACAGAAAATAAATGAGAAAGCTACCAGAAGCAGTAACTTTAGAACAAGTATAAGACAGGAGTTGTGGGCACGTTCAGTTTCTTTTGTACCTGGAAAATAATTCTGTTAACAGTACAACTGTATTCACTGAAAATTAAAATCATGTTTGCATTTTTAATTAACTGTTCAGCTGTGGTTTTGGCCTACCCTTCTTAGACCCTGTGAGTTCTGAAAGAGGCAAGGAAGAGAAGATGGGCATCCCAGAGGGTACCGAAATAGATGATGCAAGTAAATGAAACCAATGCAGTCTGTAAGCTGTGGTACCAGTATATGCCATACCAACAAACAATAAAAAAAATAAACCCAAGCCTAACGCTATAGTCAAGTATGCTCATTTTAAATACAGAGTTTTTCTTACATGGCATCAGAAACAGGGATTTAAAGCTGAATATATTAACTCTTTAATATTTTAAAAACAAGGTTATCTTTGATAACGTCAATGAAGTTTAAAGACCTTATTAGTGTTATATAGACAAAACACCATTTTATTTTAGCTATGAACTAGAATTTCCTATTCTTTGTTTTCAAAGGCATGCCTTCTGGATCCCGGTGTTGCTTCTGACCCTGAACTGGCAGCTCAGCTTAGGAGAATTAAATGTTTCCTTTAGCTGTGTCTGGTATATAAATGTATTTCCTACAATAAACCATCTTTAATCTCCAGCAATTATAGACTGCTTATCATTTACTACTTGCTTTTCAACTTTCTATAAACCATTACATAAAGATATTTACTGATTATTTTTATCTAAAAGAAGAGAAAGCAAGAAGTTCACACTGAGATGAGGCAAAGGCAGACTTTTTAAAACGGTATTGAAGACTTAAGGTTTATTAAGGACATCCTACTGGGACAGATGTCCTGCATTTTCTTCATGTCATACTGCCATATAGCACATGAATCAAACCAAAACCAATTAAAAATGGTTGTTTCCTTTTCTGCATTTTTAGTATTTAAACATAAAATTTTAATATTCTGGCAAGCTTGAACCCCAACTTGTCTAGTTTTTGCATATAACCCACTCACACGTCACCACCATTCTTAAATCTGACCTTTGCTAGTGGTGTGTATACTTTCATTTTCTAATGCGTCTAGACCTACTTATATGTCTTACCACATTTTACTCTTAGACTACAGAGATTCAAAGTTAGAAATTGGCCTGTGTGACACTAAGCTTTACAGTTCAAACCACATTAACATCTAAAACTAGAAAATACTACTAACAGAACTATCAAAAAATAATCATTAGTATGTAAACATTCAATATACATGTCCTCTGCATGAGGCCTGTTCTCCTCAACCCCTCTTCACACTGCATTTACACTGCCTCTGTTAGTATTAGAAATAGTTAAAAACCTTTTGGCTAGGAGTGTGTATGCCTGAGCGATGTTATGCTGAATCTTTTACCAAAAGATACTTTGATTAACCACTAGTAAATTTTACCAATTGCTATGGTAAGCCCGCATATTTCTAAATACCTATTTACTTGTAAAACTTTGTGTGTGCAGAACCTAGGTTGCTTCTTAGGACTGTGCTGTGACTTACAAACTTTTTTTTAAAAACTGGTGGAACAGAAGGCTAGATATTACTAAAAACATGGATTTAAATACAGCATACAGATTTTGTGTACCTTAAACTATAGCCAGACTTAAGTGCAAGCGGTTTTTCTAAGAGCACAACTGTTCTGAATTTAAAAGACTTGAGTGTCACCTAGGGATTTTTGATGATGTTCAATTATTTAGATGTGCAGTAAGACCATATTTACATATTTTTACAGAAATTTTTAAAAAAACCACTGAAGACATTTTCTTTCCTTGTATAAAATAAGGGAAAGATTTGAAAGTCATTTGAAACAGGCGTACTTGAATAAAACAGCCCTGAGTATTATCAGGGAAGTTATTAGAATGGTTTAATTAAATGTCTATTTAATCATTCATAGAAGCAATTCATAAGCACTAATCTCTGAACTAACATTTAACACAGGCATTCTGTTAGGACATACGAGTTTACAATACATATTTTGAACACAGACTTCAAAGTAAGGTAAATATTTCTTACGAAACTCATTCATTCGTTGTCAGTACAGCCTCATTATCAAGTACTGCAATCCAGTTGTGTTATTTATTGCTTACAAATGCTTCAAACTACGGGAAATCTTTGGTAAAAACAAAATTGATAAAATTTTCACAATAGCTTTACATGTAGTATTGCACAACAAGGCATTTTCAATACACAAGATAAAAGGAATGCTCAAATCCTCAGTGAGGAGATTAGAACTGTACAACATTCATTAGTTTACCACTATAAGCAAAATTTATTTTCATAAATGTTTAAAATATTTTCTGGTTTCTTTCAGCTTATATGAACATTTATTTTTCAATCTATATTTGAAACAGAAGAGTAGTCAAATAGAACAATTTAAATAAAAATTGGCAACTATACAGCATTTTGTCTACCCTACTACAGCATCAGATCTTTTCAAGTCTGTTTACTTCACAAAAAACTCAAGAGGAAAAAAAATGCTAAAAATAATCATAGTCCTCAGCCCTCTATGGAAAAGAGGAAAATAAGTTTCATGTCTATTATTGGACATAGACATTTCTCTAGTGGTCCAATTGTGCAGATTCAAAACTAAGTGGCATTAAGCTGCTCTAAATGAGCTCTTAGCTCAGGACACAGTTCAGTTAGCAGCAGTTCCAGCAAAACCTGAAAAACAAAACAGAGTTAAGATGAGCACAGGTGCAAAATTCCTTTTTCCTTTCTGTCATGTTCAGAGCATCACAGATAACAGAAGCATGTAGGGTCCTTCTGCTGATCCTTCATGCAACTACTTTTCTTTCATCCTAAAGTTAACATGTGCCCTACAGATAATATGGAGAATGTCTAAAGGCTGAAAGAAGGCAAGTGCCACGGGCAGCCGTCTTCAGATGAGGATTTCCCACCCTGTATAAAATGGTGCTGTTCTGTCAGAGCCCCAGTAGCTACATAATCAAGCACCAGGGCATGAACCTCCTGAGCAGGCTGCACCCACACCTGCACTGAGGCTGTGTCATGCAACTGGCTGCTGAAGGAGATGAACCAGAAAAGACTGAGAGTGAAGGTATTATACTTGGACACAGCTGCATAATCAGACCAGCCTCAAACAAACAGTAGAGGAGCGAGACTTGTGGAGGGCTGTCATGTCCTAACTGTGACCTAGTCCTGGAGCTCTCCTTCCCTAGGATTTTCCAAGGTATGTTTATTTTTCTCATCTTTATGAAAAAATTAGTTTGCACCTTATGAAGTCAGGCAAGTTGAATGTGGTGGAGGATCTCTCAGACAAAAGCAATACTGTGTTTAAACTTAAACAGCTTTTTGTTATTCAAAAACAGTCAAATGAGAGAACAGAGTACACTTTTTCTGACTTATTTTAATAACAATAAAAGTTACTTGTACACGAAACCATAGTCCAACATAAATCTCTGCAAAACCACACAGCTCCGGCTTTAACACTGAGTGAGCAGAGCTCAGCAATTAGCAGGATTGTAAAGTTAAAAGGCTACTTTTCTGGTTACTCACATAGAGTAGATGCTTGTTAGCCTTTCTTTCTTGCAACGCGTTGAACACTTTCACTACACCGTGACGGGCGTTTTGTTGTCCAACAAGACTCTGCAGAGTATCTGCAACAAATATTACTTCATCTTATATTGTTTCACTCATGCTAGGCAAAACCTCCAGCTAACTCTACTGCACGTGAAGGAGGGCAAAAAACCCCACTACACTTCATGGCCCTTGGTTCCAAGATATATGGTCCCCATTCACCAACCTTTTAAAAACACACATTAACTCAGGACACAGGTTGAAAAGATACCCTTATTCTCAAGTTACCCAAGTTAAATAACAGTGTATGCGTCTCAATGACATTTTAAGTGTTTTAACATGACTATCTATATATCTATATGCCTTTTAAGACTTGACTTAGTGAGGTGAACTACCTAATCTCATACAGTATTAAACCATTCACTTAAATGCACCTTCAGCTGCAAAGACAGAATTCCTGCAACAATTAAAACTGATTTATCACTTTAATTGGTTCTCAAGCCTCACACAAAATACTTCCCACAAGTAAGCAGATAAAGAATTCTAAGTAAGTTATTTACATTTTGGATTAAATTAAGAGATAAATAGTGATCCAATACTTTAAATTAATGACGAAGTGCATTCAGCTATGTTCTTACATATCTCTCTAAACACAGAAACAAACAAACAAAACCACAAACCAACTCTGAAAGGTTATTCTAGGTGAGTATATAACATACAGTGTAAATGGAGGGTTGTTTACATATCAAATGGCAAGTATTTTGCACGCATACCTGTAGCTATTTTTGCAGTATAAGTTGATTAAACAAAGGACCTAATGCAAGGGAGTATATGAAATATCTCAGTGAAGCCATTAAAGTACATTCTGTTCAGATGAAGGGGAGAGAAAAAGCATTCAAGCTATATATAAGTGCATTTCCAAAGGCTAAACAGAATGAATTTGGGTTCTTCCCACTTAGGTGCCTTTGGGTTTATTTGATCTCTGAAGAGTTAGAATTCTGTAACCAGAGTCCCCTGTCCTGCAAATTGGATGAGATGGAGCATCTTAGGATGGTGCCCCACAAACACACCTGCTGGAAGAGGGAGCTGCCTGGGCTTGGGACGTAAGGGCAGGCAAAGGGAGTACTGGAAACCCCACTCCATCTAGGATGCTTCTGTCCAGGCTGCAGGTCCCTCTAACATTCTTATCAGAAACAGACAGCAACACACAACACTGACAGCAGGGGTAGACCTCCCTCTTCAGTTTTGAAATGTAAGAGGAAGAAGTAATTTTGGTGGTGCCACACTATTTGTCAAATAGCTCCAAGTAGCAGATCCACCTGGTATTTGCTCACAGAGAACCAGCAGAAAGTCTTGACTTAACTTAGGTTCCTTGATGAATATTACATACAGAAGCACAGTGATACTGGATTTTGCATCCAACAATAATACCCGAATCCATGTCCTTTACGAGACAGTCAGGAGAGGCAAAGAATAAGACCAAAATTACCCTTACTTATGCAAATAACCATAATACACAGTCTGTAAGAAAAATCTAAAATGCAGCAGAACAGTATTTGATTAACCAGTTTCCTTACTAGTTCTTAAATCTGTGATTAAGCAGAATGAAAGTGATCTCACCTGGAATGTTTTCAAGTAGTTTTTGCTGTGCTCTCTGTTTTGTCTCTTGCTTTTGTTCATCACTCTTGGCTCTCGGTGGTGGTGCTAACTTCCCATTTGGCCAAAAAGCATCTCGAAACACACCAATGTAGTAAACAAGCATTGGCTCACTGAATATCCAGTGTACAGTGTCACGGATTTGCCTGTAAAGAAGCACAGAAGGGAGCAGATCAGAGTTCATCTACTCATGTTTTATGCAGATTTATTCTTTTTACTCTTGAAAGTAGTGGAAGCATTTTCATGTAATTATCACAATTTATCTGAGCTGATTTCACCAGCATCACAGCAAGTTGTTCCAGCTCTGAGTGCTCTAGGATCAGGTCACACCAGACACCTGAGTGAGATGTGGAGAAGGCTACATTACAATGTAATCCACAAACATACATCACAAATTACAAGTACTATGCTGAAATGTGTATATATTTCAAGGATGGGCAGTACAAAGGCTCCCTTGGGTAAAGACATAGTCAGTTAACTAACTGTAGCAAACTCCAAACTAGTTGCACACACAGATGCACCTGGTGGGATGAAAACAGATGAAGTTTTGATAAAAGCACAGTAAGTTCCCTCACAGATGCCACCAGCACATCAGTGAAGCGATTACAAATTGAGGTAGCAGCCTCCTCCTGTGGCTGCAGGCACTCCCTGTAGCCTTCAGCACCAAGATTCTGAGGTGGACAGCAGGCTCTGAGCAGCACTGCCCAACTGTGCCACAGGACAGCCGAAACCCTCAACATCAAGAAATGTAAAAATCCAACCAACAGGTGAAAGGCTATATAGCAATTCTGCACACACGCTGTGCTCACACACACTCTCTGTGTCCTCCCTCAGGCGTCCTTCATGCTAGTTATCATCCGTGTGTGAACAAATGAACCAATCAATTTAAAACTCAGCAAAGGGATACTGTCAGAGACCATCAGTTCAGCAGGAGTCAACTGCATAACTTTCCATCACTTCTTGTCCAATTTACAGCTACATAACATATGTGAAAGGTTTTAAAAGCCATGCTGGCACGCGCAAATTTCGTCACTGACTGGATGAAGGAACAGCCTGTTCTGCTGGTGTGTTTCTGGGCTGTGACCTGAGTGATAGTCTCACTGCTACACCAAAGCAAAATAACACATTTCATCAGATTCTTAGTGGCCCTTGGCCTATGTGAATGTGTTACAGAAATCACAGATCCAAGGACTTTCACAAGAAAAACATCATCATGTGAAGAGTATCAGTACTGATCAGAGTGTCATGGAAAATATGTTTGTATCAATAATCTGCTCTGTTGAATCAAGTTTTACTGTAGGCCTTTGTATCTGAAAAGAAAAGGAATACTTTTCCAAAATTTTTCTGGCCATTAATATAGCTTTACACATGAAAAGTGTGTACAGGCACAGACGCTTACTTTATAGTCTCATCCAGGCCTCATTTGGCAGACTTGTCTTCAAATGACACAGGAAAATACCTTTATGAAAACACATCACTGTAACATGGGTACAGGTTTCATGTTAAAAATTAATGGTTTTCATCATGTATAAAAATTATTTCAGTCATGTTCGAGAACTATGTGTTTGATCTGAAAGAAATTACTTAAAACAGAAATCTAGTTTCAGATCTGGAAAAAAACTTCATGGGACTTTAAGATAAAACACAAACTTATAAAAGCCATTCAGAGCCAGGCTGTTCAGAAAAAAACAGGATAACAAGTCATTTATATANCTCTAATGAACATAACACATCTGTAAATCGAGCTGTGGAAAACAAATGCAGATTATAACAGAATGCCCAGGTTATTTTTTTAACAATTCTGCTTTCAGCCTTTTTTTCATAGAACAACGATGCAGGTTCAGTTAAAGTAAGTTACTTACTTGTTGATAGTTCTTCCAAAAGTGACTTGTACTAGTGCAATTAATGTTTTTCTGACCCACTTGAACACTAGAACAATGAAAAATGACAGAAAATAGAGAGGTTAATAACATTAGAAAACCCATGATCAT
>VZRW01001339.1:324175-403946 GCA_013398125.1 Aegotheles bennettii
TCTGTTATAATCCTTTATAAGATTTTGCTAATTGTGCATGGGTCTCACTTTTCTTGACTGCTTTCCTTGTACTGTTTGCTATACATTTTTTAAGTCTTGCAGATTACATAAACATGCCTGTACAGTATAAACTACAAATGCATATTAAACTTTTATGTTTAAGAATATTTCAAGTTTATTGAGCCATACAACTACTCCAAACCCTTTTTCTACTAGAAAAAGGAAAACCCCTCAAAATTCACACCCTTTTCATACCTACTAGTATAACGTGGTACACATAGCAGCATCATTAAAATTCTGAAAACATTTTCACTCAAATAAATCAAGCACTTCGCTTTTCATTACAAATAAAGGCAACAAATGTGAGTGCTTCCTAGTAATTACGGGCTATTCTTTCTTTCATGCTGTCCACCATCAGCACAAGAAAGTCTATATTTGGAACATAACATCTGCCATTTTTGGAAGGTGCTGCATTTTGTAATAGTTACCCTGCAAATAATTTTAGAGTGTCAAATGTGGCTGCACATTCAAATAGAAACAAAAGTAGTTTTCTTTATTAGCATCATTCAGTTACATAAAGGAGGGAAAAAAATCTGGTACTTGAAGATGCCACAACTCCAGCATCTTTTTCACTATATAAATTGTAGAACTAAAATGCATACAATAATACACTTAAACTGGACATTAAAATTACATTGCTTTGTGAGTGACATGTTCTGTAATAAAGCCATATTTCCTTCCTCATAATTCATACATTCTAACATGCAGCGTATTTACAGAAAAGAGGCTTTTGTACTTTTCCATCTTTTTACAGATTTTTTTAAAATTAAAAACTTAGGAATACTAAATGCAAATACTCTCCCCTATCAGTTACATTTTTACTGCCATGTTATGCTGGAATTTCACTTTTGAATGAAAGCACCAAAGTTATGAACTACTGAAGAACAGCTCTGTTCCAAAGAAACTCGCTATGTAGATTGCAAAAATGTTTCCCCTTATTGAAACAGCAGAAAAATCCAAATTACAAAGTGCCCTGGATTTCTTGGCTCAACAGATTCCACTAGCAAATAAGCAGGTTTACAGCTTACTTCCTCGCAGCTCAAAAATCTCTCCAATCAGCATGAAACATGGTTCAGCAAGAGAGTCCCTTTTCCCATCCACCTCTTCTCCATAGTCCGACAGGTCACTATCCTCTTCTGTTTCTTCCTAGGAGGAGAGGCACAACATGGAATCATAGAATGGTTTGGGTTGGAAGGAACCTTAAAGATCATCTAGTTGGGTATGCACTGCAGTTCCCCATCCTTGTTCCAGAATGGATTTAGTTACTTGCCATGCCCTAGGGAAGGAACACATCCAGCCCTCTCAAGAAAGGGCATTAGAGCCACTGACTCTCCTGCTGGCAGGATCTGGCAAACAGGAACCTCACCAGAGAGTTTGAGAAGGGATTGCACTTCCCACTGGACAAGAGTGATGAGAACACTCTGCACTGCTGGAGTCATCACCACTGCTACATATGCTGCCTGTGACCTTGCCCCAATAAACACTTCACGGTTGGCTTGATCTGCCCAGATTTGCAGGATGCACTGCCTATATTGCCCTGCCAACACTAGCTGGATAAGGGAAAGCAGATGATGTGGGAGCCATGTACTGCTAGGAAGCAGGTGAGAGCTGTAAGGAACAGATGGCACTCAGAGGTGTCTGTGATTGCAAAGCCTCCTCTGACACAACACCCATGAAGGACATCCAGGATGGGGAGCTAGCCAGCTGGTGCCATTTACAACACAAGCAGCTAGGAATAAAGGTGCAGGATCTGGTTATTGCACATGGAGAAGCAGGTAGCTGGCTCCCCTGGAGAGTAAACAGTGCCTTGCACAGCTGAAGCCACTTAGTGGGATCAGGCACCAACAAGTTGTCCTTGCAGAAAGCTGGGAACCAAACCCAGCTGCAGAAGAGGAACCAGCCACTGCAAAGAGAAGCACCGTTAACAAGTACCAGTACAGTAATACTTAGTGACCTGAGCCTGAGGATACCCTAGCTCTGGGTACCAAAGGGAGTAGTTACTCAGAATAGACTCACAGGAGAAGAATGGATTGACCGCCTCAGTTTTGGCAGTACCATTTATTCAAGAATGAAGAGCAGACAGCAGCTTGTTTCTCAGCATCATGAAGATCTGCTCCAGCATCAAGACTACTGCACCAACTATTACTCATGGCAGCCAGCGCACCCCTTTGCTCTCCTGGATTTTCACCTGCTCACCTATGCTTAGACCAAAGCCGCAGTGAGGTGGACCTGACCCCTGTTGAGGCTTGTGCAATGCCCCACTCTCTGGTTCAGGAATGGTGTGCAGACAGAATTTCTTTCTTCAGCCCTGGTTTTCAAAGAAAATTGTCATCTCATCCTTTGCTTTCCTTTCTTCCTTATCATTCCATCACCTAATACTGCTACTTTATTTTTCTCCCCTCTCATCATCTAGTCTGGAAAAACTGCTTCATGGCTCTATTTCTCTTGCATTATTTTACTGTCTTTCTTGGTCTTACTCTTACAGTCACGGTCTTTCAGTCATCCCTTGCCTGTCATTTGAACCCTAATATACAGAGAGTATCCTGCAGCATCTCAGCTGTACATCAGTTTGTCTTACTCCTTCCTCACACCCTCTAAATCCCATCTAACGCCCATCACTGACCTTGGGTACAATTCCAGTCCCGGATCTTCTCCAGGCATGGCATTGCATAGTAGTCTATAAATCACTCACTCCACAGTGTTCTATATTCCAACAGTATATAATCCTGTACCCTTTACTTCCTGTGCCACATTTGGCATCTTCTCTAGCACTACTCAAAATCATGCTTCTCTCCTCACAATCAGAAAAATAAAAGAAAAAACCCCACAGCATTGAAGTGCACTGTAAATGTCCTGTTTATAGACTTCCACAGCTTTATGAGTGCCCAGCTTTTAAAGCTTTCTGCTAATGTTAGGCTAAGCTGTGACCGAAGGCAGAGACAAAAAGCCAGCCATACTGACAAGAAATGCCACCCAAGGCAACCACAAATCATTACCCATCTTACCACACAACCACACAAATGCACTGACAATGACCAGAGTTTTCTCCAGGGACACAGTCTAGAGCAAACTCCGGTCCTGCTCACTATGTTCCCCTGGTCAACAGGCTTCTTGGCCCTTTTTTATTTTAATTATTCAAGAAATTATATTTTATTTCATTTTTCACAGTAGACATAATTCCATATTTTCATTAAGCACTTGGGCAACAGAACAGAAAACATGCTTACTGAATTTGTAGTTGAGCCCACAGGGGGCAGTTTGATAGAGGAAGATGCAAAGCAGCAATAATTCCCTGTGTAAATGCAGGAAATGAAACAATTGATATTGGTAAGAGTACAGAAAAAGATCCCAGGGCCATACTGCTGTGGAAAAGATAAGTGGAGCACCATGACGTTTAAGCATGAGCACTGTTTGTATGACATACATACACATATAGATATAAAAATTATTTTCAAACATGGGAATAGGAAAACCTAGTGGAAGCATCACGTTTCAAATTTTAGTCACCACATTTCCAAGAAAAATATGGATAATGAGGTTTGTCCAGAGCAAAACCATAAGAACTAAATAAAACCTAACAAAAACTAGGAGAAATTGGGGCTGCTCAGTCTAAGAAATAAAAATTGCAAAAGGGAAGTAGAAACCTCTGATAACCAAGATGATTCTAATCCAAACTCTTCTGTGTTTGCTGCAGACAGGACAAGAGCTAGCTGGTTAAAGAAGGGAGATTTAGGTTAGTAAGAAAACATTTCTAACCATGAAGATAGCTGAGAACCGGGATACACTGCCTTGCTTGGCTGGAGAACATCGGTTATCAGAGGTTTAAAAACACTTTAGACAAACATGTGCCAAGAATTTTGCCAGTACAGTCGAGTCTGCTTGGAGCAGGACAGTAAATCTGACGACCTCTCTGAGGTCGCTGCTCTATTTTTCTGCTGTTCAGTGAATCCCCTATCATTTAGAAAATGCAATGAGAAGCGTAAATTCTTACACCACAGTGCATTTTCTATCCATTAACACTTCATAAAACCGAAAGTCCTTCCTCTAGACAGTATCAACTGCATTTTTCACTCTGATTTGGTTTTGGTCTTGAGAGCTAAGAAATACGTTCCAAAGCTGGCCCTGTCCAAGGAGCTGTATATATGAGAGATCTGAAATTGCAGCAATATCTAATCCTGAAGACAGCACTTAAGAGGCAATATTGTTGCTCTAACACATATTTGAAAAATGTGACACACGACGTAGAAGGCAAAGAGAGAGCTGTACGAGAGCATTTTCTTCTAAAAAGTCCAAAATATGAACTAAACAAGGAATTCTTAGTTACAAAGAGAACACAACTGTAACAGCTTTGTAATGTGTGATTTAACACAACTAACTTCATTAATGACCTTGTACCAAATGATTTAACCCAAGTTTAACTGCTTTAGTAAATTATCCAAAATGCTATCACTGGTCAAGACTGAGCTCATCTAAAGCTCACACTGAAAGACAAAGGAGTCCAAGAAAAAATAGAGCTGATCCTAGACCACCTCACAATTCCACTCCCTCCATTTAATTTCATCATTATTTTTAAACTAGGACAAAGATTTGCATACTGATTCAGAGGGTGTAACTGTTTCCTATACTCCCTCCCTCTGTCTCATCTTATGCTTAAGCTTAGGGAAGAAGGGGAGAGGAGAGGGAAGGTGGACTGAAACAGGATGGTCTTTGTCTGCATTTGCACAGTGCCTGGCATAACACAGTCTAGACAAAATTAAGCTCCTAGTCCCACAAGAAAAAAGTAAAAAATAGTATTAAATTTAAAACGAGTAAGATGTCCCAACTCCCCTGTTGCCACATTCTCTGGGTGTTTTTGCTCTACTTCTTTCAGTTTTGCAGTACCAGTTGGTTTCATTTCTGCTTCATTTCTTTGTTCTCTCTCCCCTCTCATGGACTCTCATTACTTTCCTTCTCCCATATTTCTTAACTATCTCCTCCTACACACTCATGTAATACAATACACATGCAGTCTGGCTTTTTTCTTGAGGATGATTTTCAATTAAATAGCAAAATACAAATTGCTTCATGCTTCTATGCTGCTTCTACCCGACAGTCATTTTAGTGAATGTGCGTTCAGAACTGCAGTACTTCTATCGAAGTGTAAAATCAGTTTCTCAAACTTTCTTTATATTTATTACCCTGAAATGAGACATATGCATTCAGCATCTAGGTGCAAATACAGCGTAATTTTGAAAAATGAAAATATATAGGATTTTCTTATTCCTGAGAGGTGCAAGACCACCTTTTTGCCTGCTAACAGGCTGGAACTGTACAAGTTCCACAAAATCCATTTACCCTGCAGAAGGCCAACCACTGCAGATAACTACAGCAGGTAAAAAAAGCATTATTTCATATAATGTATAAGTAAAAAGGGGAATGGGAACAGCTCCTTAGAGACTGTATATCTCCAACATGAACCAGACAGAATAGAGAGCCATGGAATTATGGTCAGATTTAGTCAATGAGCTATTTTAGCATCTAATCTATTCTTTACTGCATTTTGAAAGACAGTTGTTTTTTATGGCTTAGTATCAAATTCTCCAACTGGTTTGTCCACTTTGGCTTCTACCGGTATTTGCAAATTCCCTCAGTGAGCTTGTACCATTTGCCAAAATTCTTTGTCAAAACTTCAGAAGTTGTCCAGAAATTATAAGGACATACAGCTGTCCCCTGCCAATAGAAACTTCCTAAGAGAAAATTATTTCTATCTGTCAAAAAACCTCTGAAATATGGATGTCAAAAGCACAAAATGTGGGAAATTCTGCTATAAAAAGTAAACAATCCCACATGGACTGCAATTCGTCTATTTGGGACAGGTTACACGTTTGTATATATATATATATACACATACATACACACACATATATATACACACACACACCTCGAAGGTCAGGAAACTTACTCTATTAATAAACACTTTTTAAATTCATACAGAGCTCTTGTTTCTGACTCTGTTCATTTACAGTAAATGAAAAATGACCTTCCAATATCACCTGTCATTCAAATGCATTATATATTAATGGCTTTTTCTGTTTATTTGGATAAGTAATTAATTTTGGGAAGATTACTTTTATACCACTTACCTCCTGATGAGAAAACAAATCACCAGGAAGTCGTTCTAGAAATGAGGAGAGTGAAAACGATGACTTCTTTCCTTGCACATCAATAACTTTGAGGTGCTCTGGGGAAGGGCTCAAAAAGGCGTAAAGTGCTTCACTCTGGCAGAGTCTTTCATCAGAGAGCAACTTCTATGAAAGAAAAATAATGACAGAAACAACACATCAATTAAATATTTCTTGTTAAAGAACAAAATGTGTCAGGCCATCCAATATAACTGATTGAGACTTGGCTCGAATGTAGAAGGAGAAAAAAAATCCATGTCTTACAAAGATACTTCAAAGATACTTTAAAAAGCTAACTTTAAAGTATTAGAACCGGTAAGATTAAAGTTGTTAATCTTACAAATTTCTTTTTAAATAAAAAGAGTTCCCATTTGGAAGAAACGTGTTGTGAAGTGTTGCAGTTAAAAGTGGCAGTTACAGGATTTGTTATTTACTATTTCTTAATTAACAAAGCTTTAAACTCACTTACCACTAGAGCATTAAACCTTATATCTGACCTATTTGTTCTAGGCTCTCTCTTTAGTCAACAGAGAGACAACATCCATTCCAGAGGCATGATTTAGTTCTGTTTAGACATCTGTTGGTTTTTTTTGTTTTTTTACCTGTAGAAAGTTATTAAGCTGGTTCTTGGATTTCTCCATGAATTTCTGGTCTATGGATTTGAAGGGCAGTTTGCTGAGGGAAGGCAACTGAACTTTCTTTAATGATGTAAAACACTGTAGGAGAAAGGAGAGCACACTTAACATACATGTGCAGAAAAACACAGTTGGTTCAGAGCAGAAATGAAAAGACACCTTTGTACTCTCATCTCCCTTCCACACCCTTCTCACCTTGAAAAACACCTTCCCTTAATCACTATGGACTATCTAAATCCTTTCCCTTCACACCACCATCATTATCTATCCTTTATCAGACAGAAAGGTTAAAGCACTGTAAAAAAACCCCTTCCTCTGTCCCCTGTAAAGCTGTCTTTTCTAACACCTCCCTGGAAGCCAGAGACATATATCTACTTTTTAAAGCAGGCTCTTGCATGGCAGTGCAGAGCATATGCCATTTTGGATATTGGGTTAGTCCAGTAAAACATTCATTATTAAGCAAAACAAATAAAATTATAAACAAGTTTTATAAGCATCTGTCAGAGGCCAGAAGTAAGCAGATAGAAAACTAGCTCTAAAAGGCTAAAAACCAAAAGGCTGGCATAAAAACTGGCAATATTAAATTTTTATCTGGTTTTCCCCTCTCTGAGCATATTTCTGACAGATTTTATCAATTTGCATCTTCTCCCTCCCCTAACTGAGTTTCGTACCTCACTGAGTTTCCGGTGCAGGTTCTGAAACTCGCTGAGCTTCCTCGGAACAGTCCAGTTCTTAGTTTCAGCTCCACCAACTTCTTGTAAACTCACCATGACAGAGTAACAGGGCACTTGTTCTCCATTCTCTTCTAACACCTTGTGGGAAAGAAACCAACAGATAAGGTATACTACTTTGAAAGCACGCAGTGGAACATTTGGGCTGCCAGATGACCGCCTTGCAAATTCAGTCGCCTTCACTGTCCCATGCTTCTCTTGCAGTTTGAATGCTACACATGGAGCAATATCCTTAATGGACTAAACTTCACCCAAAATGCTATGTCAGTTCTGAATCAGTCCTCCAGCTAGCCTCTACTGCAGCTTTGCAATGCTGTTCCTCAGCAATCAAATCTCGCTGACACATTTTCTTCAAACAGCTGTGTGTATTATTTCAGTTTTAAGGTACCTACTACATAGCTTTCTGGTTGCTTACCAATATTCCATCTCTTCCATCTGCATTTTCCTGACTGTTCTCTCATTCTTCCCACTCTTCTTTCCCGGCGTTCGTGCCGAGGCTCACCCACACACCAGGCACAGCAGCTTTGCAGCTGGGCCTTGTGGCAGCTGGTGCTGTCTCAGAGCAACTTCTCTGCTCACTTGATCTATTCTGCATGCACAGAACATGTGGTACACACATGCCATGTTTACTTCTGAGGGGTTCAAAACTTTCCAAAAATACTAATGAATCAAGCTGTACAACAGCCAGAGGAAGGAGGAGAAATCAACCACGTTGTGCAAATGGAGAAGCTACAGCAAAAAAGTTAAACAATTTTTCTTGAGAGAATGGCAGCAGTGTTTCTTAATTTGATGAGCCACTCAGAATTTCACCCTTATGTCCTAAAGGTAAGATTTTTGTTTACTTATTTTAAGAAGACAACCAAAACGATTATGAAAGGCAAATAGGGGAAATGCATGAAATACATAGATCTTTTCTTGGCCAAGCCAAACTCTCAAATGTTTGCCTTCATATACACATAAATAAGAAAGGCAATCATAAAATGGCACTCTTACACAATCTTTTTGAGCGAAGTAATAATTTTTAAGCTTTTGGGGCTTTTTTTTTTAAAGAACATTTAACTAATCCAATTAGGATAAGAAACTAATGCATTATGACACATTCTGAGAAGCCTATGATTGTCTCACAACACTTAATACTAATGACTGACAATTTGCTGAGTGGCTACATCACCACTGTAAAAGACACAACTAAAACGTATCTTCATATTTTCCAGCTGTTTGGAGCTGTATATGGAGAACGTTCCCTGCGATGCACTCCTCCTAAAGCTGCACATGGACCACTGGGAAACCTGATCTGAGGCCTAGGTTTCACATCCCTCCATAAAAAAAAGCTGCAGCAGCACCCGGACAGAATACAAAGCACCAGCTTGAACATCTGAAAGCGTGCCTGGTTCCCAGCACAGCTATTTGGGAAACTGCCTTTCTCCTGCCAGACTACTGCCAAAAGAGATGCTTGAGTAGCCTCCAAAATGTAGGCCAGAGGGACCTGGCGCAGAGGGACTGGGATCTCCAGGGACAGTTCCTGCCCTGTCTACCCCTGAGCTGCACTGGATTTGTGTTTGACTCACAAACACCCCCTGGCAGCTGCTTTTGAAAACTGGGAGATCAGTGCTGAAAAAGCTAATGTGAGTCACACGTATCATTCTCCATTATCCATTAATTTGCAGGGCAGGGATTTGCATGTGTGTAGGGTCATTTGAATAGTAATTGTCAGTACAGAGTCATCCCTCTGGAAGGACATTCTCAAAATAGGAGGATTTAGTACTACTGCTTTCAAGTTAGGATGCATGTGCAAAATCTTTTAAATTCTAATTCCTAGATGGAGACACATCTTCCTTCAAATACCCTCATATAAATATCTGAAAGTCTTCAGGATCTTCTTATGAAAGAAAAATTTTGACCAACTAGATTACTCGTGGATTTGTGTTTCCAAATGAATGAATCAACTAGAATACATGCAGAAAAATGGTATGCTAGGGGTTTTCTAAACCAGGAGATCTAGTCCTTTGCTGTAACAGGCATCAACTCATACAACTGCTATAATGAATAAAATAAAACTTGTGAAACAATTTTTTTCCATCCCTGTTACACTAGAAGTCTGTTCTAGACCCTCACCCTGGACATTGGAAGTTTCGTTTCAATTTCTGAACTAGTTTCTCCATTTGTTCAAACAACTCCTCACCCCTCCCTTATGTTTTTCTTTATTGTTGTGTTTTTATAGACAGCCTTATTCCTCAGAGTCTCCCTTTTGCTAAGCTAAGCAAACGAAAGTGCTTTCACAATCACTTCTCATGAGAGAAGTTCCTCATTCAGTCCATTCAATTCCACCCTTCTCAAATGCAATGGCCCAGCATCTGCAGAGCGACTGTAACACTCTGTCTTGAAACTCCTCTCCTGATGTATCTGTGGGCCACGTTTGTCTTTTTCACACCTGCAGCCCACTCAAGACAAACTGCACATCTGACAAGCCATCAATGTATCTACTGCTTCCAGCCAAGAGGCACCCCAGCGGGTGGGAGCCAAAGCTGAGTTCCTGCTGAATGCCAAACCTCACATGCCATGCTGTGAGATTTCACCACACTTCTATTACTCTCATCCTAAAAAATCATCCAGTTCTTTCTAAGAACCATCATAAGTTTCTTCCAGCTCTGATTCTTCATGAGCATAAACTTCACATTTGTACTCTGGTTTGGTTTTCCAAGTCCAAAGGTACTGCGACAGTCTCAGCCCTGATCATTTCACAGCACTTGCAAGGCCTCTCAGACTTAGCCCCTAGGATGGTATTTTCATAAGTCTCCTCCTCAGCCCTTTCTCAGTCCCTTTCCTCAGCTTACACGTGAGTCTTTCAGGTTATTCACCCCAATTTACCTGGCAAGGACAGAATCAGCCCTCAAGTACCCAAAGCAGCTTCAGGCTACTGGGGTTTTTTTGCATTGGCAGCAACTCCATAGCCTCAAGACAATGTAAAGATTAATTATTTCATAATCTGTCTACTAGCATGTCATAGATACTTAGTCCACAAACGGTAAAGATTTATACTTTCTCCCTATAAGGCACAAAGTCCCAAAGTGGACACAGAGAGAGATGAACAAGGATGTTGACACACCTGTACCCATTAATAAAAACTACAAGGCACACACCAGAAGCAAGCACTTCCTACCAGGGTGTGTGGTGTGGTAACAGTAAGAAACATTCAATGAAATATTGCAAAACAAATGAGGAACAAGTATTATTAAATACTTTCCAGAAGACGATGTAGCTATTAGCTTCAAAAGCTACAGAGAACTCTTAAAGGAAACTTAAGAGCTTCACTATTCTCAACTGTGTCACCCGCAAACAGCATTAAAACAAACCGAGATGTTTACACAGTGAGAATTTGTTTTTTAAAATGGCACCTTCAGTTTTTAACCCATTTCTTCTTTTACATGCAATGAGTTCAACTGTTGACAGACCTATCAATAGTTTGCAAGAGCTCAAAACACAACTCAACAGCACAGTGTTTTTTTCCAAGAAAAATTACCTCAAGGAAACTACTTATACTTATTTAAGGAATCTTTTCTTAATAGCACAGGAAGACAAGCCAGTTAAGAAGCAATTAACCTTTAATTCTCTGAAGTGCTACTGTCAAGAAGATTGCTCGTGTACGGTATGAGACTACAGTTACTAAACAACAAGTGTTTATTGGGTTCACTTCTTGACAAGTGTTAATAAAAAGCCATGAAAACTTTAATACTTTTGTTTCCATTACATTTTTTTTTACATTCACTCTACAATTGCCTGCCTACGCTGAAACGGAAGAGAAGAACAAGACAAAAAAAAAGTAAAATTAACTTCTCCTTCAACTTACTCACAAAAGTACTTACTTTCTGGGTATTCTGGTCCCTTGAAACCGTATTGCCATTAAATATAATACAAAACACAGAGTGTTAAGTACCATATCTTTGAGACATAGTAAGAGACACAACTGCACCCAAGTGTGATGGCATGGCAATATAACAAGAGACAGTTCTCATGAAAAACAATGCCCTTAAGATAGCAAATTACTTTCCCCAATGCCCAAATCAGTTCATGCACATGCAGGTATTTTTATAACTCCATTACTACAGTGTCTGAGGACTAGAAATTTTGTATATGTATCATAGTAGTCACTGGGCAAACAAAGGAGGAGTTCAGGAGAGGTTAGGGTTTCCTCCTCCTCCTAAGTAAATATTAAGTATACACAATGTACACAAAGGTATGAGGAAAGTATATACAGGTTTTTATTCTTTTCTTCATGAAAGTTTGAACTGACCTAAAAGCTAAAAAGCCATAAAAAAACCCACCCAAACCATACCTCGCCTGAGACAATAAAGGCTTTCCACATGCCAAGATTCTCACACCAGCAGTCCGTTCTTGCAATGTGCAGCTGAAGGTCATTGTGCTCTCTCTCCATCAGAGTAATTTCATCCTTCAGCTTAGAAACAATCTGTGGAGGAAAGTTTATTTGATTACAACTGGTAAGAAAAAGCTTGTGCAACATGCATAGTTGTGTCTTTAGGGACACCATTAAGAAAGGAGAAAAGGTACAAAAGCAGAAAGAACAGTTCACACAGAAAAAAAATCATGAGAGAATCTATGATACTTCTTATAAACTTGTAGAATACACAGTAATCTTAAGGGTCAACCCTGATACTAAAATGAAAAAACAAGTTAAAACGACATGCTACTATCACACTATCAGCATAAAAGGCACTTTAGATAGGATTGTATGTTATACACATATACTACACATTATATGTTTTATACAAATTTGAAATTGCAATTAATGAAATATATGTTACTAAAGACATCCTCCTTACCATTTTCAGATGCGCAATGTGACTGAAAAACCTGGGAATATATTTCATTTTTAGGTACTTAGGTATGTTAACAATCACTCAGGAAGTTATCGTCCAATTCATTTTAGTTTTGGAAAGGGAAGGATTTATTACGGTGGAAAGCACATATTTCAAAAGATGTTCTCACCAGCACATAGCTCGCCATTACAATCTCATAAAGGAGAAAGTGTCTCTCATCACAGCAGCAAAAAAACAAATAACCATACGTACTACCAGGAGACAATATGACAAGAAAAGGTGGAAGTATACATAAGATGTGACATCAGAAACACCGCAGAAGCAGCTGACATTTTTTTTTAAATCTGATATACCACATAGTCAAATTTATGAGTCTTAGCTGTATGACAAGTGGTACGTTCTACACAGCTACAGTAATTCTGACTTTTTCAGAATTTTTGTCTCATGTAAGATATGAAATATTAGCTACACAACAACTATATAACAACCTTCTAGCATACACCTAACCATCAGAATAATTTTGTATTTTATTTTATTTACTATTGACATACAGATTGATCTGCAGTCACCTTACACAGACACCTATAAGTGGCATCGAGGAACAATCGATAAATACAGAAGAACAGGTGAGGGTTTCATCCAGAAGACAGTAGCAGCTCTGCTTATAAAACAAATACTGAGACTTTACAAAAATACTGGATCCATTTTATTATTATGTTTCAAAGATGTATATATTTTCAAAGACAAAATACTTCAGGAGAAAAAAATACAGGGAAAAATACACTGGTACAGAAGGGGTACAATCCCTGCCTCCCCAAGAGCTTAGGCATAAAAAAAATATAGCTGTTATTTCTCAATAATGCAAAGGGAACATATAAGTGAATGCACAATATATAAAGGTCTAGTTATATAGTACTTTTCATATCAAAGAAAAACAAATTAAAACTATAATGCTAGAGAAACAAATGGTCTAAACTCATTCATACACAAAACACACCCACTTTTGTTTAGCGCTAGAAAGTGCTCGGTGTGGGGAATGTTAAGGTTTTCCTTTGCTACCGAGGATGACAAGGTTGTACTCTAGAAAGAATGTGGTCCCTGCACATACACAGAACGGCATGAGACTGTACTCATAGACCCAAGGGAGACAGACACTGAGCTTCAGGCATGAGACACACACTGAAGGTGGCACCACAGTCACAGACCTCCAAAGATCAAGCTGACTTCTATGGCAGTGGGCCTTGTGTGTCAGAGACACTGCTTATCATCTTTTCATGTCATCTTTGCTATTCTTTATATTCCACTGAAATAAGTCTTCTCCCTATAGAGCATTTTCTTTTAAAAACAGCAGCATTCCACGTGCAACTCAAATGAGCCGTTTTCTCCCTTGACTGGCATCCGAGTTGCATGGTGCTAGAAGCCATTTAAAGACATACAAACATGTTTTGTACGGGTCTCATTGCAAAGGCATTTCAGAAAAAAAACAAACAAACAAGGAATAGCTTGAAGTAAAAAAAATTAATACAAAACGTGAGTGACATTCTCCTTCGTACGGCACAAAACTGTAGAATTTCTAGAAATGTTTTTTATTTCATAGGACCAAGAACCACAATTTTACCTGTCACAGCCAGAGGACAAAAAATAAAGTCCCTGTGACAAGGTGCTCTCACACCGTGAACCCTAACTATCCATTTAAAAGCTCCACAGGTAAATGTTACTGCAGTAATACAGACACAAAAAGAAAGAAGAAAAAAAAGGCACATCTGTGCTCTTATCACTCCCAACAGCAGTGGCTGGATGACAAATAAGAGGTTTCTTCTGCCAGCTGAGGCCATGCACACAGCAGAGCAGCTGTGAGTGGGCACCCCAGAACAGCTGCAGACACATTTCCAGCTATCTGTAGTAACCTCCAGCAGAAGGGAGATGTGAAAGGGACAGAGGGAATGAAGCTAGCCAGGGTGGCCTCAAATGCTACCGTCCACACCTTTCTCTTAGAGGTAGCTATCCCCAGAGCTGGGGCAGCAGAGAATGAGCGAGGTGTCAACTTCTCTTCAGACCAGCATCTTGGCACTCACCCTGAGTGAAAGCACAAATGTAAAAAGAAGCCAGGTCCTGAGCAGTGACTAATGCCAGGTACATTTTTGCCATCTCTAGCAGGAGGCCCCTTTAGGGAGACACTTCAGCTACTTGTTCATCTCGCCCACCATCTAACATCTATAACCAATCTCATTACAACTGAAAAGCTTGGCCCAGCTGCATCTGAGCAACACTCCTGTAACACCATCCTCAGTGGCAATGCAAATGATTTGGCCTAAGCCAAATGCAAATCACTCGCTTCTGCCTGAATGTGTTCTTAGATTATTTAACTGTTGCACTTTGCAAAGAGAAAAAGATTTTTTTTATTTATTTATTTGTAATCCAAGCCCAGAGAGCCAAAATTTCATATTCCTCAGAACTGTCAGCCCAATGACAGTGTGCCCTGCAGATTTCTCCTAGCTCCTTACAAAGGAAGTCAGTCACTTTTATGGATTTGGGGTTTTTTTTCCCCTTTACTTGAGCTAGCCAGTCACAACCGTAGATTATAAAATTGTGCCGTGGTATTTCAAAGCCAGCAGAGGGAGCAGACGCTGACTGGCATATCCCTTCGCTGCAGTGCTGCAGATGCGGCAGGGATACAAAACAAGATGCCATAAAGAATTATACAGACACAAGTGGGTAGAGATGCAAGGAAGAAATACTATTTGCCACCAACAAAGCAGCAAGACCACTGGGAGAGAGGACAAAGCAGTATAAGCCACATTTCCAATTCTAGTTACAATAGATTTTAAAAAAATGAAAAAAACAAACAAAACTAAGCTCTAATTTCACTTTCTATAACAGGCTGATTGAAACAGCAATTTTGGACTTGTCCAAAGAGAGCCTTAGACAATTGGCTGTTACCCACACACACACATAATTAATATAATAATTATAATAAATAAATAATATAATATTTTCTAAAAAGACAGAAAACACTAAAGGTCCTTACCTTTTTGTCGGGTTTTGGTGAATTACATATGGAATTTAGAGCCTGTTTCTTATACTCAAGCTTGTCATTTAGCTGGCGAAGTTTATTTGCAGCATAACTGGCCTGTTCATTAATTCTCGTGCTGCATTCTTCAGTAGTTTCTTCACAACCTTGGCTCTAGGGATAGAGGATGGGAGTAATTGCATCATTAATATGAAAAAGGATATAGTTATTGTTTGCTCCATAAGCATTTTATGTATAACACCACTTCTTGATACAGACAAAAACATAGGTATAAGATTCTAACAGATATTTCAACCATCAGATTCAACATGAAATGTAAGTCTTAAAATAACAAAAAAACCCCCACCCCCCAAAAAAAACCCAAAGCAAGCAAGCAACCAAAAAAACCCCCAAAAAAACCCGAAACAGAAGACAAAGCCTCATTACTATTTATACTATAGCTCTTTAGCAACTCTTGCCAACTGTCTAAAATGACCTTCAAGCTGAGGCTTTAGTGCAAATGAGAGGAAAAAATAATCAAAGTTTATTTCAAAACCAACAAGAGCTTAGTAATCATGATCAATATGGACCACTCGGTGCATAAGGAATTGGCTGGATGGTTGCACTCGAAGAGATGTGGTGTGCGGCTCAATGTTCAAGTGCAGATCAGTGACGAGTGGTGTTCCTCAGGGGTCAGTACTGGGACTGCTTCTCTAATATCTTTGTCAGTGACATGGATGGTGGGATGGAATGCATTCTCAGCAAGTTTGCCAACTACACCAAACTGTGTGGTGCAGTTGACATGCTGGAGGGAAGGGATGCCATCCAGAGGGGCCTTGACAGGCTTGAGGGGTGGGCCTGTGTAAACTGCATGAAGTTCAACAAGGCCAAGTGCAAAGTCCTGCACCTGGGTTTGGGAAACCCGCTGTGCAAATACAGGCTGGTTGAAGAATGGATTGAGAACAGCCCTGAGGAGAAGGACTTGGGGGTGTTGGTTGATGAGAAGCTCAACATGAGCCAGTATTGTGTGCCTGCAGCCCGGAAACCAAACCGTACCCTGGGCTGCATGATTCTCCCACTCTACTCTGCTCTCGTGGGACCCCATCTGGAGTAGTGTCCAGTTCTGGAGTTCCCAACATCAGAAGGACATGGAGGTGTTGAAGAGAGTCCAGAGGAAGGCCACGAAGACTATCAGGGGGCTGGAGCACCTCTCCTACAAAGACAGGCTGGGAAAGTTGGGGTTGTTCAGCCTGGAGAAGAGAAGGCTCTGGGGAGAGCTCATAGCAGCCTTCCAGTACCTTAGGGGGGCCTACAGGGAAGCTGGAGAGGGACTTCCTACAAGGACATGTAGTGACAGGACAAGGGGGAACAGTTTCAAGCTGAAAGAGGGGAGATTGAGATGGGATGTGAGGAAGAAATTCTTTCCTGTGAGGGTGGTGAGACACTGGCACAGGTTACCCAGGGAGGTTGTGAATGCCCCCACCCTGGCAGTGTTCAAGGCCAGGTTGGATGGAGCTTGGAGCAACCTGGTCTAGTGGAAGATGTCCCTGTCCATGGCAGAGGGAATGGAACTAGATGATCTTTAAGGTTCCTTCCAACCCAGACCATTCTATGATTTTATGAATATTCAGAACCAGATAGAAAAGCAAATAAAATACTTAGCTCTGAGCTGAAAGATAACAAGATGGGGCGGAGGGGGAGGATGACAAAATAAAAAACCCCACAGTCCTGCCTCCCACAAATCTTCACAAAACAGATTTATCAGCCTGTAGAACAATTTAAACCGAGTCCTCCCTCTTCATAAACAGATTTCACCGCTGTTTTTAGAAGTGTTAATAAAAATGTGTCAAAAAGCACATATGCGTTACCCCAGTCTCATAAATAATCTTGTATTCATTCAGACAAACCAATAGCTTCTTCCATCTTGTGTACTACAGGCATGCAGAAAAATAGAAAACTTCACGCCTTTCAGTGACATTCTCTTTAACATCTTCTGACATTTGCCTCAGCCTCTCCTTTCTTACTGTGCTTCCCTAAATAGGCATGAAGACCTTGAGATCCAGCAAACACAGCACTGTGATGTTACCGTTGCCATGTTCAAGGATCTTTGAGGTCTGCTTGTGATTGAATACATCTAAATTTATCTGTGGGACGCTATGAATCTAATGTCATGAATGAGAACTATTTAATGATATTCCCACTAAGCTGTAACTTTATATAATTAACAAAAAGCTAACAGAAGGAAGTCTCATACTCTACTATATTCTGTGAGTTTTAGAGGAGACAATTCTACTGTAAATTCTGCAGTGTTTTACGTCTTAGGAAAAAAAGTCTGAGAAGAGATACAGTAGCAACAATAATTAATCTCCTTAGTGTGATCCTCATAAGGGAGGGTAACTTAATGCAGAAATCAGGAGTTCCAGGCTAAGAAATCTGTGCCCTTTTCTAGCTCTGCATTTGCCTGCTATGTGGCTGAGTAAACAACATTAGTTCTATGCCCCATCCTTTCTTCTGTCTATTCTGCATGGACTGTGAACGCCTCAGGTCAGAGACTGCCTCCAAGCATGTGTACAGAGCTCAGCTCATGGAAGCTTGTTATCATCATCTGGCACTACAATAATACTACTAATAATAATTAACGACACTGGATGTTATTCAAAATGCTATTGAAATAAACAACCCTATACTTGTTGGGAGGCACAGAGACAAAAAAAAAATCAAAACTGCCATTTTCAATACTGGAGAGTTTAAGACTTTTCATGTGAAGTTTGGTTCTAGTAATCAAAGGGTTGCAATTAATTACAAATCAGTAAGGCTCTGCTCCCAGAGGTAGGCCATACGGCTTCTCTGTCATTAACATTTCAGACACTTACTGCTAAATCACTATGTTTATCACAAAAATGCTAGAATTACAAGATAACAAGTTACCTGTAATCAAATTATCAAATTACTCAAATAAACAACCAACACACTCAAAGCTGAGCTCGTAAAGGATTGTGCTATTTCCCCGGTTGCTAAACTGATAATGACTTCCATTTCTGTGAGTGCTGCAGAACACAGATTTAGGGCTTATTTTAGCAATTTGACACATGCAGCACTGATGCAACCACCAGACCCTCTTTCCTCAAAGGGCTGAATCCAGGCACTGCTTGCTTCTGTATTTTTACACCTACTCACGGCCTTTCAAAGGAGGTCCAAGGAGCAAAAAGCAATGACAGGCCGAGAGGAAGAAGAAAGCGCTTGTTTCAAGTGCAGCAGAACCACCAGAGTCTGGCCTTGCCTCAATTCCTATCTTCTGATTTGATTTTCTCACATTTAATCGAGGCTTACCCTTTTGTCCTCCCTTCAATGAGGACATTAAATGACTTCTTACCTATGCAGCTACAACACTGACATTTACAGAAAATTAACATCGGTAACTCCCATAGTGCCCCAGGAAGTGAGGACTCAGACCACCAAACTCCAAACTGAACCAAGAACAATTAGTATTTGCTAACAATATGGATCCCTCCAGAAACGTCAGATTTCTCTGAAAAAACCCAAACCTATTAGCCAGTACTGCATTTTCACCAACATTTGCAAGACTATTGGAAGCTTCAGAAGCAAGAATTTCTTATAATTCATTTTCACCTCAAAGACCCTGAAGCTTGGCACAGTCATTAGGATTGCTGTATTCGAGGGAAGCTCTAACAGTAACTTCAGGTTTAATTTGTTGTTAAAAATAAAAAACAAAACAAAACTTTAACCATGTAAGCAAACTTGGACATATATTAGTCTTTAAGGTTTCACAGCAGATGCAGTCTTCAAATCTGGCACATGGATATCCAAGGACTCAGAGGAAGGACAGATGATGCTGATGTCGAAAATCTAATTTTTTGGCAGCTATAGTACATGTTATCTGACAGAGGACAGCTAGCCCTAAAGTGTTGTGTCAGTTTTCTTAGAGAAACGGTTATCTCTGTTAGACTCTGAATAAAATATATAAAGAAATTAAAAGAGCACAATACTTAGAATGTTCTAGATAAAACCAGTAACAGTCTTTTCTCAAAGTTCCAGTGGTTGCAAATGGAAGGACAGACAGCCTTAAGCACCTAACACCCTCAACACATAGCCGAGTTAGCAGCGAGAAAAAAAGTAGAAAATGCAACTTGAATCTTTTATCAAGGAAAAGAATACAGGGAGAAACAAACAATAAAAAAAAAAATCAATCAGCAAGCTCTAGAAGTTCACATTGGAAGTAATTTACTTAAAACAGCACCTTTGGATTCTGCTTCTTATTTGTTCATTTAGATCCAGCTTTAAACAAATTATTACCATTCATTGTGTTCTAAGCAAGTTCACACATAAAGTGAAGATACTCATGCTGATCTGAAGCAGCAACTTGACTGAAAAATGCACACTAGCCAGAGATGCTCTTGTCAAAATGTTCTTAGATAAACATAACTCAAGTTCCTCTGAGATGACCAATTTAGAGAACCCACTGAACAAACCTGCCCTGAGAGAGCGTCTGTTGGGTTACTGTTGATGACATTTTGAATGCTCTGTTTTAGTATTTCCAGTTCTAATGCTATTTTAATCAGTTTTATCTTCCAACACAACCTATTAGTTTATTGAATAAATTAATAAAAAAGCACCAAGATTACGGTTTTGATTACTTTTTATCCTCTTTGGTGCAACTTTTAATACCTATTTAGTACCTAGGAAATGCATGGTGGGCCAGGATAGATGACATCTAGACAGAAACCTACTGATGCTTCAGTGAGATTTCCTTCACTGAAAAGCAGAGCAGCTGAGCTTGTATGAAGGTATGTTTTGCATTCTCCAATACTAAGGAGCATAACAAAAAATATGGAATACAAAAGACCTGGAAATCTGAAATATCTGCTATAACTAGAGAGAAGACTCCAGGGAGACCTAACAGCAGCTTTCCAGTACCTGAAGGGGCCTACAGGGAAGCTGGAGAGGGACTTCTTGCAAGGGCATGGAGTGATAGGACAAGGGGAAATGTTTTCAAGCTAAAAGAGGGTAAATATAGATTGGATATTAGGAAGAAATTCTTTACTGTGAGAGTGGTGAGACACTGGCACAGGTTGCCCAGAGAGGTTGTGGATGTCCCCTCCTCCCGGGCAGTGTTCAAGGCCAGGTTGGATGGAGCTTTGAGCAACTTGGTCTGGTGGAAGGTGTCCCTGCCCATGACAGGGCGGTTGGAACTAGATGATCTTTAAGGTCCCTTCCTACCCAAATCATTCCAGTATTCTATGATAAAGTTTAAGTAGCTAGTCATTTTGTTTCAAACATACCAGGTTTACTCAATGAAATTGCAAGAATTATGTTTTATAAATCCATCGTATCAGGAAAAAAAGAAAAGTAGTCTAAAACTCAAGGACAGAAGATGCTGCTATATGCTTTACTCAGGATTGTCTTCAGATCACCTTAAATAACAGGGAAAGAAATTGTCCATGTGACTCACCACTTCATCTTTGTCCTCAGAAGTTAGCTGAGCAGCACTTCTTTCTTCCTCCTTCTTGACCGATCTCTCATATAAATCACTGACAATGAACGAGGGGTAGTATCTGTCCTTTAGAGTTTCATAAACATCTGCCTGAATTCTGTAGAATACTTCAATGCCTTTATTTCCCACAAGACTTTGCTGTATTTCTTTATAAAGGGATTTCTCCACAGGTATTTCCCTGCTTTCCACAAAAAATTTCTGATAAATTTCACTCACCAGTTGAGGTATTTCAGCCTAGGAAGCAAGGAGGAAGAGGGAGGGAGAAGAGAATAACCAAAAAAATGTTAAAGATGTCAGGATGACTCGGGATCCAGGTGCATAAATTGAAGGATGATCAAACTAATTTCATAGCCAGGTGTATGAGAACACATCTGTGATTCTCTTACTGAGATCAAGCACTCTGCCCACACATCTATGCTAAGCAGTCAATTTCACAAGATAAATATCGGTATTTGTTAAGTGAAGAAACAGCTGTACTCTAAAATTACCACAGCTTCCACATCCCCTGCTTTAAAAAGTATGCTCCAAAAGCTAGTATAAAAAGGAAAAATGTGCTAGAGCAACACTGTGGTCACTATTTCAAGTTCAGATCGTAGAGTTCAGCTGTATTGGCTCTCCTCTCTTCTGCTGGATAGGATCAACTCACTGTATACATGACTGTCATTAATTTTTGAGGGGGAGAAGAAAAAAAAAAGAAAAGAAAAAAAGCACTCCTGAGGAGACATTTACCAGTACACAGGGCCAGGTATTCCCACTGAGCACAGAACAGTGCACTGGATTGAACTTGGCAGTAATGAACAGGAAAGAAAGAAAGTAATGCACCACAGCCCATGACCATCTCTCTAAATTATCATCTCTAAAGTGACCCAAATTAAAAAGGTTTTATCCAATCCCTTAGTATGGCACAATGTGCTTGCCTGCCTTGCGTGACAACATCACAGCCACATGGCTGTGTGACGCCATTGTTTTGTAATCAAAGTTAACCCAGTAGTGGCAAACAACCTTTACATTCCATAGAGCAACAGGAGCACAATATGTTAGAATCTCTTTTTAAAAATGGGAAGTCCTGAATAAAGACACTACACGTATTTTTTTGAAAGCAAGGAGAGAAATCACAGGTGAAAGGTCATAAAATGATTTACAGCACCTTTTCCAATCATGAGCAGTTTGTAAATCAAAACTGATTTATACAACTCTCTTCACAGTGCCTGACAAACCCTTTTTATGAACACTTTCTAGCCTGAGTTGGTGGTTACTCATTTCTTCAGATTTTATTAATGGCTTACTACTCATGCTCCACAATTTGCCACTTTGATTACAATTTGTGTTTTGTGTTTTGCAGTTGACTAGAATCTTTCTACAAAGAAAAGTAATAAAATTACAGTAAATAAAAGTTTACTGATACTTAGTAATGAAATTCCTATTTTATGCTAGTGTGAATCCTAGAGGTTTAAAACAAGTTTCCCCCGAAAAAACACACCACTGCTCGCAAACAGCAAATTTGTCCACTCCAGTCTTGCTCTGCATCACTGCTCCAGGATACTTCTTGCAACTGTAAGTGATATTTCCTATCCCTGTTTCAGAGTTCTCATTCTTACTTTATTTTAATCCTATTTACAATATAGCACTGTTTCTTCCCTCTAGCAGTAGCGCAGCACTCCTGGAGACATTCAGCTGCTTATACAGCAACAGGAGAGGAAGGAGTTTTTAAAGGAAAATCTCTCTTTCAAAAGGATTTTAAAAACATGTATACACACATTTTCATGGCTTTGGATTGAACAAGCTACCTGTAATGGGCAGGATGAGAAGTTTATACACAGACTACCTAACAGTAATGTACTCTTAAGTTGTCACATGAGCTGACAGAACTAAAGCAAATATATTACTGACAGTTTTTTCTCTGGTGGAGAGGGAAATAATTCTACTGCTTTTGCACATCAAGTATCCTTTTTACAGGTCATGTTGGTACATGAAAGTAAACCATCACCAGAACAGTCCACAATTTTTAATTGCCTATTATCCTCAAACATTGATATGCATCCATCCTATGTTACTGCTGTTTTAAAAACATAAATACTAAGACATTTTCTAACATTAAGATCACAACAAGCATAGATTCCCCTTAATGTATAAGCCATGTGGACTTGCAATTGCTTTCACCTTATTAGCATTCTTCAGATACTCCACAGACTCCCAAAGACCGATCAAAGCCATCTTGTCCATCCTTTCCATGTAGATTCGGAAGTGCTCTCGATATGAAGGGTTGGCCAAAATTTCTTCAAACTGAAGAATCTAAAGAAAGGAAAACTAAGAGTAAAACTTGGGAAAATACCTAACTCTAGCTTCTTTTCCATTCATCAGGGGGAAAATCTTTTCACTTGATGTGCCCACAGAGCACCATGCATATCACAAACATGTACTAGATTCAACTACACATACGTTCTACAGTAATGGTTTTGCTTTATTAAAAAATTTAAAAAAAAACAAAACAAAAAAACCCATGAGTTGTACGTATTTAGAAGATAAATGCATCTGTGTTCCTACCAGACAGAAAACGTGTCCATGTGTTTTCTGTCCAGGAGGCAAGATTACATTGCAAAGGACTAGGAAGGCATTTTGAGTCATTCATTAAATACTACTGCCAAAAATTTAAGTTCCAATGTTCCTGCAAGGCAGAGGAGCCAAGCTGAAAGCTCACTGATCTATTCTTTGCTTGATTGAAACAAAGAGTAACACCAGCAGTTTCCACACCACAGAGCTTTGAGATGAATCTCAATTATTCCCAGGGACACAGATAAAGATGGAGTGCAGTTCTCTACCCTGGCAGCTAGGGCATTTGGTGGCCAGTTCCCATTAACTGAGTGTTATTGAAAAGCATCTATCAGAAACGCAGCCAGGAAGGAGTATGGTCTAGGACTCTTCCTGAAATGAGAGAGGAGGGTGTACATCAAGCAGAAGAGGAAATGAAACACAGACTTCCCACACCCAAGCTGATGCTTCAGCCATTAAACTGTTAGATTAAAAAGCCATTATGACTTACTCATCCCCTACTGATTTTGTGAATCCAGGCCTGTTCTTTAAGACAAACACCTGGAAAAAAAACCTCCCTGACAAAATTAACAGATCTTCCCATGTTGAACAAAATGAACAACCCTGGCTTTTTTTGAAAAATAGGACCAATTCTCAAAACACCATGTCAAAACCAACTTCCCTTTCTCTCCAACTTTTCAGTCTAGCAGCTGAAGCGGTTTTCATGTAGCCATTACTTATACCACCAGTAATCCAAATACACCAGAGTGGTCTTCATCTCTTGCTTTGTACCTCACTGACACCAACCAATCCGCACCTTCTTATCTGAAAAGAAAAGTAGGTCCTCAAGCACTGGGGCTAATGAATCTTGGCTTCCTATAACTTGGCATTTTATAGCAAAGATAACATGGTACAGAGCAAGATATAAATTCCAACCGAGATTTCTCTAATATGAGTTTTCCAATACATAATAATACAATTCAGGTCACGTATCAGCACCTCTCTCTCCAGGAAGGCCACTTATTTTCCTAAACCTAGTACCTGTGAGACTCTACCACCTATTTGCTAGGCTCAGGCTGTATGGGAGGAAACCACATACACGTGCACATGTACACAGTTACTAGCACAAGACACTTCCTTAATGAACCAAACTAAAAAAGGTTCTTTAAAAACTGTAGACACCTATGTTTTGTCTGAAACATCTCCTCCAAATTTTGAGCAGTGTTTAAGTAAATTGTGTTTGTCCCAGCTGAAATGCACATTTTCATCTTCAAAATCCCTCAGTGACAGTCATGTGCCATTCCTCTCTTCATCCTTTACCATACCAGTATCTTCTGGACACGGCTTGTTCCTAGCTTCTAAGCTACTCAAGTATACGCACGCGAACTTCTGCCTTTCAGAGCTGACTCTATAACCCTCACTGAACAGCACCAACAGTCAGGCTTGCTGGAGTTAGGTGTATTACAGAAATGGTGATCAGATTGTCAAAGAGAAGAATACGAAGATGACAGTTCCAAGGCCAGTCTGTGGTTTAGCCTCATTGTAGCCCATCATCATACTTTCTATTCAATCATTTTATCAAGGACAATGATTTAAAATACAAGCAGAAGAGAGTCTTCCAGCCTCTTGAACTGAGATCTTCACCATCAGCTCTGTAAATGGTAGCAGTGGAGCATGTGCTATCACTTCTTGAGCAAGAGGTCACCTTGGTCTCTGTGCCACTATTATCCAAGGCATCTCCATCCAGGCTGCCAGCAAGGAGCGTAGCAAACATCCCCTCTCAAAAGTAATTTTGAATAAATGCTGCTGCAGGGAGCAAGGCAAATGGAACCATCCCTCTCACCCAACAAAGGGCCCATTGTACAGGTGCCTCATGGTAATTAAAGTGGTGGTGACTAATTATGCTGTTACACAAACCTCCCAATAGTTGCCTACAAACTGAAATACTTTAACAAAATAAATTAATGGACAGAAAAGCTTATTGAAACTTCTCTCACAGAAACGAGACCTCACACTTTTTTTCTGTTTTTGTTTAAGGCTTGACTACCCTGGAATTTAAATTAAATATGTTATAAACAGTGTACTGTAAACATTAAGACTTCCATGACAACAATGATTGACAGGAGAGGTTTTTAGGTTTGAGGGGGTAAGTTACCATAAAATGCATGGAATCCAGGAAGTATTCTGTGGAGGATCCTTCCTTCTCTGATTTAAAGAATGAGATTCTGCAGTAAATTTGTAACCATCAGCAAAATATCATTTCATGACTCATGGATTAGAGTACAAAGCTCTAAACTATGTTGGCATATATATGCACGCATTAGGGCACATGTACACCCTCAAATCTAATATCCAGTTAGCAGATATAATCTCAGAATTATCAGCCTCAACAGCAACCTTTAAAGTCCATTTAATTGGAGAGCAGCTTCTGGGTTTGGAAAAAACAGTAGCTTTACTGCTGCTACATCAATTCCCTTCTCCAACAGGAAAGTAACTAATATACCGCAGCTGGTCACAGGCTCTGCCAAAGACTAGGAAGGGGTTAGATTTTAGTTTATTTCCAAGCTGGGTGCTTTAACCAGCATCCCTAGCATATGCACATAGAATGGTCTTGTTCCTGGCTGTACAAAGCAGAGACCTGGTCTTGGCTAGTCCCTAAAGATAGTTGCAGCCTCTCTCTGCAGAGGAATTTAAAGCAATTACTTGAAGGGCCTGCATAGGCACCAGACATGGTTGAGATACACTGTACTCTATTTCTTTGCAACACACCAGGTTCCCATTCACTACAACCACATTGGCCTACAGTGAATAACCACAATGCAGCTGATAAAGGTACTGCGGATCATGGGTGGGGTGAACAGAATTTGGTCAAGTAGTGGAGGTTTTTGGCTGCAATGATGGAACACAGTCAGACTGCAGGACTTCTGTTTTCATTTGTATATTTTTCTTTTTTGTAGAAGACAGGAGTAAGAGGAATGTAAAAAAAAATAGTGGAAAAATATGTGTCTCTTTCCAAGCTGCATTTTAAAAACGGTTAACTAGTGCTATGTCTGTACACTGACTGAAATTAAAGCATATATTCTTTTTACTAATTTTTAAAAAGAGGCAAGTCATCAGAAGGCTATCATTGTCCTGTACAGCAGTAGCTGAACCAAACGCAAAGATTAGTTACCTATCAGAAAGAATATACCATGTAAGGTACCCGGCTATTTTACAGCACACACACTACTAGAAAAATCCCTGCCTTGAGACTCACATGTTCATGAACACACTTCTGTCATAATACACCCCATCTTCAGGCAACAGGGGAACCACAATTGAAGCTCTCTTTCTTTATATAACTGAATTCTGTACCATGAGGTATCCTGATGTAATGTGATCTCATAATCTGAAGCTCAGAAATCACAGTGAAAATCTGACCACTCACAGCTAAATCAGCATCTATCCATGGATGTGGTGGAAGCAAGGTCTTCTGCAGAGTTTCAACTCAGACTTCATCAGTAGGATTATGACCATGAACTGTCTGCACCTCAAAACACACTCAGATGGTTTCCTTGCTATTTCATAGCTAGTCAAGGATCGGATCCCCAGAGCTACTCCTACCACCTGTGGTTCATAAAACTGCTCCACTAAGGAGATGCTGTGACTCCACACGCCAAATCTCACAGATGTGGTGATGTGGCTGTTGTGCTGAACACAACAAATTGTTTGCTGAATCAACACAGACAATAAGAACTCAATTAATTACTGCAGTATTGTGCAAGTACCGTTTCTAAGAAAAAGGACTAAAACTGCACTGACCATAAGTAGATTAGAAGAGATGTTTTATATATTACACTAATTCAAACTGCATTTTCCCTGAAAGCAAATCTAACACCCAGGGCAGAGTATAAATCAGTTTCAGAGCTAGTGACAGCTAATTCAGATTCAGAGAGTAGCTGGGCTTTGTTTGTTTGCTTATAAACATTTGATTATAATTCATACATCCAGGATTTCCCTAGAGAACCCAGATTCAGGATAACGAAGCGAGTAAAATGCATGCAAAGTCTATACAGTCCTGTGGCTTTTATGTATTTATCAAACAGAAAACTGACAGCTTTATAATCAGCTTCTGCTGTGAAAGGAAAAAAAGTATTTCAAAGCACATAACTTTTGTTTCTTAAATCTGTAAGAGGAGAACACTGACAGCTCTAAATAATTCATCTCCACATTTAAGCACATAATCAGAACATGCATGGAAGATCTTTACCAGCAATCTATTACTCCCCTACTATTGCAGGAAAGGGAGACCTTTCTGTAGGATGCAGAAGTGGAACCAAAACGTAAGTTTAGGTCACTAGTCAATTTGTTGTCTGTTCAACTAGTACCAAAAAATCTGCAAAGTTAATAACATATTCAAGCTTCTGTACTACACTTACATAAAAATAATAATTCAAAACACCATTGTGGACCTATTTCATGGAAGTTCAAGAAAGGAAGACAAACTTTCAGTTTCTTCTACGCAAGTTAGTTACTCTGCAGGTTAAGTACTAGCTTAACAGAAAAGCTGGCACAGCCAGACTCTGAAGAGAAGTTATGGGCCTCCAGCAGCGACATAGCAACATTAGCTTAGCTGCTAAATCCCAAACAACGCCTTTCCCTTTTGCTTAGAAAAATGCTTGAGTGTTCAGTCAATCCTGCCCACATGGGAGGGGCCGGCACCCAAAATAGCACTGGCTGCCTTGAAATAAAGACCCAGACTGCAGCTACCACAGTGCAGGAAGAGGATGGGAAGAAGCAACAGTGAAGAGTCCCCTTCCTCAGCCAAGCCCTGGGTGTTTTTCTGTGCTCAGAAGAGAACAGCGTGGCCTCTGTCTCTCATCCAGCCTCCCTCAGTCTCTCTCCTGGCAACAGAGAGGTGGGGACAACAGAAGAGAGAAGCAGTTTTCCTATTTTCTGTGTTCACATGGGTGAGGAGTTCTAGGGCTTCTTCACAGAAACATATCAAAAGCTTAGAAGCACAGCAGCCTTGGATTCCATTATTTCCACCATCACTGCAACAAATGCCTGCACAAGGAGTCTTTATTCCTCCTAATAGTACTATTAACTCAGTATGTAGCTGCTCACAAGTATCTCACAAGTATCTGCAACCCTGGGTCAGCAGCACTCACCAAAAATCCATTAGGTTACAAAACATGCAAAATTAACAACAGGAATACCTTTGATTTTAATTACAATATTATTATACTTTTATTATGTTTCTGATCAATCCCTGCCCCTACCCAATGCAGTTTCACTACTTGACTCCTTTCCTGAACAACCTTATGTTACCATGTACCTATCCTGGAAAATCCGTACCATCTCAGCAGGCACCAAAAATGGCATCAGTGGCTCATGTGGTGCTGCCACATGCTTCCCTCTTTCCTTTTCTCCTTGGCACCTCTCGCTACACCCAACCTCAGGAAACAGATCAAGACTGCCTCAGCACAATCTGCGATACATCTGAAATCAAGCCTTAAGGACGAGTGACGGGTAGGGATTTGCTCTCTTTCAGACCTTACACGAGAAAGACAAAACACAAACAGTAAGAACTACTTCTCTGTCATGCAACTTTTTCTTATGTGCCACTAAGTTACAGTTATTATAAGGATACAACAGAAGTTCAAGATCCCTGTATGAAGAGTAACTTCTCTTCTACCTACATGGAAAAGATAAAATCTTCTAATTTGAACAGATCAGTTACTGTGCTTTGCCAGAACGGGACAGAGTAGATTACACAAAAAAAGTCACTAAACTTAAAGTTTAGCAAGGATGAGTAGCCACAATTTTATTTTTGTAGATGCTGGCTAATGCAACAGTGTTTTTTTTGATTCCAGATTACAATGATGTGGAAAACCAGCATTCAGTCAACAGCTTTACCAGAGTTTTTCTGCAATGACTGCTCTTAATTTTGTCAATTGCCCTGCACAGGTAAGTGTTTGCTTTTGAACAACTTAGTATTTGCAAAACCCACAGGTATTTCCTTCAGTAAATATAACAAGGGCCAGAGAAACATTGCAGATATGTTGGCAATCTTTTGTTTGAAAGCAAGTTGCTACTTTCAGAAAGGCTACATCCCTACGTGCAGTATGTCTGAAAAATCACATATGCTCACAAGCCACTCGATCCTTTATGCAGTTTCCCATTTAGCAATATTCCAAGCTAGTGATCAGTATGTCTTTTCAGGTACGTCAGTGGTCTTTTCCCAAGACAAATAAACTATGCAGCCGTTAATTTGTACTTGGCTCCTGGGGGAAGGGAGGGATTAATGACAGTGAGGCTAACATGAGCCAGTGCTAACACATTTAGAATGACCTTCAGACAATGTATGTGCTACTCGATTTATACCTTCTGACTCTGAGGGCCATCGCCTTCATCAGAAATGCCATCTTCCTGCTGATCATAAGCAGGCCCTCCCAGAAGCCTTATTCTCTTCTCGCATTGCTTCTTTGCCACTGTCAGCTGATTAATATACCTCTTCACATTGCGAGCCCTCAGGAGGTCAGCTTTCATTGCCGCCGTTTCTTTTCCTTTTGAATCTATGAATAAAGCAAATCAAAGAAAGTCTTACACAACATGAAAGCATCATCAAACCATTGCCTCCGTAACTTGCCTGGTCAAAGCATTTGTCATTCATAAGTCAACTGTCCACATGAGCACAGATACCAGAAAGTTTGTACTTGAAACATTCTCCAGTGATACCTCAAGGGTTTATATAAAACAGCTCAGAAAAAAAATCCTTATTCAAATGTGCAGTGAAATCTGACCCCTCCAGCTCTCTTCCCACAGCTTGTTGCAAGACACAGGCCTGAGACTTGTACTACTGGATGTACATTTATCATATGGCATTAGGAAGTTCCCTACAGCCATGGCATACAATAACACAAGGAGGTGATGGCTTATGTACCTTACTGAACTTAACATTGATTGCCTAGAGTCATGAGGGACTGGATTCAATTCCCTCCAGCCCAGCATGACACATCCCCACACATCTCATTTGCAAATCTGTATTTCTTGAGCCTGATGTGAACATCATCATACAGTATCTCCTCCAGACAATAACACTGACCAAAGCTCACTCAAAATGGTCAGATGACTAAGAAAAGCATTTATAATGCCACATCAAGACTGCACAGTACTGTTAAATAGTGAAGGAACATGAAGACAACAGTCAGTTGAGTAAGACTTGGTAATAAAAGGTGTAATATTTGCATATTCTACACTCCAGTCTCTTCAGCTAATTAACAGAGCCTAAAAAAAGCAGCAGCAGATAAAGCAGATTAAAAAACCCTATTATGTTGAAATAATTCCTGGTTTGGATCTGGAGGATGCAACTGATTCACACTTACACAGCAGTTTTATTTTCTTCTTGTTCAACAATAATACTCCCGTTTTTGCTGGCTGCAACCAGAGCTCGGCAGCAAAGTACCTGGCTTGTACTTGGCTGTGGATTAATTGATTGCTCAGGGATACATGACAGAGATCTGTTCTACTATGTGTTTGAAACACCAAATGCTAGTAAAATAATGTAGATGAAAACAGCATTCCATTTGCAAAACAGTTGCTGGAAAGAAACAACCATACAGCCAGGTTTGTGAATGCATACACAGAAAAAGGAAATCTCCTAGGAATGATTTTAAAAAGGTATTTTAAACACACTTCTAACACAGCAATGTACCTTCTCCTTTTAGGACTGTTTCCATCCTTTCCATCCTTGTATTTCCCCCTCAAAGCCACATGTAACTACTGCATGTGACCTTAAGTTTTGTCATCTGTATGCTGAAGGATAACTCAGGGCACACGGAGCTCTCTGAAGTTCTATATGTAATGTGAGTACAGATATACCCCCAGTATCTTTTCCCATATTTTCAATCTCACTTTATTTGCTGTATGTATTTATGTATGTTGGTAGGGAACCTTCCTGATTCAATGACTGCTAGTGTTTTAGTGGATAAAGTATCATTTGCATCTGAGCTACCATATAATAGTGAACTAGAGAGATGATACTCACTGAAGCAAATGATAAAATGAGTTTACCATGAAAAAAAAAAAAAAGCCATCTGTTTTCCTGGCATGTTATCTCCACAGGGAAGTCAACAGAGCATTTAATTTCGCGTTTCAGTTCCCTGACCAGAGGTACCAATATTAATAAGGAGAAAAAGGAGAAAGACAAAAGGCAAGAAAAGACCTTCAGGGCAAAATAGCTCTCCCCCTCAATTTAAAACATTTACAGCTAACACAAATACATGGACAGTAGTTCAAAAGGAAGATTAAAACACAACATTTCTCATCCTGCACTTGACTCTAAGATGATTTTTAAAAGTCCTCAATTCTCTCAATGGTTTAAATACTTTGGGCTCAAAATGTATACTTAAAACCTCACACTTCACAAACAGTGCTACGCAATGATCATTCAGCCTTCTTAAAACAAAAGTACCCTTCTTAGTGAAAACTGAGCATTCTTGGAGGTTTTTCAAAGTAAGCAACTCTACCTGAAGTCTTATCATCCTGTGATTGCAGCAGGCTTCCAGGAGAGACTAATGAGCCCTACACCCCACCTGCTTTCAGTGATTCATTATTTTATTAGAAAAGATCCTTCAAAAACATTTGCTCCATTCAGCTCTTCATATCCATAAGGAGCCACTCCATGTAAGAAACACTCAGGGCAGAATGATGAAGATCTTGCTGCCAGCCTGTTCCTGCTCCATGCATAAACAGGACTAGTCACTATGAAAGCCTGGCAGCGACATCCTCACAAATAAAAAAGAGGCTGGTGAAGAGCAGCCCGGCACAGAGCACGGCTAACGTGCTGCAGTGCAGGATAGACAGCATGGAAGCATGGACAAACACTGAACATTACTCCCCCTTCCCAGATATGAAAGATAAGCTAGCAGAAATCAGGAGCAGCATTTTCACATCAGCTGTGGAAGGTTAGGTGTATCATTGGTTTTCTCCCAACCCTCATCTCCTTTGATATTTTTGAGAATTCTCAAATTTTCCAATCAAAACGGCTCTGGTTTTTTCATATTAAGCCCTATTAAAAAGATATTTTAAGCTATAAAGACAACTTGTCTTTTTAATCTATTCTTGCCTGATTCCTTCACCATCAAAGTACAGAGATACAATCAAGAGTCTTTCTGCCATTTCTGAATACCAGCAACATGTTCACTACATTCAGGTATCACTGCATAAATCAAATAAAATCAGCAAGTTACAAAAAAAAAAAAAAAGGCTTCCGTTTACTCACATACCCTTCAGCAAGCTCAAATAAATGAACAGGGAATAGATATATGCTACTAAGACACTGTTACATCACAAATAATGAAGTATTTAAAGTAGCAAACACCAATTTAGAATTTTCACATAAACAGTAACCACAATCTTCTATATATAATTTATCAATTGTTACAGATCTCTGAACTCTCAGGAACTTTAAATTACACATTTTCAAAGCTTACGTAGGCCTGGAAAAGTATTTGTTCAATTCTGCTAGAGCAGGCCAGACTTTGAGAAAAACAGCACACACAGACCTTTTACTGCCCACAGTCCCTTTGGAAAACTAGCTCCAACAAGAGAATGCATAAAAAAAGGTGCTAAATCCCAAACACTGTAGGGAACAGATCTGGGGGAAGGGACTTAAAAGGGAGATCATGGAGAATTTAGGCACTGATCATTAGCAATGATCACATGTCACAGCCAGAGCCAAGCAAAACAAAAAGCAAAGGTAAGTTTGAACATGGAAGGAAGTACATACTATATAATAAAATAACATCCATCACATATAGGCTGTTTGTAGGTCCCTGCATTTCTGTTGGTCACTTCTATCTCACCAGTCAACCTCTTCCCTTCCTCTTCCACTGAAGGGCATCTCTCCAAACCAACTGTGGACAAGATGCATTACCATCAGTAGCACACACAGAGGATCTCAGAGAACAAAGAATAATTTCCTCTATAAAACTGATTTGAAAAATCACAAATAAAAAAACCCCAAGTCTACCTTGATCAGAGTCACTGTAACCTTCACCTTCATCCACAAGGATTCCTCCCACACTTACTGCTTGAGCGCAACATGCAAGCCCAATGTTAGCTCTTTAAGCCTTGCCAAAAAGCAATGCAAAAATAATTGGATATGCGTGTTTATCCCTGAGTGGAGGATGGGGGCGGGGGGGGAGGAATCATAATACAGTTTTGTCATAATTAAGTTAGATGGCATCTGTAATGCTCTGGAACGCAGTAGTATCCATTTTACTTCACTCAAAATTATCATCTTGACAAAACCCACACGTCACAAACCCACACACCCAAGTTCACATGGAGCCCCAGTTTCTAAAAGAAAAGGTCCTTTTTACAGCCAAGCATTCGAGCCTCTTTCAGAACCACAATACCTAAGAAGCCTGCCCACAGACAGTTCAGTTTCTGTACCAGTTGTCAGCTCCACCTATAAAAGCAAATATCTAGATGCACAGTGGGAACACTCAGCAGGAGAAATGTTCTACTGCAACAGAGAAGATCTCTCCAAATAGAAATGGCTGCTTATTTGATCTGTCTCGCAATCCCTGCTTGAAAAGGAGCAGTTTTCTCAACAGGGATGCCCTGGGGTCAATTATAATGTGGTGTCTGAAAAACTGTCCCATCCAGTTGTCCAAGGGTGGTTTCCGGTCACGCTGTGAAGTCACATGTAAGGTGGAGGGCACAGAAAATTAGAAGGCAACTAAAAAATAAAAAAATTCCTTTACAGTGTTGAAGGGGGGAATACCTGTTGAGAGATTTGCTCTGTTTTGACCTAAAACGAGGTGGGGTAAACGGCTTCATGGGTTTTTGTTGTAAACAGCAGCTAGTTAAAAAGGGATCCTTCCTAAAATTCTCATAGGATCCTCTAACACAGTATCAGTAAGAGAAGAAACAATAACGTGTCTGTTAAAATTAGAACTTGTGTATTTAAACAGTTTCTTATTCACATTACAGCAAATATCAAGTTATTATAGCAACTTACTTTTGTTGATATTTCATGATTGTTTTTTGAATCCTTTTCTAAAGAAAAAATAACATCTACTCTTGCTTCTAGATACTCAGGTCCTCTCTCACTCATGCTACAATGCCTGACCTGTGTATTTGTTCTCTTACAAGCTGTTTTACTAGATCAAAACGCAGTAAACATTCTCAGATAAGTATTTCTAGTCCTTCAAAATCTTTAACACACAGATTTTGTAAAAAACCCTAAAATATATACGTTTTTGCTCAAATTTGGTTCAGTACTTCCAAGGAATCCTTATCAAAAGGCAAGACTAAGAGAGTTTCTTTCTAACAGAACACATGTGACTGTAGAGAAGAGCACAGTACAAAAATATCAATAGGAAGAAAAACCAAAGATGAGCAAAAAACCCCAAAAAACCCCAAAACCAAGCCTCCTCCTATAGTCACTGCTGGAGTGACCCTGACCATTTTGGAAGGGGATACAGAGGACACAGTTTGGAGAAGTAACGCAGATACGTGTACACATCAGATTCTGTGCTTTTGTGCAAGTGTAAATGAGGGAAGTAGTGTCAGCATGTAAGGTAAGAGCTTCTACTTACAGTGGCTTTGCACCACTCCAAAATAAATCACCAACACCTCTGAAAATAGTAATGCTACATCAGGTTTCTTATTCAGTTTCAGCAATAACCAAAAGCAATTCTCCTGGCCACAGAAGTTTTACCATCCACCCACAACAGGCATCCTACTGTGAAGCTCTCAATTATTATGTGTCTCAACCTTTTAAGACATTTGACTCTCAGGGAGTCAAATGTAAAACTTACTGCTTAACATGAATCAGATGCTTTTGTATGTTTCCATTTGCTCTCCTATGCTCACATGCCAGAAGATTCAAGTGATAGAAATCTGAAAAGAAAAAAGACCCTATAACATGCCATTTTTTACTACAGAGGATTTAGGACAATCATGTTTAGAAGTACTTTAAAGTACTTTCTGCTTTTATTAGAGGACCCTAACAGCTAAATATTTTGCCAATAGGTGGCACCAACACTAGTTAAATCAAGTGTAAAGAACCCTGTCCTTGCTGAGGGACAAGTCTTCCTCTCCAATCCCTCTGGGCACCAACATTAAATGTATACTTCAGTATCACCAGGTAAAAGAGTAAAAGAAGCCATGCAACTGTAGCTCATATGAGAAGTCATCAGTCTGAAACCTGGTTCTCAGGCTACTCATCCTTTAATAACAGATACCTAATCTTTTCATAAGCAAAATACTTTTAGTCAGTTTTAGAGACTTAATTAGGTCTCCTTAACCAATAGCAAAGGTACACAATCCTGCTCAGGTATATTTATTGCGAGCCACGTACTTGCACAACACTTAGTTTGCCCAGAGAGTAGCTAAGCACTCACTGCTGCAGAGTATTGGCCACTCCTGCTGCACTAAGTGCTCCTAGTGTTTGTTGCTGTAACTGTTTCTATTGAAAATGCTGCCTCAGAAAGCTCTCATGCCTCAGACTGATGGAGGCTGAGGCTACATCCACGTACTTGTTATTCTACACTTGCTCTACTCATAGTCTGAGAGCAGTTATCAGGCTTGACAGACTGCTGGCCAGCCAAAGTTCAGCCACTCTAGCTGAACACCCAGGTACTAAAGAAACAGTTACATTTTCAGGACCCAAATTTGCCATAGGAAAAAGGAAATAGCTACTAGTAAGACCGTCTCTCGCCAGGCTGGAATCAAAGCTAAGAGATGTCCATGACACAAAGGCAAGAGCTTGTTTACTAGCAGGAAGGGGGAGACTCTCGCATGCATCAAACACCCATACTCACGCACATTATTACGGGTATGCAGCAGGAACTGGGTGAACAGATTACAAAGAAAGATAGAATGAGATTGTGCAAACACACTTCCATTTCACAGAAAGCTTGCATTTAGTTATTCACCATGAAATCTAGCTGTTGCAGGGGTAGCAATACGCTGTAGCATCCAGAAAGGGAAACATCAAAAGGTGATGCCCAGTATTGTGGTGGTCTGTTCTACAGGAGTTCAACAATCTTTTTATCAGCAGTAAGCTGTGCTGGGTTTTTTGTTGTCTTTGTTTTGTCCTAAGGAGGCAGCACAGGTTTTTTCCTTAAACTTTTCTTCTTAAAATTCAGGAACATGCTAGATTCACTACCACATTAGGAAAAATGTCTCCACCTCCTTCAGGAGAAACACAGCATAAAAAAACCTTTCAGAACCAGATTTTAACCGTAGTTTTGACAGCCCTCCTAAAAGTTTACTGTACACAGACTGAGCCTGAAAATTTTTGGTAGATGAAAAACTTAGTGGAATAACCAAAACAGATTAGAAATCTGCCTTAAATTTGTGCAAACTATAATAAGATTATATTATAAGCCTCTGTTGGACACACTGTTCCACATGTGTCAAGCAAAAAAAGTCACCTTTTTCTTCAGGCACAATGTGAATATCCACTGGCTATTTAATAAATAAAAGGTTTAGCCACAATACCCTCCCACTGGCTAATATAGCCAGCAGTGGTAATCAACTCTTAAATGACATACAAGGTTGCCATAGGACTAAACTAATAAAACCAATAAAGGTCAGTACCTTAACAAAAAACAGCAGTGCACCAGCTAGTGCAATTTTTGATGGATTTTTTTAAATACAGGTAAAAAGTCAAGAGCCCATAAAAATGCAGAACCAACTTCACCATAGAATAAGCGAAGCCAGATCTACTTTGGCAGAATAAATTGCAATAATCTTTTTATATCTATTCTGTAGTACCAGGCACTTGTAGTTTCAGAAAAACATCTTCTGTTCAGGGCCTAGAACAGTAGATAGCTAACTAACTAGATAAACTCAAGTGAGACAGTAATTAATTGTAGGAATCTAAACTGTATAAACTACTCCCCAAATCAATTCTTGTCACAACAGAGACCAATGGTAGCACAAACGGAAATACAGGCTTAGCAAGATTGATTTTTCCTAATGTACTCAGAGTTAACTTCCCTGTTCTCATTTTATTACTTTATGAAACAGACCTTCCATTAAATTAACTTTCATCTGAGAAATATTAATAACTTTTTCTATAATGTACACTTGAGCAAAAACCAGTGCCTACTTTTCCCCCTGCCTTGGTTTGACAGAAGGCAATTTATCCTACAGGAATGCACATCTAGTTCTGTTTTAGAATGTAAACAAAAGGGGTACCAGTGTTGACAACCTTATACCTGCAGAAACTTGAGCATGGACCCCAAACTCTTCAGACTGCCCAAAGATAGCCCCCCCCCAATGGCATGCTTATTTTCTATTTATGCATTTTTCATTACACTTGAATCACTTTCAAAAGCTTTCCTTTGTGATACAAGGAGCTAGAAAAGGACTATTTATTTTTTTTAACATGACAGCTAGGGATTACATAAGAACCTAATAGCAAGATATTTCAGATTATTGTTTTGTTTACAAACGAATTAACTTATATCACCCATTGCCTTTTTATTATGCTTTGATATACCTTAAGTATATGTGTCCAAGCAAAAATTTGGTCTGCAATTTTGCCATCAATATAATCTCCTGAAGATATACCACAGTTGTGGTACATTTTGAGAATCATAAAAAGCAGGATATATAATAAATTGAAGTACAAATCTAAGATGCACGTGCATTTTAGAAGGCAGACATTACCAAAACACTGCAGAAAGATTTAAGAGCACTCAGTATTGCAACACAAAAAAATAATACAATGAAAAGTCAAAATAAAGTCTGACTGACAATTATGCTGTATCATTCCTTCTTCTGTGTTTTGAAATGAGAACAGTATGAGACTTTGAAGAATGGATTGTATGAAAGACAGAGCAGATTCTCAGCATACAAATTCATAATGTCAAAAATACTACTTGCAGCAGGTTCTGAAAATGAATGCATCATAGATATGACCTTTCTCATGATCCATCGGCTTAGATGAAGATGGGGTGAGGGGGATAATCACACCATGGGAGTTTCTGGAAGAATCACACAAATGAAAGACCTGAAATACTAAAGGCATAACATTCTTAAAATCTGTCTAAAAATCCCACACACAGTGATTGCATATGTATGTCAGGAGTTCAAACAGCTTTTCAAAATGAAAATAACAGATGTGACTTAACAAAATGGAATCTTACCTTTCTGTCTCTTTACTTGGGGAATATTGCTGATTGTGGTTGCCTGAACTATTTCCACTACAATCTGATACCTAGTTTTAAAAACAGTAAGCAATAAGGGTGAGGGAGGAGAGAAGAAAAAAAAAAACATGGTATTAATTTTTTACAATGCTTTTTTCATACAGCACACTTAAAAATTAGTAAAACCCAAAACACTTCCCCCTCCTCCTCACCAGGAAACAGAATAATTTCTTAGTATATCTACAACCTAAAGAGCAGCGTGCATATGGAGTAGAGTAGGAAAAAAAGGTCATCTTGGAACAAAAGGAAAACGCCCAACGAACAATAATACTGCTCCCTTCTCTCTACTGCTGGCACTGCAAAGTCAGTTAATAATATTAAGTGAACACAATGTAAAATCATGTTATAACATTAATTATAAGTTTTCTGTAGGAAACTAGGATGGGAGTTCAGTTCAAAAGCAAAGAGCTCTCTGTAAGGTTCTTCTAGCTAATATACACAATACATATATGGAGCATATTTAACTTAGGAGAAGAAAAAAATTATTACACTAAAATAAGTAAGACACTGAAGTATTACACTCCAAGAATAATTAAAACCTGTTTATCACCTAAAACTACACTACACATAATGGAAGAGAGCTACTGCAGTTAATAAACTGAATTTTATGAAAAAACAGTCTTGTAACTAACAGACACCATGCACTCAGCAAAGAAAATGACTGCCAGTTAAATCTTTCATAAATTTCAAAGTTCTGGTCATAACAAACACTCAAATTCCTCTCAGTCCACTTAATTTAGCAGCTATTAATACTGGTAATAAAGCAAGTATTCTAGTGGATTTAACTAATTTCCTCTAGGAGTTCCCCAACCTTATCTATCAAGTTAACTCCTAGATGAAGGCTGATGCCTCCTGGTAAGTCTGCTATACTTACTCTCTGTTTAAGAAAGAGTCTATGATACTTAAAATCTATTCCACTTCTTCCATGTATATTTCTTTCACCAACATTATTCAATTCCCCCCCACTCCTCTTGCCTTCTACAACTCTCTTCAGATTTTGATTGTGTCTGCTTCTTTGTACAGACACACAGTTTTACACACAGAGCTTACTTAAACTACACTCCAGAGTTTCTTTCTTTTCTTTTTTTTCTGCAGTAATCTTAATTCTACACATCTCCTTCAATTACCAAGTTGAAACCTGAGAACCTGTTTGCAAAGCTTTAATTTTTCTAACTCAATTTCCTTTTGCCATTACTGTATCTTGATTGTTTCACCCATCACCACAGTTCTTGCCCAGTCCTTCAGAGGTAGAACAGCCCCATAGTGAGGGTGGTATTTTGGTGTGAAGTCCCACAGTTAATTCCCTGCTTAGACACAGACTTCCCAAATTATTCTGGGCAGCTCAGCTGGACTTTTGGTGCCTTGGTTATGTCACCTGTAAATGCACTATAAACAACACTCATTCAGCTCACTCTGGTGTTGTAAGGTAACTGTGAATATTATAAATTTACCAAATAAGGTACAGGCATCCAAGTAAATACTGCACATGGAAGGTATTTTCCACCTTGTAACATTTTTTTCTTGCTAATTTAATCCCATTTGTTCACATTCATGGTTTTACATGTTTTCATTATCAATCCTGTAACAGAGTACCTCTTTTTTTCTATTCTTCATTATATCACCTTAAGTAAGGGAGATGCTCCGAGTCACATTCTCAAAGATACTATTTAGGCTGTTCCTCCTAAGCACTGGGCTCTGGCTGTAACTGCTCAATGAGAGTGCTGTGCAACACTGCACCATGGAAACACCACACTGGCTACACTGCCAGACCACAACCCTTTGTCCCTGAAAGTCTGTTCCAAATATTCTAGCAGCTTACATATTCTGTGGTGCTGGTGAGTAAGCATCTAAGGAAGTTTTAAGTGTGATGTATTAATTTTAGTTTCAAGAAATGAACAGTACTTGATAAACCAGACCAATCATGGGCTCACATCCACATTACTTCTACCTTCCCACTCTTATCTCTTCCCTACTCTTTGTTATATTCATCCTTTTCCCTCATTTCTTAAATAAAAGATGACACAGCCAGCGATAATGGTCTTTCTTACCATGAATTATGTAGTGACCTTTTGCTTTTATACTAATAAATAACAGAATAAATACCATGCTGATCTTGAAAGCAGAATTCAAACTATCCACCAGTTTATTTCCTTATCACTATTTATTCTCAGCTATGTTTTTAACTCATCACATCTTTTATCTCCAGTCTTCTTCTGACAGAGCAAGTAAATTTATTTCACATCTCACACGGAAGAATTCATCTTTTCTTCCTTATTTGTAGCAGACTTCCAATTTATCCACACTAACTTAAATCTGAGGGGAAATGAAGGTGAAATGTCAATGTTTAACTTTTTCTTCTTGAAAGAAATAGGAACAACACATTTTGTGAAAACTTGATAAAACAGGAATAAAACTCTGCCTCCCTTCATGACAAGCAACAACAAAGGCAAACATTGTAAGAGTGACTTTGAAGTACATTCATAGATAACCATACAATGGTCTCTTCTCTGGAAGCTTTGCTGGTTTGAGTTTTCCCTTCCCAAACAAATTCAAATTTTCAGAAAGCAAAGGTATGAAAGGAAAAAACAAACAAACAAAAAAACAACAACAAGAAAGGACAACCAAAACAGCTCTTCAGAAATCAGCAAATGACTTCTTATGAGAACAAACATCAGCTCCCCAAATGTCCCTTATGAAAACAAAAGGGATGTTTCCACGAAGCAATAGAGAAGTTATAAGAGGTAAAGTGACCAAATGCTAGAAACTCACTATAGATATTAATGAACCATGAATTCAAAAGTATCTCCAAAATTAATAAGCAGTTCCTGCATAATTTAAAGAAGTTCTAAAAATAATATCCATAAAAGCAATGCAGAAAATCAATACAGTATTTCCTCTTACAGTAACACTTCTAAGCAAGGAGAGAAAAAAGATTTAGAAAATCCTAGTACTATGCTAGCCTTTCAAGAAGACCTATTTGCAAGGCAGAGAGTTGGTACACTTGCTTACAAGGAGATCTGACACACAGCCTCCCACTCTTCTGATTTCCTGGCCAAGAATAACAACACCCTTCACCCACAGGTTTCCACTGATTCAGCCAGGGATTTTTCCCTACTTACCTCACAACAAATACCTGGTTCTAATCACAAGAGAGCCTAGCAAAACTCTGTTAATGAAATCAGTCTGGAAGGATGCCTCATGGGACTTCTCTCCTGTAATGTCATGTGCATACATCGAGGAGCACCCTGGAGTCCAAGCTTCCTTAACTACAGTCCATCAGGAGTCTGAGGAATTGTTTATCAGTGCCTCATGGCCTCTTTCATTGAGCAACCTATTTTATGTTTATTTTAGTAAATAGATAGTAATTAATCTGCAAAGATAAAGCATGGCAGGGATGTTTAAAGAAACCCCCAAAAACTGGTTTCCCAGCAACCATCATGCTTTGCAGTAAATTTCTCTCAAAGCTAAGCCTACACAGAAGATTATTACTACTTATATATGGTCTTTACCACGATGGTATGTGGCAACATTAGGAGTAATAGGAGGACATTTATAGTTCATGAATGCCATGCACTGGCTTAGAACAAGCACTGAAAAATTATTTCTAAATAAAACCAAGAAAAGGAATGTTTGCTGGAACAGAGTATTATTACCTAGAATAGCATCTAACTGGGAAACATGTTTAAGTACAACATGACAGTAATTTATTTGTTGTAGGAAGAGAACTGGAAGCATTCTCCCCACTCATGCCACTATGACAGACTCTAACCACGTTCCTCAACAGTAACTGCACAATGGCTTATTTGCTTCCTCCTATTTAATTCCTTCTTTACAGATTTTCCTGTGTTTCACTGTTGGAATTTACAACCTGAAATATCATTTAGTTTGTTCATCTAAAATATCACTTTTTTTTCCCCCCCATCCATATAGGGACTGCTGTTTAGTCTCCTTGTCATACATCTGTAAGCTTTCACTGCTAAATGATGAAAGCTTTGCAAAATATACTATGTAACTTTGAGAGGACTACAGGTTGGCCTATCTCACTCTAGGTGCTGGAGAACAAACAGAGCAGGAATCCCTGTCCCACAAGGGAACACTCTAACCACCTTCTCAGAGACTGGCTCTATACAGAGGAAAGATAAGCACTGCCACTAAAATCAAATGCTGTTTCTTTTTGAGAAGAAGATATATTTTCTCAGACATTTTCAATTCAAACACTGACCAGCTCAGACTGATCAACATTACGTGGAATGCAGAGGAACACATCTCAAGACAATGGTGGTTGGACTCCACAGGCTAGAAAGAAAAAACCTAAAAGCAGCCAAACCCACATTATTTCATGAAGCAAATTTGCTATCTGCTATTAGAGAACACAATTTAAAGTGACCTATCATCTCAAAAGAGAGCACATTGAGCATTAATGTGCCTGAACAACAACAACAGAAGAGTTGGATCTCTTTTGAAACAAGCAGATCCATTAGTGTGATTATGCTAATAAATATGATGTCAATTAGGTTTTAGATGGAGTCTAATAGAGACTAATTTCTGCTCTCAGGAAAGGCACACTGGCCCAGAGTAGAGAGCAAATTTTACAGCAGACGAACAATAAGTAGCCAAGCAACAAAATAATTTCACTGTCACCTAAATGCATTTTCCTATCTCAGAAATGCAAGTGGTTTCAGAATCCAAGAGAAGAACAAGAGAAAGTAAGATGCTTTTTATGCACCCCCCATACTCCATCTTGGTAAACCATCAATTGGCCTGATCAAGCCAAGTCTAACAGAAGGTCTGGGTCACAACAGATGACACAGTGCGCCAAATGGGATCGATGTGCTTGTGGCTTCCAGATGCTACTGCAGTCATTCAGGAAAAGAGAAAGCTGACCTGCAGCAGCAACTGAAGGGAGTCAGGAAAGAGGAAAAAATACCAGTTTTGGTTCGTGGTAACAGACTAGGACAAACACTCTGGAAACGGCTTCAACAATCTTTCAAAGGTTTGGTGTGCTCAACAAAACCAGCTCAAGGACACCTAGGGAGATTTAACAACAGTAGTATCTCTGCTCCCTGCTTCCCAGTCACTTGTTCCTTACCCTTTCACTTACATCAGAAATTAGAGGAGAAATAGGTTATAAAGATGAGGCAAGCATAAACACCTTGTACTTGGGCAAGCAAGCTTGAGATGCAAGCAGTATCTCATGTTATGATGAAAGATGGAGGAAAAAAAAGAGGAGATTTTTGTGATGGGGGAAAATTAATATGAAAGTGAGGAGGTGCTACTTGTGTTAGAAAACAGGAATGTCAAACAAACTCATGATACGTAGGAACTCAGTGGTTTTTTTTTGGTCTTTAAGGAATTCTTCAGAGTTCATTAACATGTTTAAGAAGGATGCAATTGGGAAACACCTCCCTGAAACAGTCCAGGAAACCTCTGATTCAGTGTTAAAGTGTGCTGGAACTCAAACCCCTCTTTCTGTGCCACAGAATCACGGCAAGCTGCTCTGCATGTCCAGTGTCCATAGGATCACTACAGTTCACAGTCAACAGACCACCATGGCCAGCCATGATACATAAAGATAACGAAGAGATAACCACGTACCAGTGGAAATTCAATATATTATTTTATCTAACTCCACAGAGGTAAGATGTAAAGAAGGGTCTGGTATGCCTTTCAACAGTACAGTCATCTTCAGCATACTACTAAGATGGACTTTTTATCATTTTCTGCCACTGAACTAAAAAGCTGACTCAATTAGAGATTCAACGAATGTTGTGGCTTATCATCCTTACTGTCTCTGCTTCATCAAAAGAAAATGGAACCTAAAATTGAATTTAAAGAGAGAAATCACAATTCATTCAAATCTCAGTAACAAGCTGGCAAAAGAAGCGTGTTTAGTTTTGAATGAGCTACAGTGAAACATTAAATACCTCAGTTGTTTCAGGAACTCAACATCAGAGCTGCTGTTAATGAGCTTGATGAACTCCTCATAAGAAGGAGCATATGTGTAGTCTTTCTTCTGATGCTCATTCATCTGTTCTCTGTACTCCAGCTGGCTGAGTAGCATTTGGTTAATATAATCTGGATCACTCAGCAGTTCCACCACTGGTTTCAATACTGGAGAGGAAAAATATTTTAAAACAAAATCCTTATGCTGAATAATAAACTGCTGTCCTTCAAAAGAAAACTGCAAATAAAAGGCAAATATAAATATGCAAGTTGATAAAAATCCAAAACCAGTCTTCTGGACTACACAGTACATTTGAGATTGGATGTACCTTCTTAATATAACTGTTTGTTTATTCCATTACACAAATTGATATACATTGACAAAGCTGAGCTCTATTTGGAAAATTCCAAGTGTTTTTGTTCTTTCAGCTGTGTGCCTTGAAGGCTGTGACATTACAGTCACTGTAAATGAAAATTAAAAGTAAACTCAATCACATAATACACTTGAGACTACATAATTTCTGAATTTTACTTCAACAACATAAAAAATTACTAGCATATTTATGATCTGATTGAAGTATAGCTGATAAAATAAGAACCACAAGAGAAAACCCTCAATTAAAAAACAAACTGGATAAATTGAAGTAGAAAAAATAAAAAAAAAGTAATCAATTAAATTGTTATCATGAATCAGTTATAAACACATCTTTAAGTCTATAGATTCTACATATTTTAATAAAATAAAAAAGGTCAGAATTATTCATATAATCACAAAAAAAATACCATGGAAGACTGCAAAAATGTTCCTCTATGGAAAGAAATAGAAGAATGGAATGGACAAATCCTGAAAGGTGCTAAACAGCCTGGCATCAAGTCAGGAGAGTCAAGTAAGTATATGCTTGATTTTGAGAATATCAAGTGTCTTACTGGTTATCACAGAAATTAAATTTCAGAATTTAAAAGCAGAGCATCAAGACTTATACATAATGAAGTCTATAATTACTAGTATTGTACAGGTGCAAACGGTTAATTATCTCTGATCTTTGATCTACCTTTTGTTGCAAGTATTTCTGCAAGGACTATGCGCAAGCTGACAGACTGGACATCCTTTGAGGGTAGGAGACAATACACCAGAATTTGAGAACATTTTTGCAGGAATCTTACTTCTTCATCAGAGCTCCTCAAGCATGGGTGCAGCAAAAAAGGTCTTGGTGGATCTTCCTGCCTAACAGGGAGGGGGAAAAAAAAAGTAAGGAAAAAAAGAACGAGAACTTACATACCACTTGTATCACAATTAGTCACTAATTGATAAAATAGCCAAAAGTCATTATTGGGTAAGTAACTTCAGTAAAGAAACACTTTAAACCATGTCTATTTTTCAAATCCTGCTAATTTTTCTTAATTATGCTAAGATACATTTCCAAATTCCTTTGTCCTGTCATGTTTTCACCTGACCAAACAGAAATACAATATTTTAAAACTGTATCAAATAGAGAGAGCCCAGCAAGTGGAAGGAAAAAAGTTTCTCTGAATAAAAAACCCAATTGTTCCATCATTGAACTTACAGTGAAATCTTGCCCAGTTTTTCAGAACAATCAACAAGACAAACTGAAGAAGCAAATACATTCTTGTAGAGCAAACTAATTATAGAGATGAACCTTTAATCAGAGGACTTGGGATCATATCTGGTTTGAGAAACAGGTCTACCTGTTAGATACTGAAGTTACCATCTTCCCTTTGTTACTGGCAAATAAATCTCTCAGTAAATAACTGGTCTGTTTGATGTGACTTTTCCTACAACAGCAGTTTTCAACTTGCCACCTGCAAGCTACATCAAATTGGTCTGTGCAAGATACCTATACAGTAACAGACTTGGCATTATCAACCATTTACACTGTACGTGGAAAACCAATTTAAGAAAAGATTTTAAAAATCTACCCACAGATTGAGAAAGAGGATGGAATCGTGACAGCAAACAGGGAAAGGTGAGTTGAATCCCAAAGTGCAAAGAAACTTGGCCAGACAAGTGCTCTCAGTAGTTCGGCATGCAAGAACTGACCATACTGGTACCAGTATCAGCGAGGTATACAAAGCATGAAACCAGAAAGCCTGCAACTGTTGTGGCTCAGCGTGTGTGTGCAACTCCACCTTTGGGGCAACACCCCTGTGATAAGTATGCTCGCCCCAGAAGGGGTGAGAGGCTCTGGACTTGAGGTTCTGCTCAGCCTGATAGGTCTGAACCTGCATCTTCTAAGTCCCATCAGAGTCACCTCTCGGCCAGACCACTGATTTATTTGGTGAGTCACCTCTTGCCCAAAACAAGTAACACCACTTGCTTGGATTTGAGCATCTCAGTCATGCAGAGATCATAGAATCATTCAGAGAAGAGACAAGAGAACTTGCCTCAAGCTGAGTCCTCTGATCAGCAGCCTGAAATTGGAATATGCTCATGTTATATACTAAAAAAACACCACAGATTAAGAAAAAAACCAAACAACAAAAACCCCCACAACTAAGGAGCAAAGCCGCAGTTTTCCTCCATCATCCTCAGTGTTTCAGAGACAGGGTCCATCTTGCTTGCTTTCAGCAAAGACAGATCCTTGCCCTTGGGTAATTATGTTCAGCTTCAGAAAGGAGTAGGAGAACGCTCTTGGCCAGCATCACTCTCAGCCCTGATGGGGAAGGCATTCACTACCATCCACTCAGCAGCTGCAAGGGTTATGCAAGCTGGATGCTAATGGATGGAGGAAATCCAAAATTTCTTTGCACTTTATGAAAGAATTAGGCTCCTAACTTTAATTATGGACATCAGGCCCAGAGTTAGGTCAGGTATAGAGTGCTATACTATATATAGTAACATATTGTACTAATGTATTCCTTTTCCTGCCATCAAACAGGCAAACAAGTCCTCCCTGCTTCTGGCAATCATGGTAGGTGCATTTTGGGAAGATGGCAAGATGGAGCCTTTTAGAGCTAACAGCAAAGGGGTGGTGGTGCCTCTACTGCAGCAGGAAGCACTGGGTGGGTGCTGTGCACCACTGAAGATGCACAGCAATGTGCTGCTGGATGAGCAAGCCCATGATAGCAGTCTGTTGTCTGCAGGCTTCCCACAAACAGTTCTTCTGATCACAGCTCTGAAAGAAACAGGGAGCAAATCTCCTCTGCCTTGATTTTGTGCCCAGTTCATCTCCTCACAGGTGTCAGTGGTTTTCTGTACATCTCAGATGTGCTTGACTGGATGTGCCAAGGGAACTCCTCAGAGCAAGTCACATCAGCACCTTTTCTTTATACAAAAATGGCTGTAGAAGCAGAGACAAGGTGCTCTAGCAGTCCTTTCATGGTCGCGTGCCTGATGTGCTCCAACCCCAGACACACAGTTTAACAGCAAGGTGACCATGCCAGTGGTTACAGCAAGACAGAAGCAGTGTCACCTGAGAGGCACCACGGTAGTTCCCAAAGGCAGCAAGGACTAGTCTTCAGTAAACAGCTCTAGGGTCTTACAAAGGCTCAGATCTGTCATGTCTCATACCGGTGCCTCTTCTCATCATCTATAACATCTGCTTCCTTTCAAAAGCTGGAGGCTGCTGCCCTGATGAGAGCCAAATGACTTTTACTCACAGAGATGCTCCAAGCTCATTACCTCTGTACATGAAAGAGTGACCAAGAACCGTGTACAGTCAAACTAAAAAGTTTTCAGTCAGACATTGCTATACGGCCACTAGTGACAGGCAGCACAGTGTAATAACTGATGCTTGCTAGTCAGTCCTGGAGGGAGCAAACATGTTGTAATAGTCACAATACTCTAATAATAGCTCTAATTCTGTTCTAATAATACAAATAATTTTTCTCATGGTGACCAAAATTAGGTTTTTAATTAATTTTCAGAATATCAGGAATGCAAATATGACATTTGGTTTCAGTTTGATTGAAGCCTCTTATTTGATCCTAAATCAAATGTTTTGTTTTCAAATGTGGATCACGGAAGGAGTTTTAATAGTTACAAGTTAGACAAACTTCAAAACAAGTCCCTTGGAACAGTTTGAACATAAATACTCTGCTCTTCTGATGAGCAGTGGTTTATGAAGATGATGTGTAGTCTTCATTACCAACCAGTGCAGGTGGTGCAGCTGACGAAGCTCATAAAGCTGTTTATCTTGTTCAGGTAGGATCTTTTCTCTCTGGCAGTCAAATAGCTAGCTATTTTCTTCACTCATTTCCTTTCCTCTTGCATACTCCAGACAGATCCTACAGCCTTCTCCATGCTGCATCAAACGTTCCCCATCACACACTCTCCCTAAAGGCATTCATTATTTATCCAAAACCAGACATGTCCCAGGCAAACTACCAGCAGACAAAAAGTCTGGGTCATTTATGTACAGCCACTTCTTATTGAGGAAGTAAAGTCTTCCTTTTCTGGACAGGTTGGTCCACCCAAAGTCAGTCACTTAGAAAGCCAGAAGCATATGCAAAATGCTGGCAAGCAGGATGACTTACACCAAACGTCTGCCGGCTAGCAGCAAACTAACCTCTCCTAACAACCGATTCCTGGGTATTAACAGCAGTGACACACAGTTGGAACTAAAAGCAAGAGGTGGTTGCTTTTTTGCCTGTGAACACACAAACCCCATCCCTTTTGGACACTCTTACCTTATTTGTGGGACATCCTGCATAGTGATTAGATCAGGCTATACTTTCATAACATGTGCAAAGCGTGAAACAGAGCCATTAATGCACATAAAATTTCACCACACTGAGATGAGTCGTTGCCTTCAATATCCCTCTACAAGTCTCCTGAGGAATGCCGGTCTGTTTGGGACTCCAAACACCCTGGAGCATTAACTGCACCTATATTATCACTCATGCAAGAGAAGTAATTTCTCATCATCTTTGTCTCCCTATTGTACAAATTCATTCCCAAGTCAACAGCCAATACATACAGCTTGTGTGAGCTGGACCTATGCCAGGACTTTCCTGATACACAGTCAACAGAACACAAAGGGAAAATGGAACAGAATAAACAAGTAGAAAAGCAAATATTTGATTCTTACCCTTCTAATTTGTCTGATGCATTCCCGCCTACAGGAATGCAAAGGGAGAACAGAGCTGCATACTCTCCAGTTGACAGGCCATTTAAGAAGAGTTTCAAATTTCTCTGGAGTTATGTCCACTACCTAAGAAGACACGACTCTCTGGAAGAGGGGTTCTTTCAGTTGCTTTCTTAGCTAAACTGTACCTAAATTATGATCTAAAAAGCAAAAGGAAAGGCACAGGACCCCAGCAGAAAAGAACAGAGAAACAAAATCTTCAGGAAATTCAACTCTAAACATGCTTGCCTATCAGTGCCCAACAGCTGCATCAACAAATCCTGCAGTTTTCATTGCTGTTTGGGCAAGAGAAATAAAGGGGAGATTGAAAGTGGGAGAGGAAGCTTGATGGGAGGCTGAACAGCTACAAAATACATAATTATGCCAGTGGTAAAACAGACAAAATAAGACATCCAGGCTTATATCCTCCTTTGCATTTATACATGAAGCATTACACTTCTATTTGCCTCAATATAACCACAGATCAGCTTTCAGGGAAAATATATAGTGTGTCGACTAATGGTCTGACCAGAAAACTGCATTCCTTGTAACTCAGTCTTCCCCTTCACCTATACCCATAAAAAAAAAGGGGACCAGTGAGCAATCACGGCAGTATTAACGCCACTCCTCAGTTACCGAACCATGACTGTTTACTGTCCTGGAGCAGGAGCTAAGATGAGGCATATTCCTAAGGCTTGATCAGGCATATTCCTAAGGCTTGATATCAAACCTAGATCTTCAGCTTTGTGGGAACATGACCAAGAGTAAAGAAAGGTAATGTTCATTTTGCAGAGACCAAAAGGAAAATCAGAAACTTAACTGCAACCCACATGCATATACACAAAGCAGAGTGCTGCTACATCTTCTCCAGTGTCAATAAATCTGTTAAGCACTACTAAATAACCCAAATAGTAACACAGGCATTGTTTCTCTTCCTATCCAATTTTGAACATGTTATTAGGACCATGTGGTTGGATTTTCAAAACAAAAGGTCACTTAGTAATCACAGAAAACTGTAACTAAAACTGTGTGCAGATATTTTTAGAGAGCTTTGAAAGCCCAGCTAATTATCCATAAATTCTGAGCACAACTGTGTGCAGTGAACTAATACAAATGTGGCATTGCAGCAAATAGTTCCAAAACAGGCACGATACAAGCTTTGTAAACCAGGCTCATTTAATCTGCTTCAGGCAACAGAAAAATAATGGCAAGTGGCAACTTAATTCATTTGTGTCTTCTTGAACAATCAAGACTGAAGTAATGGTGACATATATTGGTGCATCAAGATGCAGGTGATGTCAGTGATTTAAAACAGTAGACAGAACTCATGCTTTGCAAAGCTTTACAGGTCATATCTCTCTTCACTTCCCTGTGAGTCACAAAGTCAGCCCTAACCTTGCGTAAAATTCTTTTCCCTAATTCACATTTTACAAAATCTTCAAGCCTGGTCTGAATTTTTAACACTACCCAATGCTATTCCATAGTGTTAGAAAGCAAAGGGATTTCCTTAAGATGTCCCCCAGACCAGCGGACAATCAAGCAGCTGCCTGTGAGTACAGATCCACAGGTAGGACCTGCCAAAGCAAATTCCTTTGTAGTGGGACTGCGTGGGACCAAACCGACACCTACCGTAACCATCCCCTGCTGTGAAAGTGCTTTGTGCACTCACTGAACGTGTATCCCTCTGCACATCACCGATACCAAGACTTTACCCCTTACCCAAACCTGCGAGTTTGTCCAGCACTTTATGAAGGAAAGCAGAACAGTAGATGGGCTTTGGTATTCCTGAAGACAAGCAGTTAAAACATCACCAATGTTACAGAAACATCATCATTTCCACCTCATGCTAAAACCAAGCAACTCTGAGCCAGTATCAACACCTCTTTAACAACAATTCCTCATTTCTCAGGAATACAGGACCTACGGCAGTTTGTAATATTGGACTACCACTTCCACGTTTCCCAAAACTGGGACCTCATGGAAGTATCTCTTTTTATCTGGACCTATTCCAGACACCTACAGTTTTAATCAGGACCATCTGGTAACCCCCTGTATTGTAAAGACTCATTATAGTCAGGAATATTGAATCTTGGTATTTGTGGTTGGGTTATGTACTTCTGATGGTAAGCATTGTCTTTATTTTTATGTAGTCTCAACCTTCATTTTTAAGCTCTTCGATGCCATCATGAGTCCTAAAAGGGGTGAAAAAAAATAAAAGCCAACCCCAAAGTTATCATTTACAATACCCATGTAACTTTGGACTCTGCAGGTTTGGGGCTGGCAGTACCACTGGTTCAAGGGGAAGAAACACCAGAGTAAGTACAATGATTAGGAGACACGCATGACCAGGAACTGATGATGACAAACAAGATAAATCTGTCTGCTTTGGAAATAGGAAGCAAGCAAATAAATAAACATTTTTTTTTCTAAACAAAAACACCAAAAACCCCACAACAACACCAAAAACCCAAGCCAAAAAAAACCCCCAAAAACCAGAGTCTGTAAAAACATTAACAATAACTCTACAGGAAATTATGTAAAAGCCCTTTCTTTTAAAATAAATAAATAAATAGATCACAAAATGTTCCCTTCAGCTTTGCTATTTCTTTAATTAGTCTTTCAAGAGAGAGTCTTGCAGAGTTACATTTAAGTCTCAATCAGTGCAATTGTGAGCTGAAGTGCACATGCAACTCACTCTAAATGGCTTCCATCAGTACATTCAAGACTCACCACGTGCTTTCATTTAACTGATCCTGAGAACTACCAGAACCACAAGCAGTCTGCATATCTCCACTCGCATCGGCCTCAGGTCTCTAAGCTTCTTAGCAGTGCAGCAGAATGAAAACTGCTTGATCTATTTGAACTTTCTAAGGAAAAAAATGTAGACCTTTACAAGCCAGCATCATAAACACATCTGAAAAAAAGTACCTACTAAAAAACCCCAAACCTCACAAACCAAACCACACCAAACCCAAAAAGAACAACAAAAAATAAGGATAAAGACAACACCAAGATTTCCACAGGCGCCATTTTTATCAAGATACATCAGCAAGTTTTATAAATCACTTTACCTAATATTTACTGTGAAATTAACCTTATAATTTCCTTCTATGATGGCATGACCGGCTGGGTAGATGAGGGGGGAGCAGTGGGTGTTGTCTACCTTTACTTCAACACAGCTTTTGACATGGTCTCCCATAGCATACTCATAGGGAAGCTTGAGAAGTGCAGGTTAGACGAGTGGACAGTGAGTTGGATTGAGAACTGTCTGAATGGCAAAGCTCAGAGGGTTGTGATCAGTGGCGTGGAGTCCAGTTGGAGGCCTGTAGCTAGTGGTGTCCCCCAGGGGTGACTACTAGGTCCTGTCTTGTTCAACATATTCATCAATGACCTGGATGAAGGGACAGAGTGTACCCCCAGCAAGTTTGCTGATGATACCCAACTGGCAGGAGTGGCTGATGCATCAGAAGGCCTTGCTGCCATTCAGCAGGACCTGGACAGGCTGGAGAGTTGGGCGGAGAGGAACTGCATGAGGTTCAACAAAGACAAGTGTAGGGTCCTGCACCTGGGGAGGAGTAACCCCAGGCACCAGTACAGGTTAGGGGTTGACCTGCTGGAAAGCAGCTCTGGGAAGAAGGGCCTGGGAGTCAAAGGGAGAACAACAAGTTAACCATGAGCCAGCAATGTGCCCTGGTAGCCAACAAGGCCAATGGCATCCTGGGTACATTAAGAAGAATGTGGCCAGCAGGTTGAGGGCGGTGATCCTTCCCCTCTACTCTGCCCTGCTGAGGCCACATCTGGGGCACTGTGTCTAGTTCCAAGCTCCCCGGATCAAAAAAGACAAGGAACTACCGGAGAGAGTCCAGCAAAGGGCTACAAAGATGATGTGAACCTGCTTTAGCAGGGCGGCTGGACTAGATGATCTCCAGAGGTCCCTTCCAACCCCAACCGTTCTGTGAGTCATGTATGTCACAGTTACCTCTTTCAGGAAAAAGCATTTGACACGTCATGTTGACAACAGACCCAAAGAATGTATGAATGGCTTACAAGCTGTGATATGACCAGATCAGCACTAGGAGGTCCCAATGCTTATTGTGGTGTCTAGGTCATACTCAATCATAGAATCATAGATCATTAACAGGAAGCCCAAACTCCCCACACTGAAGCTTGAGGGCAATGGTGAGCTTCAGACCTGGTGTTATACACAAGTTTACTTAATTAATATGCTCAAACCTTGGCTTTTCATGACTATTTTATTTTCAGCACATTGCAACGAACCTCTACAATTTCATACTAATCCTCTTGATACTCCTTTCCAGAGGCTGAGTGTGATAAGCAGTTCTTGGTATGCCTGTTTTGTGGGTGGCAAATGGAATTATAAAAGAAAAACAAGAACTGTGAGAGGTGTTTAGTAGCTATGCTGACAACTTGGATGCATCTATAGGATTACCCAAGTTAAGTCTCAAGTGCTTAAATTCCCTTTGCCTCATCTGGTCTTGATCAGTTTGTGGTGGCAGCACCTTTTATTTTTACTGAGTAACTTATGACTATACATATTGCAATCACAAAAAACACAACAGTTACATATGTGCAGAGGTATTCACATGGGCCAAGAAAATTAGGAACTGAGTTGTCTTCTCTCCTTATTCTGTCAGTAATACATAGAAAACAAAAGGAGTATTATCAAAACATGTACAATACAAACTTAAATCCCCAAATCACTTGTCATCCTACCACTCAAACAGCAATTTCCCTGCAGCGCTTCCCCCCACCTCATACTTCCCAAGATCTCTGAGGCCTTAAATATGGGTTCTGAATCAGCACTGGGAGCAGCCTGCAGCCCCCCCAAGCATCCATTTTGCCAAGTCGTGACTTATGCTGCAAGTTCAGGCACACACACAACCACACTTCTGAGCATCCCATCAGATGTCGTTTAGCTGTCAACTTGCCAGAAGCAGCCTGAAGCACCACATATCCATATTTGCAGAAACCAATTCTTCCTCTGCCTTTGGGATCAAGGTGCCCCAGCTGTAGGTTAAAGACAGAGAACACTCCCAATGAAAGGACGTAAGAGAAAAAAAAAACAAAAACAAAACAACAAACTATCAGTGTCACTGTGACCTCTTCTCATTGAGATTTGGTCAAAAAGCACTGCTTGTCAGAAGGTTCAAGAAGAGGCAATTAACTATCTTCAAATGCCATTTGCCTACTTACCGCATGTAGGCAAGTATCATTCTGCTCACACTGAAGTTTAGAGACCATCAGCATAGGGTGTTATCTATCCAACGTTAATAGTTCTGTAGCAATATCTGATGTGGTTTTTCTTAGCCTACAATGAGCGTAAGGGAACTTCCTCATCCTTTCATGTGGACAGCTTCACAGAAAGACACTTACTATTTGTTTTCACTTTGCTAAGACCTTCTGACACTGACTGTGCACTTCACCCAGAGGAATAGCTGCCTCCTGCTTTCAACAGACATACCATGTTACCAGAGTAAGACAACATTCCCAGGACCAGGTAACTCCAGCCCCCCAGAAAGCATATTGCCACCACACACAATGCTGCACCCATATACCAAATGAACGTTTCCAGCAATATACACCACCTTACTCAGCTCACTGTCCATCCTTGATCACATAAAATGGCATTGCCAGTATTCAGCTTGCTTGTATTCTGCTTAAAATAGCCAAGGAAAGACACTTTAATGAGATATAAAGGAATGAGGTGACAAAAGCTGCTATAAACTAAGAATGGTCAAATACTACCCTCTCAACCCTGCAAAATGCATTTGGCTAATCCTGTTATAAATGTGCTCCTGATTCTTCACAACATATGGGAAAAGAGCAGCAGCTTCTACCAATACATACAAGAAACAGACCTAACGCTGCCAGGCTTCTCCCTACCTACTCCCTGCCTCTCACTGGCCAGTGTGAAAGTGGCCTCTCCTCTTCTCATGCTCTCCCTCATTCAGGGAAGCATTTTTCCTCATCTGATGGCCTCTGCTGGCCATTTACCTTGAGCTGTTTGTTACTAAGCAGAGCCTTGTGATGATTAAGATAAGCCAGAGGCAAAGCAGGAGCAAAGGGAAGAATTGTAGTGTTCTGAAAGGTCATCTGATTTCACCCCCTCAGACATTCTGATCTATCAGATATCATGCATTGAAGTCAGTCAGTGAAACCAGAAAAGTAAAGAGATTTCTGTGGCTGGCACGCATCCAGTGACGAAACGCGTGAACTTCACACTGAAGAAACAGCCATCTCTGTCCTCCTGAGCACAGACCGTCTCCTTCCATCACTTTAGTGGATTTATCTGCTGTCATATAGGAAAACTGAGACAAAGTGACTTAGGTAGCACCTGCTCCAGGGATGGTACAAGAGGTATTTAAAACTTTGTAAGCCACCAGATAACAGACAAACTGCCCTTTGCTGTCACACTGCAGTATAAACTCGGCAGTGGAAACTAGATCATAGAATCATAGAATTATCAAGGTTGGAAGAGACCTCCAAGATCACCCAGTCCAACTGCCAACCTACATCACCACTAAACCAGATCACCAAGCACCACATCCAGACACCTCTTGAACACCTCCAGGGACAGTGACTCCACCACCTCCCCAGGCAACCCATTCCAATACCCAATCACCCTTACAGTGAAGAAATTTTTCCCAATGTCCAATCTGAATCTCCCCTGCTGCAATTTAAGGCTGTTTCCTCTTGTCCTTCCACTATGGGCACAGCAGAAGAGACCGACCGCCGCCTGGCTACAACCTCTTTTTAGAGAGTTGTAGAGAGTGATGAGGTCCCCACTGAGCTTCCTCTTCTCCAGACTGAACAACCCCAGGTCCCTCAGTCATTCCCTATAAGCCATGTTTTCCAGTCCCTCCACCAGCTTTGTTGCCCTTCTCTGGACAAGCTACAGCGCCTCAATGTCTTTTTTGAAGTGAGGGTTCCAAAACTGAACACAGCACTCGAGGTGTGGGCTTCATCAGGCACCACAACAGGAAAAATTACCTTGCTCTAACTACAGTCTCTGTTCCACTGCATTTGCTATCCAAAACTAACTGGATTCATTATTAGAGACACAGAGGGAAACATGTGAATACCGATTTAAATTTACTATCGTCTTTAAAATGTTGACAGTAAGCAAAGGTAAATCACGACGACCTCCGTGTTCCCTACCTTACATAGAATTTTCTGTGTTTGAACTGTGACAACATAGTAATGAAATGAAGGCTTTCCAAGAAATTCTGTCTTCCAAGGTAGAACTGACTTACTTTGTAGTTCTCAGTCTATAGCTTAAAATGTCAGCAGGTTCTAGCACAGTAAACTCCACAGCAGTAGGCAATTTAGTACAAAATTCAAATTAATCTGAAAGCCACCAATTCTCTTAAAAAGAAAGAAGTATCAGAGTCTTTGGCTGTGCTTCCAGGTTTACTACATGCACACTCAGATCACCCGGCAGTACAAATTCAATCTGCAATGTATGAGCTCAATGTCACTTCTCTGCTCATTTAACATAGTGCATACATAGCATTTAAGCCCTCTCTCCATCTGCAAAGAAATCACAAGCCCTGTGCCACTTCCATAAAGCTTCCTGGACTTTGAGCAAGTCTGGATGAGCAGCATGAGGGTATACTAGTGCTTCACATTTTGCATCATGCAGCATTATTAAAACCAGACCTTCCACCTTGCTAATTCACAGCCTTGCAATATGTGAGAAACAGTCAATGGGTTCAGTTTCAACCTATACAAAATCTACAGTTACAGCTGTGGGGTTTGTTGGGTTTTTTTAACTTGCTGTCACATTAATTCTTGATTGGATTTTTTTCATTACCATGTTAAAGCAGCCTGTCTTACCCAGTATCGACTAAGGTGCATTTACCATGCCAAAGTGAAAAAATTAATTGGAAGATACCCAAGAGAATTTATTTTAGCTCTACATAGTGGAAATAACAATCCCACAAAGACCTAGAGGAAGTGGTCATAATTCTCAGTACATAAGGAACCTCATCAGGAATCAGCATTAATAATAATTAATAATTCTGCAATTGTAGATTCTATGTCCCCAGCTTCAAACAAGAAAAAATTCACACTTTTTAAAAAAAAAAATCCTCATCCTTTAACCATTCAAATCAAACTCTTCCCAAAAACAAGCACTTTACCGTGATAAAGGGCAAATGCAAGCACAATACTTACAAACCGGGGAGCACACTTAGGAGCTTGACCTAACCAAGAGATTTCTACCAGATTCCAGAGCTGAAAGAAAGTCGTATCTGGAATCCAATGCAAGATTTATTGCAATGTGCATACACCTTACTTTCTTCTTTTCTTGAATGTAACCACCCTTTAGTTTCTTTTTTGGCTTTATTTCCTACAGATTAGCTTACTTAAAGCTGGCATCTACCACAGATACATTAACCCTACCTTCTGCTCCAGCACAGAAAGAAGTGCAAGTGGCCACGCACAGACTGGTCACTGACAAAAAACAGCCGATCTTTTTTCTCTGAAGGGGTGTTAAAAGTATGTGGATCTAACTGTAGGCAAAACAACTTCATTGTATAAAATGTACAGTCTAAATTGGAATGTGTAAAGCATATTTTGATTAGGATAACTGAAATGCATGTAAGTGAAGACATAAGCCCAAATTCCATGCACAATTAAACAAATTGTGCCTTCAGATATGGAAGCTGCATAGGTTAAGAGTTCCTATTTGCAATTACAGTTTGGGTGCAACTACTATTTAGTGGACAGCTGGCCTTTTTAAGTGGACAAAGAGATCCTTGCCAAAAAGAAAGTTCATAGAATTAGCAAGATAACCTAAACAGAGTAAGAAAATCCAGCCAACAATTTTTCCAGTAGAAACAACTTGCTACTGCAGGACAGGAAACTTACAGAAACCATGAGACTTTGCCTCACGGTGCTGGAAGAAATGGGAAACTGAATGGAATTAACCCTGGTGCTATTTTGGGAAAGGTGCAAATAACTATCTTCTTGTCTGGTGACTGCTCTGAGAGTGCCTCTCCTTTCCCTTGCAGGTTCACAATACTCACAGAACTGTTCACATAGCCCACCTCCTACCGTGAGCAAAATATTCCAGGATGAAACTGAAACAGCAATGAATCCGAACCCTGAGAAAGGAGGACAAGTGTTTCCTTCCACAGGTCTTATAGATGCCCTGAAGCTCGCTTGATCTCTAAAACTGGTAATAAGCCTGAACTGTTTTCCTGGTCAGTTGCCTACAAAAGGGTTACATTCTTCATTGCTTTGATATAGCACATCTGAATGCAAAAAGAGAAGCAGAAAATTCCAATGAAATGCAAAGTTTTGTTTTTACCTGGCATTGGCTCCTTTAAGGTCACAGAAGTGCGAGAGCAAAGCTTTCACTACATCATTGCAGACAACTTTAACTACATCAATGTGACTCAGCCTCTGTCGCAGCTGCTTGGCAATCTCCCAGAAATCTTCAGATAGCAGCTGGTACAGCTGCCCTTCATCTCTGCTGAGTTGCCCATACCAGGAGAGGATGTAATCTCTATAGCTGTAGTCAAACACTGAAAGGAGAAACAAAACAATAAATAGCAAAAATTGCAAAAGGGGAAGGCAAACCAAGATAAGAAAAATATAATCCTTCACCCTTCTCCTCAAAAATTAGATGAGTAATAGGTTTCATATCTTCTTCTTTGGGTTTTAAATTCTTGCCAAAGAAAGTAAGGTTGGTGAAGTTACAGAAATCTGCACCTAACAGGTTACTGGAGGTCACTTTGCAAAGCAAAGCCTGTAAGTGGATTTGCTCAGACAGTCAGGTTACTAGCTACACACAAACCTCAAACTAATACCTGTCTCTCAACAGTGGATTTGATTATATGAACTATCATATAATCCGACTGTGTCTAGGCTGTTGCAGACTGAAACCAGCCTTCTTTAAATAGGAATTCATCAGTCTCCACTCCAAAGTCACAGTTAAAGGGGGAGGTGGTAAGATTTTTCAATTTCAAGACATACAACACTGAACAACACTGCAGAAAGTAAATTATAGGATTACAGAAGAGCCAGAGATAAGAGAGAACAAGTAGATTAGTGAGACAGCACAAACTTCAAAAATGACTAGGTATTGCCAACCACAACTACAGCAATAACCAAGATTACTGTAATTGCAAATCCCATGGCAACACCATCTTCACAGAATCACAGAATAGCTTGAGTTGGAAGGGAACTTAAAGGTCACCTAGTCCAACCCCCCTGCCATAGGCAGGGACATCCTCCCCTAGACCAGGTTGCTCAGGGCCCCATTCAACCCGACCTTGAACATTTCCAGGGATGGGGCACCCATCATATCTCTGGGCACCTGTTCCAGTGTTTCACCACCCTCATGGCGAAGAACTTCTTCCTTATATCTAATCTAAATCTACCCTCCTTCAGTTTAAAACTATTACCCCTTGTTCTGTCACAACAGGGTCTGTTAAAAAGCCAGTCCCCATCCTTCTTATAGGCCTCCCTTAGGTATTGAAAGGTGGCAATGAGGTCTCCTCGGAGCCTTCTCTGGGTTGAACAGCTCTCATTCTCTCAGCCTTTCCTCATAGGACAGGTGTTCCAGGACTCTGATCATTTTTGTGGCCCTTCTCTGGGTTTGTTCCAACAGGTCCATGTCATTCCTGTGCTGAGCGCTCCAGAGTTGGATGCAGCACTCCAGGAGGGGTCTTACCAGGGCAGAGGAGAGGGGCAGAATCACCTCCCTTGACCTACTGGTCACAGTTCTTTTGATGCAGCCCAGGGTATGGTTGGCCTTTTCCTTCTGACAACATTTGTGTGCTGCCAGTTTTACTGATGTTTCACTATCCTGGAAGTCTAAGAGGGAGCAGGAGGTATTCAGGGAGCACGCATGCACCATGCTTAGCAGTTAACAAGATAGGGAAAAAGCTGGGGTGGGAGGAGCAGCCACTTTGCATCTACCAGAGGGATAACTGAACCAGGGGGGAAATAAATCATAAGCCTGATAATCTGAGCAGCTTCTTTACCAGACATCCTGATTTCAGGCTTTTTATATCAAAAGTATATCTCATTTGTCAGTGTAAACCTGTGGTGCATAGTACTTATGTGACTTCACTATTTCTTACTTTCCACTTTGATGGAAGTTGGTTTTTTGGCAGTTTAGTAAACTAGAAAAAGCTCCTTGGCACTGTGACAGTGAACTAATAACATAGTAATAGCAGAACAAGTTAAGTTGAATACTTCTGCCTGCCTGAAATACTAGGAGATCTCATCCTACATCACTTTATTAAAAACATTTCAAAAGAAAAGGCTAAAACTAATAAAAGTTTCTAGTCAAATGCTTCATAAATCAACTTCCTCAAGTTTATAAATAAACTGAGTCACTTCACTGAATATGCTAAAATATAAAGTTAAAAGCCTTTTACTAAGTCATTTCAAGGCTTTTAAATTATTCCGAAAAACATTTCAATCAATCCACCAATAAATAAATAAATAGAAGCTTTAAGTCTTTTCTCTGATCCAGAAGAGAAAAAAAATATGCAGAGCCATATTGCAAGATAGTAACTTCCAGTGTTGAAACATACCTGATTTCATTACTTTTCTAAAATAGAACAAAAAATCATATTTCATTGAAAACTGTGACCCACAAATACTACAAAGTGATAAAAACAGTTATAACAGGTAGTGATCTTCTGATAAGCAAGTTGAAGAATAATCCCTTGATACACTGAAGAGCAACTGAAAACAGCATTTTCAAAACTAAACTTTATTACTTATCTCAAGTCTCCCACGACAATACACATTTTAAATATCTATATTTCCACAGCTGTCCCTGTGTCCTTCTGCAACCACCTTTTTTTTTAATAGATCTTCCGTTGCAATACCTGAAATGCTGTGGAAAACCGATCACAGTTTGGATACTTCCTTTTCAGCACGCTGTAAACAGAGACCCATCATTTCTCAAGCGCACTCAAAACACATTGTATTGTCATATCTGCTATCATCACTGGCAAGTAATGACTTACTTTTTCAGATTTTCTTACAGACACCCCCTCTACCCTAACAAGAAGACAGGGGTGCAAAAAGTAGCATATTTATTCAATATGTTTTGCCTGAGAAGCCAGGTCATGGTGTAGGTGGTGGCTCCTATAGACATCTGTTGGACAGAACTCTACAAAACAAGAGTACAAGAGTAAAACTTGTATCTTGATCCCTTAGACCATATTATCTTTCAGAACATATATCTGTTCCCACCAACCCTTAATTTATAACTGTGTTTTTAGGCAACTCCTCTCCAAAATGAGCTCAGCTCCTCATTGACTCCATAATCACTATCACATCCAACGTTAAGTCTCTCTGCTCTGGTAAAGCACAACATTCAGACATACAACAATGCTAATTAGTAAAATATTATGAAAGCACAATTCTTGCAACTTTACTATACTCCCAGTTGAAGTACTTGAAGCAAGGTCTATTACAGTGGGAAGACTCCTGGTCAGACACAGCAAGGTGATGGTGCAGTTCCTCATCTAAGTGTATCAACATGAAACACCCATCAAATCCAGTGGCAATATTAAACTACAGACAAAATATCATCAATCATCACCAAAAATTAAGTTGTGCAAGTATGAAATACTTCAATTGTGTTTCTCTCTGTGAGTTACACATTTTCGACACCTTAAATGGACTACCCTACTCTAAACCATATTTTCCTGTACCTACCTTTCTTAACTCTCTTCTTTTACATCATTTCTATAGTTGCCCTGCAACCTCTGAGCCTTGTTGCCCTTCCTCCATCACAATCATTTAACCGTGCTGTTCTGTATAAAATTCAAGGTACTTTAGAGCCCAGAATGTAAGCCCAAATGAGCAATGAGGCAGCTTTTAGGAGTTTGATTTTAAAAAAATAATAATTTTAAAAGGACATCAGCCACAGACAGTAACAGCAGTCTGTGCTGGGGTAAAACACTGCCTCATCTGTACGTGCCATCCTAGCCAAGATGCACTGTTGCTGTTTTAGTTTCACATCTATTGATGCAGCTGATGCATCTTTAAGCACTCTAAAGAAATACAGAAAACAAATATAAGAATTTTACAGAGCCCAGCTTGCTTCCTTCAAAGGAGAAATCTATTCATGCATCTATTCTCATTATTTTCACACTGCACATTCTCCAAAACATTGAAAACAACTGGTAAGAAGACAGCAGAAAACACTTTCAGGACAATACCTTCCTACCATTAACTCAGCCACCACAAACATGAAACAAATTTCTTCTGAGCAAATCAGATACAGTGAGAACAATACAAAACAATACAATATTTTACAATTATATCCAAACTCTATGAAACTGATGTGTCTTTAATAGACTAGATGTTATCATTGTGCATCGATGAATAGTCCCTGTGTGAAAGGGATCGTACCCTGACAGTCTCCCGTTCCACACTGTTTGGTTTATTTTTATTAAATTTTTTCTTTATATTTGCTTCTTTAATAATTATTACGAATGTGCAGAAAAAAACATGGGAATTTCCAAATACACAGAGAAAAAATAATTTGGTAAAAAGATCTAGGAAATGCATTTAAAAACATTCAGACAAATTTGTGTTCAAATAGTTTTGCCCATGTACCCTTTCCCAAGAGTTCTTAGCTCCAAGTGTTTGAATCCCAGCAGCAGAGAGAACATGAATTCAAATTAAGTCTTACTCATATTCTGGACCCAAACAACTCATTTTTTGAGTTTTGTGAAAAAAAAAAAGTAAAATACAGCATTTCAAATAGAGTGGCAGAAGCTACTGCAATTTTTTTAAAAAATGTCAATGTGTGGATCTTAGGCTGGGAAATGAGATAGATTGGGAAAAAAACTGCTTCTGTAAAAACAAGTCCTGTTTTACATCCCTAACAGAGTTCCTCTAGGGGATGAACAAGGGCACAGATAATTAAGATCTGATCCACAAGTACAATCCAATTAAATTCCCAAAATATTTCCAACAAGATCACCTCAACACAGGGTTGAAGGAAGATAGCCACTATAAAAGAAGAGATGGCCTCTTGCATGAAGTATTTTAAGAGCTAAGAAACACAGGAAATGAATAAATAGTCAATTTTCACAGCAGAAAAATTTCACCAGTGAAGTTCTGCTGGGATTTGTGCTACAGCTTGTGCTGTTTTTTACTTACTCATAAATGATCTAGTAAAGCAGGTGAGGAATACGGAGATCAATTTCCTTGGCACTCGTAAAGTAGTAGAGACAAAGACTGACTGTGAATATTAACAGGATCACCACAGAATATGGGGCAATAAATAGAAGATGGAATTCAGTTCCTGGGAGACCAGCTACGCACATGGCAGATAAATCTACAGACAGGCACAGCCCTCAGCCCAAACAGTACGGTGCGGAACAGCAGCACGAGTCTGACTGAGCAGTGCCTCTTAAGAGACGTGTTCCTAAACTAACATGTGACTGGGCTGAAAACATGAAGTTAGCAGATAAGCAACAGAAAGCGTTTTAAAAGGCTGGAAGTATTTGTAGAAGTGGGTGATCTTTAACTTATATAAGATAAATAAAGGACAAACAAGAATCAAATCAATCTATCAACAAAAAGCACGAAAAATACTGAAAAAACACATTTCGGTGTTAAGTCACTCAAGTACTACTGGCTGAAAAAGGAACCCAGGTTTAAAACTAAAGGCCTTCTCTTTCTGCCATAGTCAACAAGAAAAGTCTTTTTATAACATTACAGTTGTTCCGATTTTGAGTACTTGGATTTCAATAAATCACCCCACACAGTAGCAGGGCTAATTCACAGCTTTCCTTCACCTTGCATCTACAGCTTATGCAAGTATGCCATAATTAGCACCCTGAAGTACCGTCCTTTTATACTACTCTGTTGTCAATGAGAGATAGGAAAGAAGTTGAGAACCGAGATGTAAACCAATGTAAACAGACAGTCCTTCTTGGTGGCACTTAATGGCCAACATTGTAGAAAGAAAATTCCCAACAAGTCTGTTACGGCTTTGGCAAGACGAGAAGCTATCCAAGACATGGGCAACTGTTATCCTAAGCACCACAATGTTTCTAACTTTATTGAATAAGACTGGTGGTTGAAATGAAAACAGGCATGACTCCTTCAGTTAAAACCAAGGACAACCACTGATATCTATCCTTCCAACTACATTAACAGACTATGGTATGAACATCAGCAAAAACGCAGTAAAGCGAGTGACAGCTTATGAAGCGAGACACACCACAGAACCTCAGGGAATGGCATGGTAATGGGGAGCCACTCTAAACCCAGAGCAAAAAGTCCTCACAGACTGGCTGTAATACCAGCAAAAGTATGGCATGACTGAGTAACAGCTAACTGGCAATTCTTGACAGTTAGCAACTAACAGTATTAGCCAAAGGGCTGTTTCTTCACAACCGGCATCAGCATTTCTGAAATTAGGTGATGCTTTCTTCTCTGAAAATATTATCCTTGCACCTCTAAGTTAGTGTAAAGAGAAGTAAAATCTGATTTAAAAAAAAAACAACACTGCAAAAACCCATCGACTGTGATAATATGACAACACCTACTCAAAACCTCAAGTGGCAGTAGGATACTGAACTAGTACCCAAGATTAAAACCTCAGGAGAACTGAAAGTCTCCTAATTAAATGAATGACTTTTTAAAGCATTTTGTTGAACGGCATGTTCGATCCAGACAGCAAGAAGCTGGCAAAAATTCCTGGAATTTACAAATACTTTAATCCTCATCAATGTAACATCAATTAGCATTAGAGCATGGCACTAAGGACACAGAAATACAGTATTTTTTATATGATTAGTGATAAAATTTTATTTAATTGTGAACTTGTGAAAAAAAGCATTCATAATATCAATACGACTACAAATTTCAGAACTGTCACAGGCAAGGAATGTGTCCTGTCTATTCTCAGATAGACTGATCATTTTACTCTAATAAAAAAGTAAAATGTTTCTTTTTGGGAGTCATTCAGCATCTCAAACTTAAGTTGACTCAGACACCTTCCAAAACCAAACAGCTTGCTTAAGTCTACATGTGATAGAGTGAAAAGGACAGTCTCATCCTTGTCAAACTGCATAATGGAGGAGAAGTTGATTTTGTTAGTCACTTAGGCCTGGAAGAAATACAACCAAATCTGCCAAGTTTGCTCTCCAAAATGCAGAGTGAGAATGGCAGGTAAAAGCTAATCTGAAAAGAAATAGCAGAAAGGCAAGTAAGCTGTCATAACAGAAGGTCCTCAACTCTGGAAAATGAATCACTTGAATATTGGTAACATTTTTTCAGCTTTACTGAGTAAGGATGGACTCAACTAAATGACCCACAGGATGAAGACACTTAGATGAAGACAGCTCCCGTATTTTTTACAGAAACACAAGTTACTCCTATGTGCAAGCAACAGGAAGGAAGTGTAACACAACTGTTTTTCCCACAGTTTTCTACAATACCTACTGTCTGTCTGCAGATAACCCAACTAACCTCCAATTCTGTGCTGATTATGCCAAGGCTTCATTTCAATTTCAAGGCAGGTTATCCCAAATGTAAAGTACTCATGTGATAGAATACAGCAAATAACTTGTCTGTGCTTGTTTCATACACATAGTCTTTAGATGCTACTATCCTTCTCACACCACCAGGAATCCTATAATCTGACTGACTCCAAATGAAAATCCTGCCTAAAAAAAAAATTATACTTCACCTTCACAGAAACATGACATAGTAGGTAGTGTTCTGATTTTACATTTTAGCTACATATCCTGCTAACAGCTATTCATAAAAATAACTTCCAAAACATCATGCATCCCAACAAGTTTTCATAAGATACCCGACCTGTTTAAAGCAATGTTCATTTTTAAATATATACTCCAGACATGAAAAAGGAGGGAAAAATGGTGCTGCAAAGAAATCTTATAGGAAAAAACATTCAAAAGTAGATAAAACATTTACAAAAGACTGAAATGGCATCAAGTTTTATAAATATATTTTAAAATTGACGGTACACAACTCTGTGTTTTCTTCCTTTAATATACAAGATTGTCTCCCCTCCCCAATCGTCCTTATGTTCCAACCTAGCATAATCTTTAAAGTAACAAGTCAAAACCTTTTTACTTCAAATCATGACGCTATCCCAAGTGATCTACAATATTTTGTACTACCATGAGTCAGTTGAAAAAAAATATGTACCATAGTAGTAGTTACTCTTTAAAGAATTGTAAGCAGGGTGTTTTAAATTCATATGATCATAGTCCACATTTTACAATCTGCGACTGTACTGGTGATCCACAGATTTCATAGACTGTATGTCAGAAATACAAATTTAGATTTTAGATTCAGTTTTCATGGCAAAAATTGCACTAAAAGGAAAGACCATTTGCAAGAGTCCACAGGATTTATCTGTTCAAGGAAAGACAATCAAGAGTCTTTGAAACGCCACCCTTTTGTTTCATGCACAAGCATTATGGACTCTACTGTAATATATTTCTGTAAAAAACAGCCACTAAAATGACAAGGTATCAGTTAAATTGCAAAAACAACATCACATTACTTACTACAGTAGACCTTTTGGGAAAACCAAGACCTTGCACTTTCATTTTATATCAAGGAAGAAAACATGGTCATGTTCTAAAATCCTGGAATACTGTGCAGTCATGGTTTGCTGAGGGGACAAGAGATATTCACCGTCTAATGCACCTTTATCCAAGTTAAGACTCACCTTCTTTCAGTGCTTTATCCATGTTGTGAGAAATGACCACTCTCCTTGATTGGACTGAATCATGGGAGCTTCCAGACCAGTTAGTCTGAAATTCAAAGTGAACATTAATCATCATAAGAAAAAATAAACCAAAAATGACACAAGAAATAAAACTGGAATTTGAGGTGACAGTACTACATAATTTGGTTTTTATATAAATACTGTCCCCCCCATATGGTTAAAACGGATGAGCGTCAATTGCCTATGACATTACCCGTTGTTCATTAAGCACATATTGATACCCATTGTTGCTTATTGTACACTGTACAACTTGTCAAATTATCTTAAGGTTGGTTTCTTTGGTAGAAGGGAGCTTCTTGAATTGCATTTGCAATTCAATGCACTGAGAATAGGACATGCATTTAATAAAACAACTGGAACTCTTCTATTCAGTATTTTCACAGCTTTGTAAGATCTCCAAGAGATAAGTCAACAGCAAATACAGCATCTTTACAGCCTACTGTCATGATGGACTTCATTTAGCCTCATGAACCACTTTTAAAAGAAAAGTGAGGCCCTTAGATCTCCTACAGTAATTTTGGTTTACATTCTTTTGGCCCTTCTTCCTTCCAAGACACTTCAGACCTCTACATTTTAAGCTGTTGTACTATACAAACACTTGTCTATTTTGAAGTATTCACTCTCACAGTGTCCAAACAGGTGGGCAGAGAGAGAAAAATTTTTCAGGGCATAGACAAAAAGCAGTGATTCATGCTGTCCTTATATAGAAAGCAGTGTAGTTTAAATCATAAATAGAAATTGTCCCCACTGTCACTCAGCTTACTTCACTCCCCTTGATGGGAACTCAGACTCTCCTCAGTGGGGAAACAGCACTTCAGACACATCCCAATCCCTCCAACGTTCACCAGATAGATAGTAAGAAAGCAGTGTAAACTTTAAGAGGGGCTTAAGTAAAAACACTCCCTAATGTTTTTAAAGGTAGTACATCATTATCTCAGCCAACTTGCAGGCTAATAGTGTATTTTGGTTTCCCTTCTACTGTAGATACATGAACGCAGGGCCTAGTATAAAGCAGGCCTAGTGATGGGACATGATGAAGGAGTCTAACCCTAATAGGAAAAGAAAGCTGTTCAGACTCTCTCACACCTAACACACAGCACTGCCACGGATACTTTCCAGGCATTGAGTGCCCTCCTTCCACCCACAGTTAATTTGTTCCAGCTTTGGGGTGAGCGCAGCAGCACTTCCTAGACTTCTTCCAGGCGCTACTCTGAGACCATGGCTGTGGTCTTCCAGCCATTTTCTCCTCACCCTGAAAACACTAGCAGTGGCAAGAGCTGCAAATTGCAGCATGTTTACCTCCATCTGCAGCCCCTCTTACTATCAAAACGATAGTTACGGAGGGGTGAGAACAGAGTATTATCTGATTAGTGAACCACTACAGATTTTCATAGCTCGCTTTTACCTGAACACTTTGCTGGTAAAAGCTTAAGCCATACCCACCTAAACAGCTGCTGTTTGGAAGAACACCTAACAACAATATTTGTGAGGCTCCAATACATCACCTCTGACTGCTAATGTCGCCGTGCTTCCTCCACGCCAAGCTGTGTTAATGGTAGTCACACAATTACTTCAGGATTTTTCTGCTTTATTTGCAGCAGGAAATTGGATGATTCATAACCACTCCAATTTAAAAAGAGACAGACTCACAGAGACATTAAACATCCCAAATACATTTGGGGAGGGGGAAGGGATTCAGAAAGCCTATTAAGCAAAGTCACTCAGGTCTTTCTGTGAAGAAGGAGGTCCTAAACACAAGGCCACAGTCCCGACTGAAGGTCTGTGCTCAACGTACTCCATCTTCCTTAACACTCATGCTGGCTTGGGTATCCTACAGGACGAATCTTTCTGCTAAACTGAGACATCAGCAGTTCTGATTTGTACATAATCTGCAGGAAGTGGTTTTTTACAGCCTTACATTAGTACGCACTCTTGCAAAGCACTAGCCAAATTATTCCTTTCAAAACTAGTTTAACCACAAGCTGAGATAAGAAAATCATAAATGTTGAACTCTTAGTTTTGCCTCACTACCTGCCTCAGTTCACGACTTCTTTACAGTTGAGAGAACACAAAACAAATGCCTTCAGAGGGGATGCATGGTTGAAAGTAGCGTGTTCCACATCACCATGCTACAATCCATTCTACACAATTCGACAAAGCAGGAATTGATCCTTTTATGCTTCAATCTTGAACAATCACGTTAAGAACAAAACAGGCTATTGCCCCAGTGAAATGCTGCCTCAAATACCAAGATACAAGCTCACACGTCAGCTTGCAAGAATGTATTTCATTGACTGCACCCTCCACAGTTGGTATGTTTGACTCCGAAAAGGCACCGGCTTTTCATGTAAAAAAAACCCCAAGTAACATTGATGTTTAGCATAGGAAACTTCAAGCAAGACAAGTGATCAAAAAGAATTTAAAAGGTAAGACATGAATATCACCATTAGCAATGGTGATTTTGCTGCTGCATGACTGTAATTACTGAAGGGCAAAGGAAGATGCACAGTGTATTGAATTTTCTGAGAAGCTCCCCATACCCATACAGGTATTGCATACAACACCATAAACAGCCCGAGAGGGAAGCACAGAGCAAGAAATAAACTTTGTTTAAAACCAAGGTTTCAACTTTGTTTAAAAATAAATTTTCAAGAGCAGATGAGAACCTAACATTTGAATAAATAGGAATGTTTAAACACACTGGAGTGATGTTGGTTGGGTGACTTCAGGCTTCAGAAAAAGCAGTTCAGGGAGAACTTATTCCTGTCTCCAACTACTGAACAAGAGGGTATAGAGAAGAGGAAGCCAGACCCTTCTTTCAGATGCACAGGGCAAGAGGCAACATTGCAACACAGGAAATTCCCATCACTTACAAGGCAAAACTATTTTAATCATGAGGCTGATCAACTACCAGAATCGGGGGGGCTGAGAGGCTATGAAGTCTCCATCCTTGGAGACTTCAAATCTCAACAGCAGAAAGCCCTGAGCAACCTTACCTAGTTGGAGACACTCTGAGCAAGAGGGTGGACTACATGTCCTCCAGACATTCCTTTCAACCTGAACTATTCTGTGATTCTTGAAGATCCTTCAGAGAACTGTGAATTTAATTTTGTGAGTGAAAATGGAATAGATCTTAAGTTGCCTTCTTTAAAACAGCTGATCAAACTTCCTTTTCCTTTCAGTCTTAAGAACTTGCATTTAGCAGAATCAAGTCTTCTGTCTTCTTAGCTTCGATTCGCTTTTAAAAAAATTCTGTTTCTGTGACTACAATGACGAACAAACGAATTAAGCAGGCACCCCTGAGTTCAGTGACATATGGCAACACCCTAAACCCAACAGTAACAACCCAGCAACAACCCAGGTTTACCAGCACCTGCAATAAGAGATTTCAGAAAATTCGCAGTCTAAACGCAGCACTAACAGCTGAATGAAAAATCCAGCAGATTTCACTGGAAGATTTTCTTCCCACCCCTGCCTCAAGTCAGATGGAGGGTGTATGCAGAGAACAGGTTCAGCTAGAAAGCTGAGATTTGAATGTTTTCACATTTTACTTCATGTCACTCATTTAAAGGAAATCGGTGCTACATTTCATGAAGCAGTTGAAACCCTGTCTGAGCCAAAGATGTTCATAAATAGATTTAACACAGCCAAAGCTCTAGCTTGGATGCTTTCTTATACTGATAAAAATCTGGTATGTTCCCATTAGTCCTGACTTGCACTATCAGAGCCCCCTAAAAAATCGGGCCCCACTCTGTAGAGTTTATTATTGCAGAATGGCAGAAACCACACTGAAACTTAAACAAGGCTTGACAAAATGACTTGAAGGGGTAGGGGTGGAGCACATTTGGAAACACATGCAAAGAATGAGGTTCCTAACAAACAGGGAGGTCTGTTTCCTGGAACAGTTCATGTTTTCCTCAATTTTGACTTCGTTTACAGGCTGAAAAAAAGGATGTGTGTACTTCCTGGGGACTTCTGAATAATACTCATTGTTTGATACTTTTGAAAATTATTTGAGATGCAGACAACAGTCTGAAAGACCCAGGAAGAAAATCCCATGGCTAGCATTGAGCCTGAAACTTTGTCTTTGGATCAACCTCCTACAGATGGAAACATTAACTTATGTCATTTATTGGTTTAAACAATTAAAGTAATTTAAAATTACTTTTGAAAAAAACAGTAAGTGTTAAATAATAAAGAATTAAGAATTAAGGTGTTTCAACAACCACATTGAATAAATGGCAAAGCACAGAGAACACAGGAGCATCTTCCACTATCAAGAAATTCATCTGCAATGCTCACTCATTAAATGCAATTCTTAAAACATAACAGCAGAAAGCCAGGCACATGCTACAGGCACGCCATGGCACATGCAGACTTACTCTGCCATGCAATTAAAGCCAGAAGCAGAGAAAAATTAGCAATTATTTCTATTACATTAACTCAATTAGAACAAAACTAGAACAGAGCTCAGGACAGATCCCACAATATAAAGGGGCACTGTGCACGAGATACTCTGTTTAATCACTGATCTAAAAGTCAAGGCTACATCTAATTTAGCATACAAGAACTATCCAGTTACTCACAGCTACTCGCTCCACTCGCTGCTGCCCTATTAACTTCCTTCTTTTCTTTGTAAAACATACATTAACATCAGAGCAGACTTTGATGATAGAGTCAAAGCTTCAAATATTATTTCACTCAACTCTCCCTAAATCCAGCTTTAACTATTCTGAATAGATCTTTTCTTGCAGTAGCAAACACTACTTCAATCTATAATGCAAAAATAAGTTTTCTATTCACTAAATACCTATAGTTCTATTTTAGATTACAAAACAAGTATGTAAGTGTCACATTAAGCATTAATCTACATATATTATGGGATACCATAACTGCCAATTTAAAAATCAACATACTTTAAGCATGTTAATCCTATTATGTTAAGCATCATTATCTCAATAACAATTTTATAATACCAGTGTATCTTATTTCCACTAACATAGTAGCTTCTGGAACATGTGTTTATTATATGGGGATCTTCAATCTTAAATGTATCATGTTCAAAACTGATAAAAGCGTAGCAGTATAAAAAACTTTATAATCAGGGTAAAACATCCTTCACTTGAGATCTCACATAATACTATGGACAAATAAGGATATGAAAATGAAACTTTTCTCAGGTAATACTTTCATTCCCATCAGTACAATTAAGAAATAATTAGTAAGTTAGCATTTAAATTACTTCTCAGCAAGAAATACAGCACTATTCTCTGCTGGGATCTCTATTATCACCATCAAAATGAAGGCTTACGTGAATTCTCAGGGTACATGCACAGCCCCAGTCTACTGAACATCTCCACACTCTCCTATTCTGTTAAAAATAGACAAGAACCTACGGCACATACTTCAAGGCCAAGAGAGGCATGTGCTAGGAGAACTGAATTGCTGGCGAGCCAGAAAAACCTGCACAGACTCTCGCCTCAGCTGCAGAGTCTTTGCTTGATGATCAGAGAAACTACTGCGTTGCCCACTGCTGTACCCTCCCTCCCACGACTTATCCCCCTACAAAGGTAGGGTGTTCTGTCTTCTTAACAGAGCATCACGGAACATGTAGAATGAATTGTCATCATTAATTTTGCTAACATTACCTTGTTTCTTTCACTGTGTGTGCTTACCAGGGAAAAAATGGTACAGAATGACCGGCCATATAAACCTCCCACGGACAAAACACAAACTTGTTCCCCTTATGACTGTACAATTTATTTTTTTTAATCACATAACAAGGTGGCAACTTAGGAAAGGATATAGTATTCTATGCAATCCCCTTTTCCTTGGGTAAATTTTGCTGCTCTCCTTTGCAGAGCACAAGGAACCAAGAACTGACAATAAGAAGGAACTTGATCAGATTTTGATGTTTCTGACACACATGTACAGTGTTTTCAACCCCAAAGTGTATCTTGAATGCAAGATGCTTTCATTCTTGACCATAATTATTAGAGAGGTTTTGGTTCCACCTTTAGGACCCTCCTGCCAGAGATTTAGACAGCAAAACGACAACAAGCCCACTACTCATCTTTCTTACAGACTCAGCGTGGCTCAGTTATCAGGAGAAGAGAACTACCTCTCTAGTTATGTCGTCAGTCATAAAACACCTTTTAAAAGTGAGCAACAGTCCCTACAAAAGCAAAAGCAGCCCAATCCACAGCAAAATATGAAAAGTCAATCTAACACAGTGTTGAGAAAATTAAATGTCAAGCACAATGCAATGCAGAGCTGAAGAACACACAGGACACAATGGAAGGAAACAAAGGGTTGCATGACAAGAGAGGAGATTTCTAAATATACATGATGGATAAAAGGCTGTGGAAAACAAAGTCTGCTCACTGCCAAGGAGTTACGGGACAAATAAGTGAGAGACAGGGTCTGAAAAACATTTAATTTCCCGAGACCAGTCTCCTGTGAGAATAAAGTTATCACATCAAAGTTATGCCTGCAGGTAAACAATGCATGCAGTCTTGACAAAACATCAATTCTGAAAAAGCTGATAAAACCCCAAATGTAACAAATATTCCACAGATCCCTAAAAATAAACTGTAGCAGAAATGTCCAAAATACAGGCCCCGAAGTGTAACTGGCCCCCACTGAGCTGCAGCTGAATGTTTGAGATTCATGCAGCATTTTCTTAAAATTTAAAATATTCCCAAAATTGGTAGGCAATGCTATGATATCTTTTCACTATTTCAATTTCAGGACTTGCCTAGTAGCAAACTTACCTTCATCATCAAAAGTCGAATGCTATCCCTTACATAGGCAGGTTAACAGTAACAACAAAAGTATCAGATTCTCAGTTCTGTTAAAAACAAACCAAACATATACTCTCATTTCAATCCAGAAACAACTGATAAATTAAAAGAATGGCAGTATAACAGAATATGGGGTTGCAAGTCCAAGAGGATCTAAAGCAAGCACAACAGAAGAGCAGCAAGCAGAGACTATAACAACTGGCAGAAGTAACAGCAAGAATCTTGCAGTATCAGAGTTCTCAACATTCCCTAATGGACCAGAGAAAGACAGATCATAGAACATGCTTGGCTTTAGGTTGATAAAAACCCACTAAATACTTTTGCAGACTTACTAAGGTGTAAAGATCAAGACTGAAAGGAGTTAGGAAGCTTCTCGTCTCTCTCACAGCTGCTCATTACCTCAAAAACTGTTTTGCATCACCCTTGAAACCGATGCTCACTGATGGCAAACCTTCCACTTCCTACACCTGCTGGGGCTCCTGTGACCTTACCGTCACAAGCTTCCTCTGACAGCAAAAGTCCAACAGTGAAGGAAAATAAAACCGTGTGTCCTTTCTCACCACTACCCTTACATTCCTTGAGAAGAGCAGAGCATTGCTTGGACATAGCAGGTATGCAACTTAGGTCAAGCTGCCGTTCTATCTCAATCACTCAGGCCGTTTCCCGTAATCTCACTACTCATCCTCCTATGGCTTAAATAAAAACTAGTACTATCTTCCAGTATCCAGAGATTTCAGTAACTACCTGATCCAATGAGAAAAGACTTACCCATGCCCTCCTATTAATGCCAGATTCATAAAAAGTCCACAATCAAGAATGGAACTAGCCTTTAGGAACATAAACCACAGTCACATACGTCTCCTTCAGGGCCAGAAAGTAACCGTAAACTATTTCTGAAATGGAGACCTACTAGATAGAAGTAAACAACAGTGACCAAATATGTCAGAACCAAGTTTAAAGAGGTATTCAAAATCACTGGCAACTGTTAATCACAGGAAACTAAAACCAGGACATTAGAGCCAGTGTAAGCTTCTCCCTGGAAAAAAACGCATTTATTACCTTTCTGTTACTGTTGCAAGACAGACTAGGTAGATCATGAAGCCCTTAAATTTAATAAACTAATCCTTGGTTTCTTCATTATTTAAATGAAGTTGATAACCCAGCTCTCTATTATTCTGAATTTTTGCTTTGATCCAGAGTCAAAACACTATGCTGAAAAAACAACCTCTGTACTGCCAGTTTTTTTGGCAGAGAAACAACTCACACCAGAAATGTGGGAGGAAAGCATTTTCCTTCACCTTCCCACTAGGTTAACACAGTTCTTCATGAGTCAAAGCCATCTCCCCTACAAGCACACAAGTTAACAGCAGTGTAGGGAGCAACCTTGAATTTAAAAAGGTGACATATGTTCTAACCAGGGCTACCTTTGGTACGAGCAAATCCACTGATACTTGGAAAGCGAAAACTCCCTCTGAAACAGACATTTTTACAAAAGTTCAGTTGGGTCATCATGCCTTTTTGCTGTCCTCCTCCACCACAAATAATTTTGCCCTAAAACAGCTTCTGAGAAGTACTGAAAAATACCTGACAATATCATAATGTACAATTTCAAGGTATTGTTCAATTTCCACTATTTCAATACTAACAGAAACTATTTACCGATATTAATGCCTGCAAGTACTTAAATTAATAAATAAAGCAATACTATGAGTTGCTTGAACACCTCTCTTCCCTTCTTTTTCTAATGAAAATAGAGAAGAACACTGGAAGTAACACAAAGCTTTACGTGGAAGCCAGAAGACTGCTCAGATATACCCTGAGATCAGAGCTCTGGCGTACAGGAAGTCTGTGTTGAAAACACACCTCATCATGGGGATATAAACTGCCCACCTTGCTTTGCAGCTCTCAGCAGGTTTCAAATGCTCTTGCTGGGGTACCTGACTTCAGCAAGAAAGTCTTCACCTTTCAAGGCCCAAAGGGGTTACATACACAATATTTAGGACAAAGCACCACTTCACAATTGGAAAGCTGGCTTCTCTAGTCGCAAGTTCAAGCAAAATGAAAAAAGGGATACAACTTGCTCACCTGAGGTCCAAACCTGCAACACAGCACTTGCTCACCCAAGTTATTCACTCGCATGAACAGGTCCATGAAAATCAACAGCGCTAAACTCACACTGCAAGTGCTTGCAGAATTGAGAACTCACAAAAAACTCCCTTTTGTCAGCACAGCATAAAGAACTCAATCCAAGTCCCTTTGAAGTTGATCAAGAGTGCTCCCACTCACCTTCCAAGAGCTGAGCCTGACTCCTACTGGGGTAAATATTTATTACTGAATATACTTTGTGTTTCCTCATTTGTTAACTCCAACGTGAAAATCAAAGAATGAAAAATGAACCTGTCTGCCTTGAGTTCATGTACATATGACACAAGCAGAGCAAGATGACAGCCGTAACTCCTAAAATTAATAACTAACTAACCAAATAAATAGGCCAACAGAGGGTTCTTCCCTATTCTTGAGGAGAAGACGCAACAAGGCTGAAAAAATTCTAGATTTGCAGTCATCTTACTACTGGCTCCCAGAAAAGACAAGACAATAGGATCATAAGGCTCTATGAAAAATAGGAGACTAATGTCTGAATGATAATAAAGTGTTGTAAATACAAAAGGACGTATAATAAAAAGATTAACCTAAGCATTTTTCAAAGAAAAACGTATGGAGGAAACTTTGCAATCAACATTTCAGTGAATAGCCTACATTTCTATATGCTGCCTATATAGGCTATTATTTTCTTCACCTACATGTTGCTGAAGCACCAATTAGGAAATCTGCTAAACATATACAAAATTGTGCTCAGAAAAAAGCATGACAAGGAGCTTTGCAGCCCCAAGGCCATTTTGCATTAGAAAGAAATCAACAAAACTGTAAAGTGAAGGCATGAGAAACCCAAATAAGATGCCTGGAATCACAGCTTCTAAATAGAAAAGGTAAAATACCTCACTCCTTTCTTGGCAGTCCCTTTCATACAGCCAGGCTAAGTTTTGAGAACAGTGCAAAGAGAGAGGAAAGAAAATTTTTAACTGAATCAGGGAGAGGGTAAAAAAACAACCCCAAAAAAGGGATGCAGCAGGTACTGCTGCTTCAGCTGTGACTTTTAAACACCAGATTTCAATTCCGGTCTGAAACAACAAACACACACTGCAGAGCTACAGTAAATCCAAACACCACATACCAGACCACACAAAGAGCAGGTGGGCACTATTTACATATACAAACCAAATGGATGGACACAATAGGAGAACACCTTGAAGACAAACAGGCAGTAACATACCACAAAAAAGAAGGTGCCTGTGGTAGAGTAACTGAAATGACTGTGTGTGTCTCTGGGCAGCTGTTTCACTCCTGTTCAGTGGGCTTATGTATTAAGATTTTAACAAACGGGGAGAGAAAGGAAGCAACAAATTTTTTATTTTTTTTTCTTAAATTCTCAGCTTTCCAAATTAAATTTATTTTCACCATTTGGCTCTTTCACAAATCTGAAAGTTGCTCCTCTTCGTGGTAGCAGGGAGATTTCAGTTAAGTGCATATGAAGACTTTTTTGTACTATGTATACAATTATGTTCTCCTAAAAGTAAATTAACACACATCCAAATGTTCAGATAAGCACATCAGCACATAAATGTCACTGGACCTATGGCATTATCACTGAAATATTTAATCTTGCAAATCTGAAGTCAATGGGAATTAATTACCACTGCTTTTTTTATTTTCCCCTTTTGGTATAAGGCAGTTGAACAGTGAAATACAAAAGCATATAGTCTTTTATTACTCAGGTGCTTATGCACTTAGTACACATTTGCTCCCCAGCATTCCTACAACAAAAACCAGCTCAGCAGTCCCTGGCTGTACCCACTTAATACACTACACAAACTGGTACTGTCTGCTTATCACTTGTTGACTTTGTGCGTTACATCTTCTCACTTCCCCATTTCTCACTTCTAACGCTCCTACATACTACTTACTCTTCACTCCCTTCAAAAAGCTGAGTATGATGCTGAATTTTCAAAGTGATGAGGATTTAAAAAGAGTCTACCCAGAAGACAAAACGAGTATCACACACACCCACTGCCACAAACAGATCCTGAAAGCACCTTTGCGAGCTGTATTATTCATTGAAGTCACCAACTCCTGGCCAAACGATCCCTTCTGCTGACAATAATGTCCTGCCAGTAAAATTTCCACTAGATGCAGGCCTGGAAAAACGCATTGCTCATAAACACAGGCTCCTTCTCTCCCTAGGTCCAAAAACAAAGGAATAAACCACTACTGCAGGTTGTTAGCTGATATGGTTGGCAAGACAGAAAGACAGCCAACTATACCAGCAAGCGATTTCTAACAGGTTCTCTGCCCTGCCAGCACCCTCTGCTTTCTGCAAATTCAGCTGCATCAACTGCAGCCCCAGACACACAGAACCGACAGCACTATTTATGTGCTGCTGACGAGAAGAATAAATGTAATAGGGTAACAAACTGGGTCACCAGAACAGCTAGGCTGCATACCAAGACAGCACAAATTATGCTCTGTTTTCTTTGTAGAGCACTCTCAAGTATCCCGCATGACACTACCGAGTCACACAGTCCTCAGGCAGTGCTGCCTACTGCTGCAGTGCTCAGGGACTAACACAGCCCACGGAGGTCCACAGCAGCCAGTGAGGGGCCAAGGGCACCCGGCCCGGTCACAGGCTGCGACGTCAACCACCACATCCCTGCGACCTGTGGGCAGAGCACGAGGGAAGGCAGATCCGCCTCGCCAGCAGCAGCTTTCCAGGCTGTCTAGGACCAGCTCTGGAGCACTGATGTAGGGTGAGGGTGTGGATGGAAGGAAAGTTATTTTGACCAGCACCTGTAGTCAGTCACCAAACACCTTGTCCTACCAGTCCCGACCAGGAGAAACCAAGAAACACTACGCAGCGAGCTACAACGAGCTCATGAACACGAATTACTACATTTCGGGAAAGGGATTTGTTTGTGTTTTGCATGGAGGCCCGCAGCAGTGTGAGGACACGCTGGCACTTCCCCGAGGCATCACGACATCGCTGCCTGCAGCCGCCCAACTTCCGAGCAGGCACTCGAGTAACGCCCGAGCACGGCCCTGGCCGGTGACATCTCAGCGGCGAGAGCAGGACAGAGCCGAGACACGGCCAGCACCAATCGCCACACACGGGTGCCGGCCATCCCAAGGTCTCTCGGAGCAAAGTCCCGATTTTCCCCGTACGCCTCCAGCCCCCCAGCACAACTTGTCCCGTGCGAAGCCCCGTCGAGCGGCAGCGAGCGGGCAGGCTCCTGCGGCCGCGGGAGGACAGCGGGACACCGGCTCGGGGCGGCCCGGCGCTCCGCCAGGGCCCCGCCGCCTCCCTCCCCTCCTCCCCGCTCCCCCGGCCGCAGGAAGGGGAGGGCGCCCCGCGGCCGCCA
>VZRW01001339.1:404650-451667 GCA_013398125.1 Aegotheles bennettii
CGCCGCCCAGCCGCGGGGTCCGACCGACTGCGCCGGGGTGGGCCCGCAGGGCTCCGCCGTAGCGGGGCGCGGAGTCGCCCCTGCGCACAGGCCGGGAAACAGCCTCGCTCGGACGGAACGAGGCGGGGACGGTGTCTCCCGCGGGGATCCCCGCCTGCTGCCGTGGGGAGCCGCGTCCCGCGGAGAGCAACGGGGCCCCCCTCCGCCACGGGCAGCCTCGGCTCAGTGGGGCCTGGGGTGGCCTGGCCACAGCACCGAGGCCCCGGCTTGAGCTCAGGGCAAAGCATGGACCTGAGGCGTCTGTGAGGTCCAGACGCCTCCTGAGTGAGCGCTGCGTGCCCCCCTCTGCCTGCACCCCCACCGCCAGCCCAAGGAGACCATAAATAACCGTGTTTCAGAAATTGAGAGTTGGTAGAACAGCAATTCTGCAAAACCCAGCCCCACTACCCCGAGGGAAGCTTGCCAGCACTCCCATCGCTGCCCTCCTTCCACCGCCCTGATGTTTGTAACAGCTTGTGGCAGAAACTCCTCGTATGGCAAAAGCTTCACTGTCTTTCAGCCGTGCCCAGGATGCCCGGTCACCTTGCCACCGGTGTGGTGCCATTACAGCTCCTCTTGAGTTTGCAGGTTCCTAGCAGCACCCAACCACAGCCAAAGCAGGAGGCCTTGCCCTCTGCAGAGGAGGAGCAGGGGGCAATGCTCTCCCGAGGAAGCCAGTGGATTTACAAGCATTACTCATGGGCTTCGTTTTAAGAGCAGATATGCCATTAGGAAAGTAATGCACTGTAGAAGTGTTTACAGGTATTCAGACTTCTGGGAAGCACTTTTCATACTGCCACTACTCCTAATGTGCAAAATAGCCCTGAACATCACCCTTTAGACAACAGCTATTGGTGCTGAGGTTGGGGTCTTTTTGATTTATTTACGTTCTGTAAAAAAAGTTACTTCTATAAAATGAATGATACCAGCCTGGCGAAGAAACGGTATGAACACCGAGGCCCTGATCTTGTGAATGTTTACGCTTCCATACAACTTCAAGAGCATGACTAGCACTGTTTTAGAACCAGATGCCAAACTTCCCTGTGCTTCTGCAATACTAAGCAAGCCAAAGCACAGAGCATGAGTAGTACCAGTGTCCAACAGGCTCAGTGACAGCCCAGGCACCACGCTGTACTGGGGGTGCGAGTGTCAGCTCACGGTGCAGGGCCATCATGGCACAGAGCTAGCCAAGAGTCGAAGTTAAAACATATGTTTTAAGCCACCACAGTATTTGCTAAACTAGTCCTAACCTAACCCCCAGTGTCTGACGGTATGGCCTGACTCATATGCAAAATGGTCTCCGTATATACATGTCTTGATCTATTAGAGGTTTGCATAGCAACATAGTTCCTCCTCTCAAAATCCCAGAGGAGTTTTGGAGCAATTTTAGCTCCCATTTCAGTCACTGACCAAAAGAGAAATGGTTCCTTAATCTGATCCAAAGTCCTCACAGTAACTTAAATACAATTTTATTACACAGTTTAGTCTATTTAGGGGATATTAAATTGCACAAAGGCCTTTTAAATGCTGGCTCAGAGCAGTCACAGTGTGTCCAAAATGAAATATTTAAGTAAGGTCTCTAATGTGATTAAAGGTGAAAATCACCGTATCATAACAGTGCAAATACTGTTGCAATGACAGTCTGTTCCCATGAGAACCACCATGTGCCAAAACATCCTGATGTTTCACTGAAGGACTTGGGGACCGCGGTTCTTTCAATACATCTGATCATTAAGACCAATAGAAAGATTCTTGTGGAGTCTGAAAGCTTTTGGTTAAGGCCCAACGGAAGGTTTCCTATAAAGTTGTGTTATTCTCATCAGGTAGAAAACAAAAAGCAAAGACCCATCTTCCAGCACACACTTTATTCCTCAAAGATTTCAGAAAATACAGGGCTTTGGACTGAGCTCAAGATTTATTCTGGGATCTTAATAAAGATCCACTCAAGAAACCAGACAGAGTGTGTAGAGGCCTTCTACTGCAAATGCATTCAGGAAACTGCCTTGGCCTGTCAAAACTACTTAAGGGAATTGAATTTTTAAATTAACCTGAAGCAGAGCTTGTAATGTTGTTAGCTCTGTGTAAACAGAGATTATTTTCTTATTAGAGTATTAATTCTCAGAAGTGGAGAGGAAGATAAAAAAATAAACCTACCTGCAATCACGGTTTAGTCCTGCAGTGCTTACGCACAAAACCAGTTCTTGTCTGCATGAGTAATCCCACCAATTTTAGCTAGGATCTGCACATCCTACCCTGAATTAGATATGTCTAAATCAACTGTAGTGTGTATCCATAGAGCTAGAGGGAGATTTCATTGTTTTTCTTTTAGTTTTTAATAAGATTCTGTGACTTTTCAACCTGAGGTACAACTCCTAATGCTCTAGATGACATCCTAGCTCCGCTGAAGTCAGTGGCAATTTTCAAGTTTACCTCAGCATTATTTGAACTTCCCCTTTTGTACTTAAAAATTACTTTTCTGTACAAGACAAAAGGACTTCAGAGGTCAGTTTTCTGAGCTGAGGGTTATTTTATTCTTTCTGCAACTATTAGTCATGGAACTAGTCGATATGAGATTCAAACTCTACCTTATTCAACATTACAGCAAATATCTTTCCTACAAAAATAAGACTTTAAATCTCATTTTAAAACAAAAATTATTTCTGATCTGGAGGAAGAGTCAGCATCTTCACTTTTTCCCTTTGAGCTAGGAGTGTGATTTACCTGTTTATAACATACCCTAGACAAAGCCCTACTGGTCTGAGCACACTTTAACAACTGTCTTCAGCGACAATCTTCCAACTTTCACCTTCACAGTACTGCAGGCTTTAAACTTCAATAAATTTGCACCTTTAAAATGTTTAGACAAGATTAAAATGAATACTTTCCTAAAGGCTTTTTCACATTTACTTTCTGTTTTGTGAGTCTTTCTGGCTCAGGTCACATTGCTATAAAAGTTAGCAGTTTACCATTTCTCAGTCAAAATAGAAATTTACATTATGGGCAAAAAAGGTGTGTAAGGTGCATAAAGTTTATATTTTTAGCATACTTACAATTTGAGTGAATTACATGCTTTTTTATAACTGCTGTGGTGCTACATTGTAGTTACAGTCATGTTAACAGTTGATAGAAATTCCTAAAAGTCTCTCAGGCACAAAACCCAGAAGGGCTCGTGAACTTTTAAACCTGGTGGTATGGAAGAGTGATAACTGACACTGTTAGAAACAATCATAGGAAAGACAGAAAACAAACCTACTGGGTAGTGGATGCTGTTGATTTAATGAACACTAGCTAACAGAGCAAGAGAAAAGGAGATTGTCTGTTATACTTCTCAGTATCTTAAATCTTATTTGACACTTTTCAAGAAACTGAAGAAAATGATTGTGATTATTTCTCAAAGGCTTGTAGAATGAAGTGGCTTAAAATTGCCAACTTTTTTTTGCCTTTTAAAACTTCCCCTGCAATGACAGATGCCTTAGAATCAATTGAAAATGTAAAATGCAGACACATTTCAGTGGAAACCATGTAAACAATCTGTCTCTATAAAAGCAGACATAGTTTGTCTGATAAAACTTTACCTCACTGTTTACATATGAAAACTGCAAAACTTCTACTTATGCAGTTTTTTTCCCCTGACAATGCCATTCGTAAAGACATTACAATACAGACTTTAATTACACATTCATATAATAACTTTCCATTAGGCTGCATTCCTCCTTTACTGAAAATTAGTTGAACTGCTCTCAGAAGATAACTGTTAATTTTATTGCCCACATTTCTACAAAATATGTAAGTTACACTAATACTAACTGATATTATTTTCCACTATGCCTTTTTGAGACAATTGTATTGCATTTTGCTTAGCGCAGATAGGAACCTGACACACAGGAAAAAAGGACAAAAGCACCCATTTAGTGTCCGATGTGAGGTACCTAAGACAAAACTTTTTGAGTGCTCAGCATTTTGTAACACTTCATATTTTCCAAATACAGCTTCCATTAACTTTAGCTGCAGTTGTGATTATTCAACATTTCAACAGTGAGTTGAGTAAGGTTCCATAAAAATAAGAATGAAACACGTGACCAAGTTATTCTACATGATTTGCAGACCCTCTGTTAAACACTGTGTAGCACAAGCAGGACTAGACTCTAGTTAACATAGAGACGTTGTCTTAAGAGATTTTACTTATTTTCTCGTAGTGTTCTGACATATTCACTATATGTATTTAAATATATGTGTGTGTATATATATACACATACATACGTACATACGTGCCTCGATGTGTGTGTTCATGTGTCGAGTGAAATAGGGCCATGTACACAACAGTTGTCTGGGCTACGCTCAAAATTCAGCATGCTGAGGAAAAAACGTGATCATGTCATTAAATCTTTTTTATGGTGAACAATGAGACCAAAGTAAAGTTGAATTTTTAGATTTGAACCTGTGGGTCAGTAATCTAGAAGTCTTTTCACATAATTCTTTCCTTTGTTAAAAAGTAACATTACAGTTATAAAAGAAATGGCAAGGTCTGATATGCAGCTGAACTTTTCCCACTCTTACACAGGACACTACCACTTTCTAGTGTTGGATCACTAGCAGGTCATCACCACTTAGTCAGTGCTAGAAGTAATGAAACTCTGCTTGAAAGCTTCATCCATCTTTCTGCAATAATTACACAGGGATTCAAGGATGCTGAAATCAGGTTCACTTGGGTGATCAGGTTCCTGATCCAATCCCAAAGATTTGGGTCAGATGTCCCTAGAAGCCCTCAAGATCAGTTTCCCCCCTCCATTTCCTCAGGATATGTCACTCAGCGCCACAGCCCTGCCACCTACAATGTGGGGTTCATCACCTCGACCTGGAGTCCTGTTGTCTTAACACGGGGAGCCACCACCCCAAGATGGGTCACTGTTACCTCAGCCTGGGGCACCATCCTGGCAACCTGGGTTGCCATCCCCTCCATATGGGCTGCCAGCACCTCAGACAGGAGTGCCATCATCCCAACTTGGGGCACCACCATCTCAATCTGGAGCACCATCACCTTGGTCTAGGGTGCTATTATCCCAACATGGAAAACCATCACCACAGCATGGGGCCTCATCGCCTCAACCTGTGGCAACATTCTCTCAACCTGGGATTCACTCCCCCAAAATGGAGTGCTGGCACCTCAACTCTGGGCACCGTTACCTCAGCCTGAGGCCCCATCACCTCAGCATGCGGCCCCATCGCCTCAGCTTGGAGCCCTACTGCCTCAGTCTGAGCACCATCACCTCAGCTCAGGGCACCACCGCCTCAGCGTGGGGCACCACCGCCCCAACCTGGAGCCCTGTCACCTCGACTTGGGGCACCATCGCCTCAGCGTGGAGCGCCATCGCCTCAGCGAGAGTCCCGGCTTTCTCCCCGTTCCTGCGGAGCCGGGACAGACGGTAGGGAAGCGGAAAGCCGGCGCCTGAGGTCCCGGCCCCCGGCTCCCTTCCCGCCCCGCCCTCAGTCGCCGCCTTTCCCCGCCTGACGATGCGAGGGGGCCGGCCCGGGCTGCGTAAGGAGCCCGGCATCTGGACGGCGGCGGTAGAGCTGCGCGGTTCCCCCTTCCCTTCCTCTCTGTCTCTCTGCTCCCGTGTGCGTGAGTATCCGCCCCGACTGCCTGCGCAGTTACCGCAACAAAGCCGGGGGAGGGGAGATGGCGGCAGCGGGGCCTCCGGTGCTGCGGCTCGCGGGTTGCCGGTGCCGCGGAAGGCGCCCGGCGAGCGGGTGTGTGGTGGTGGTTGGGGGCGGCGTTTTCCTCCCCCGCCTGTGGTGATTTTTGCCAGATCAAACCAGGTGGGAGGCGTGTTTTGGTTTATGTATCTATCTTTTTAAAAATCATTATATAATTGATTGTTGTTATTGTTTCCAATTCGCTGTTTTTCTACCCGGACTCCTTCCTGCCCGAGCGACACGGCCGTGGCTGTCCCCGAGCGCACCGTGCGCCGCTCTCTGTGGGGGGCTTCGGCCGGCGCTGAGCCGCCCCAGTTCGGCCCTGCCGCCCTCAGCCGCGTTTCACACCACGCTGCGGTGCCGGGCTCCCACTCTGCTGCCCAGGGGTCGGGGAGGAGGTGGGGGATTCCTGCTGAGGCACCATGCGGGGCGCTGGCCCTCGGTGGTGCGGTGGCTGTCGGCTCTGGGGACACGCTGCGGCGTCGTGCGCTGTCCTTGGAGGTACGGCCTGGGAGGGACACGCTGAAGCGATGCAGGGATGGAGTTCAGTGCGGTGTTGTGGTTGGGGTAGCTGGTGGGAGTTAGGCCACCGAGGTGACGGTGGTAAACAGCTCGCCTCGAGCGTGTTAAACCATGGCAGTGGCCACATCTCCGCCGTTTCCTCGGGAGGACGGTGGTGTGACGCCCGCTGCCCTGCGCTGGGCTCTGTTCTGCACTGAGGGTCCCCAGAATGGGGCTGTAGTTTGGAAAAGCAGCCAACCACTGAACCTCTTGGCCCCTGTGGGTTTGTGTGGAGATCGCCTGGGCCTTCCCTGGCTGCCGTTGGTGTAGCTCCTGCGGCAGATCAGGGTGCTGGATTCATTCTGGAGCGTCTCGGCAAGGTACGACAGGCAGCAATGTGCATCCTGCTTGCGAAGCTCTGGTTTCTCTGGAGTTTTCACAGCACGTTAGGGAAATAGGTGTTTTAAAATAGAGTTCAGCATGGCTTATGGCAGAATATAATTTAAGGTCGTGTAAGTTCTATGGCTTGCTGAAGTTTTCCCCTTACCATTCTGTTAAACACTGTTTTTCAGAAATGGGTTTTACTATAGCAAGCACGTATTCACACTAGCTCATTCTTACTATAATACATATAAAAAGCATCTAGTGTTTGCGTTTGGACATGTATACATTTTAGAACTGTGCGTAGTTAAAATTTCTAAGCAACATTCATAGAATCAGCAGGAAAACTACGTGGGATGGAATGACTGTAACAGAAATAGCAGTGCAAAATTTCTATTGTAACCCTGCTTTTGTCTGTGGTGAGGCACTCAGCACAGAGCATCAAGTGCCTTGTGCACATTTTTGCTTCTATGAAAAGGCCTCTTTTTCTTTAATAGAAGGCGGTTGGTGAAGTTATCTATGGAGAGAGAACTAAGTTCCACAAAAAGTGAAATTTTTCAGAGGAGCTATCTGAAGACTAAAATGAAGTAATCATTACTAGAAAATGTCACCGGATGTTAGCTTAAAAATGGGTTTGTAAAATAACTGCTATTTTAAAATACAGATTCCAAAAATTTGGGCTCGCCTTTTGGAATGCTTTAAGCTTTCCCATCACTTCTTCCTGGTTTTGGTGTTTGCTTTGTTGTTTTTTGTAGTGTGTATGTTGTTCCTTTGTATTTTCTCAGCCTGGATGATCCTTGCAATGGTATGGAATAGGGATGAGAGAAAAGGAGAGAACAAGTAATTTGGGGACATTCTCTTCCTTTTCTTGGGACTTAAAGCTTTTATGACCTCCTGGTATTTTTGTTTTGGTTCTGTGCTTCAGGAGGACCCGTGTTTCTCCATAAGACTTACACGGGCTTGGAGGGCCGTCAGCACTGCAGAGCCTGTTGAGGCTTTGAGAGTGCAATTGGCCAATCCCTGTAGAGACTCGACCCAGCGACACATACAGGTGCTTCTCTAAGGAGTATTTCAGAATTTGCGGGATAAGCAGTAGGTGGTCTTCTGTGGTATAGGGGACAGGAGCATCTACAGGCTCTTTAAAGTCTGCCCAGTCAGGAGTTGGGTGATAATACACCTGGAGCTTAGAGGTAAGAGCTGCAAAGTGAGCTGACTCCCAGGTGAGCCTAAGTATCTCCCTAAATTCATGGGAGATAGACAGACTGTATTATGCTGTGTATACCTTAGTTCTTCCACCAGAGCTACTTTTTAAAGTGCTTTCATTCTTTGTTTCCTGGTCTTGTGCTGAACCAAGACTGGTGATGGAATGGTCTAAAACATAACCCACATTCCTTGGCTAAGGTTTTTCCCATCCAGCAATCTCAACTGATGTTTAAGTCACAATTCAGTGAAGGGTCTTTGTCATTCTCAAAGTGTTTAATTTTAATGACAAATTAAACACTGGGATGCTAGAAAACCCATATTATGTTGAATTTAAGAGAGCCCTATCTTTCAGCATTTTATCTGCTTTTCCATACTGGTGTTTCTCATCTGAAGAAATAACAAGTCATATAAACATAATGCAAGAGAGGATCTCAAGAAGCCTTTACCTCTTTTGCGCATACGTACATTCTGAGGAAACCTAAATATACTAGGAGCATTCCTAAGTGATGCTTGTTTAAGCTGTTCTCTGTATACTGATTTAGTGACTGAATTTCTGTACTTTGTCCCTCTCATCTGTACCAGACAGTGCTTGTTCCATGTTACATGGAAATATATTAACTGAAAATTAGAAGAATTGCATCTTAGTGGCTGTGAGGAATGTGATCACTCTCTCTGTAAAACCGTATGTGTATTTTCCAAACTGTGACAAGTGTCATCTTGTGATGGCAGAGCTCATGCCTGTTTGACCTGTGTGGAAGTGCATCTACGCACAGCAGCGAGGGAGATGCTGGTGACGCACCGGTTTGTGCAGTCGGGTCTCTAAGCAGGCTGAATCTGTAACCGTAGAAGCAGGAACAAACTTCTAGTTCAGCAAGCGTTCTGTTGTTGGAGACAGCTCATGTGCTGTGCCGCTTGATAACGATGGCCCGGTATTCCGGGGTGTGCTGCGATTTCTCCGCTGCTGAAGTTGGTCAGTAGTTTGTGGAGTGGTACAGGTGCTTCCTTCGTGCCTGCCCGACTACTTCAGGGCTGGCACAGAGTCAAATCAGAATATGCCAAGGTTAAATGGCATGTGCACAGTACAGATTGTCAGCTCTTGGATGAAAGTTTCAATGCTCTTGAACTCCATTATGGTTTTATTTTTGAGGTCTGGCTTCCCAACAGCAGCAGATGGGTGTCTGCAGATTCCAAGTGTTTCTGGGCCATACCTCTACTGTGTGCAATGAATGAGGCAGGAGCGCAGACTGAACACAACTGGCCGGTTATGAGGTGAGAGTATGTCGAAAGTTATTGTACAAATATCGGTGAAAGGGTTGTTGTCGCTCACTTTTGAGCTGTGATGAAAGAGGGGGTTTATGCCTCTATATAGTTTGAAATGGGGAATGATCAGTGGTGGTTTGAGAGCTTGAAGATGTACGCAGAGACCTTTGGGGTTTGGGCCACCTTTGTGCTGTAGTTCGAGACAGCTGATCAACAGGGAACTGTTGCTTACCTGAAGCAGGGGAAGTGGTGTATCTGATGTCAGTTGGAAGATGGCAACCTGACTCCCAGCAGTCTGCAGCAGTTGCTTGGATTAGTCTCAGCAGATTCCAAGGGATCTGATGTTTGAGTGGTGTGCTTGGAGCTTAAGCACGCGCAGGTAATCCCCCAACTGGTACACCAGGATGATGGCACGCTTGACTCCAGCCTTTATGTAGCAGGTATGTTGAAGTTCTGCTTTAATAAGAGGAATTGTTTTCATTTTTTTGCATGCCATTGTGGACTACTATGCCAGGTTCACCGCCTTCGGTGATGGATAGCCCCGTTGGATGCATGTTGCCCCAATATTTATATCTCAATATTTGGCAGAAATACTCTTCATAGATACACACCAGTACAGCAGGAGCAAGAAAACCAAGCTTCCTTTTACCTTACTCTTCACCCTCAACACCTGGCAGTAGAGTCTGCCCTTTTCTGGGTGTTTGTACTTGTAAACAAATAGATGTTGAACAGTTCCTGGCAGCAAAGCTGTCTGTCTTATCAAAAGACTGTGGCTATGGATCGCTTTTGGGAAGGGTCAGTGCTTGTGATCAGTTTCCCCCTGGCATCTTGCTGCCTTTTGGTCCCCGAGTTAGCTAGAGGTGGGACTCTTCCAGGTAGTGAGAAACAGCATTTGTCAGTAGGCACGTGAGACTGCTGTGAGTGGTGTCACTAATGCTTGTAGAGATGGAGGGCCTTATGAGGGAAATCTTTCCAGAAGTTGCTGATACTTCTATCAAACAACATTGTTTTTATTTTTAATTTTAATTTTAATTGTAAGCTGCTGCTTTTCCCTCTGGGTTTGGAGAGTTTGCTGGTCATTTTCTTGGTATTCTTAGCAGTGAGTGAGCAGCCGTCGCCTGTTTCGACAGGCCTGAATGGGCATCATTGCTTAACCTCGGGAGTCTCTGACCCAGGCTTTCTGCTCATGAGGTCACAAGGGGACCTTCAGTGAAGAACAGACATTTAATGCATGTGTTTGAGTGAAGTCCTGGAGGAGCTACAGATCCACACCTCTCAGCTTAAAATATTGCAGCTTTTCATAGGTAGGGGAATACCTTCTTTTTGGCTCAAGAGGAGCTGCTTTTTTTTTCTCCTCCCCCTTATACATTAACAGAACTGCCTTTGCCCTGCAGTCATCTAAGGTTCTCTGGTAGTCATGTGCCCTCGTCCTCTCTAACAGGTGGTGGTAGTTGACTCTGCAGAACTTTCTCATGTCCATTTGCAGAACCAAATCCTTGCTTAAAATAGGCAGGAGACTCCAGGCTTGCTGTTGGAATCCTTTTAAAAGGATTCCAAAATACTTTGTAGCATCTCCAGTGGGCCTACCTCTGGAGACACAACTGCTGTTCTGAGAACTAACCTGTCATAGGTTTGTGAGTTTGTAAACTGTATCTTACAGCATACAGGGAAATAATCTTTTCCTTTGTGTACAGCAGAGAGAACCAGGCCAAAAAACCCAAACCAAAGCAAAGACAACAAACAAAACCAATCAAACAAAAAAACCCACAAAACAGAACAGAAAAAACAAACCTAGAGGAAAAAGTGCATCAACAGCTGGGTATATTGACCCTGTAGATTTGAAGTAGCAAGTCTTCTCCCTCTTCTCTAGCTAGGAGAAAGATAAAAGACAGTCGAAGGCGTTAGAGAGGCAACTGAGAATCAGCTGGACAAGTGGTTTCAGACACACTAGAAACAGTGGTAGTTCTGATCTGAGCTTGAATTGGGTCCTGTCAGATCTGATCCATGAGGGTTCCATGGCCTGCTCAGATTACTCAGTTTGGGTGCAAGTCTGCTACTGTCTTGGGAGCCAACAACAAAAATTTTGTCATGAATCATGACAGTAAATACTTGTATGTAGGTTGTAATCTGAGCAAAGGGATTTGCCCCCACATAGTTATGTCTGGGTGGCTGATCAGCAGCAACATGGTTACTTGTAATGGACAGAGCCAGATTCTTCTTGGAGGTGCACCATGAAAGAATAGAAGCTAATGGCTGCAAGATGTGACATGGGAGAAATTCTGATTAAAGAAAAAAAAAGTCACCATGAGAGTTGTTGAGCACTGGAACGGATGCCCACACAGCACATGAAGTGTTCATCCTTGGAGTTTTTGAAAACTAGCTTATACAAGGCCCTGAGCAAAACTAGATCCAGCTTTGAAGCTGACCCTGCTTTGAGCAATGGACTAGACTGGGTAATGTCCAGAGGATCCCTTCCAGCCTAAACTTTTCTATGATTCTCATTCCAGCTCCTGTCTCCTTTGTGGTGTTCTTCAGAGTAACTTGTCTTTGCCTCAAGCAGCCCTTCCCTCTCAGGGAACGGGGGCAGTGCAGGAGGTATAATTGTGTGGAAGAGCAGAGCTTGGGTAGATTGTTGGAGCTTATTCTGAGCTGGAGTGGAGGCCTGGTGTGCTGTAGATTGGTTGTGAGCCAGTCGTGGTTTGGACTGGAGAAACTGGTACCCAAATTTGGAGACTGTGTGGTGTGTGAAATGGCTGTAGCAGGTATGGTGCTTTGAGCTTGGAAAGTTAAGAGTATCTGCTGAACAGGCTGGGTGGTTAATTCATCGGGGGTTTCCCTCAAGTGGAATAGTTTCCTGAGAGGGTTAGAGGGTTCATCCCTCCTTTGCAGGCTTAGTTGTTTCTTAGTAGCAAAAATGAAAGCTTTAATTACAGAGGGGTAGGTAGGGCTGAGTATGTGTGGTTTGTCACATGGCTGGAAGCAGCTGCACTGGTTGATCTTTGCCACTGTTGATTGTATCTGAGAGCAAACAAAGTTTTGGTTAGTCTGTTTTACAGGTTTTAAGACTTGCATTTCCCTGTATTTCCCCTCTTTTAAACTAAACAAACCATTGGAAGCTGGGCTTTTCTAATGGTCTTCAGTTTTTTATTGCTCTCTTTTAGATGTTTTCAATTTTTAATGTTTTAATTTTTTTTTTTCACCTCAGCCAAAAATGAGGAAGGGAGAAAGAGGAGGGTGGGGTCTGAACTACTGTGTGTTCACATGATAACCTGTTTAATGGTTGTTATTTTTTGAAAATGTTAGTCAGATTATATGTCTAGCATTTTCACCCTCTCCCAAATTCACCGTACGAAGAGGTGATCTGGCAGTCAGCAGGTTTAAGGGGACAGGATCCCTGACAGAGGGACGATGATGAGTAAATAGAAGATTTTGGAGTGTCTTAAAGACCATCTGCCATTGATAGTATAAATCTTGTAATTAAAACGCTTCAACTTTCCAATCCCTTAGCTCTCAAACACTTGTTTCTGCTGAAAACTTGTTACTGTGCATCCCTGTTCTGAAGAGTAGACATTTCCAGCTGAAAGGAGAGGTGCCATCTGTGGGAGCACTGATGCTGCGGCTGGGAGAAGGTTGCCTGCTTGGTTACTCCTCTCAGTATCAATCACACTTACAGAGCAAGATTGATAACCCTAGATCAGGAGGTGCCTTATTGGAGCTGAATGCAACACCATTATTGGTTCTGATACTTTACATATATATTTGTTAACACATCCTAAGATGAGGTCTGTTCCTTTGAGCTGCAGGAAGCATATTGTTGACTTACCTTGAGTGTCCTATAGCTGTGCTGTATTATGGCCTTCGTGGTGACGCACGGTATGTGCACAGTGACGTCGGAAATTCCTGATTCAGGCCACAGCATACTTTAAGGGCTTGTTTTCCACTTTTAATAAATACCAGAATCTTAAGGCATCCCAAAAGCACTTAGGGCCTTCAGAGGATATATAGCATACCAATTCAGAGTGTGGTGTTCCATGTGCTAGGAATTTCTATGTTACTAGATAGAAAAGAAAAAAATGGGTTTCCTCTCTGTATGAACCATCCTCTTCCTCAGTTATGAAAGTAGGTGCTTAAAAAGAAAAGAAAGTTGATCACTGCTTGCACTTTAATATTGAGTTTTTTGGTTTTTTTCTGTGATTTATTTTGGTATTCTGAGACGTGTATTTTCAGAGTATCTGCATTTTAAAAAGTGAAAGATTGATTGGATAACTTTTTAGGTTTAACCAAGGCTAAATTACCTTTAATCTTTCACCAGGTACTTAATGTACTTCGTAAGTGTTAGTTTCTAACATTCAAAAAATGTTATCACAAGACAGTAAATGTTCAACACAAAACCACATCTATATCCTCACTGTATCAATTTTTACATATTATACTGCCTTTGTGTAAGACATTTTATATTGCAGCCATGCCTGAAGACCTGTTGTTAGGCATTACCTACAAAAATACTTCAGGTGATGCTGCAGTTCGACAGGTTTACAGTTGTCAAGGAAAAAATACTTGATACGTTTAGCGTCTTGATCTTTATTTAATATGGAGGAGGATGTCAAAATGCTGCTTGTCCTTTGGGCAGTGCAGCAGCAGACACTGGTTGGCCTGTACAGGAGCTGAGTGGTTTTGCTCTTGCAGTGGCCAGCTGGTGAGAACATGGATGTGGTCTTGGTAGGTGCTCAGTACATTGACCTCTTGATGCGAAAGTGGCCAGACTGCATGTTCTCCTGGGCTGCTTGGCCGCTGCTCTCTGGCCTTAAATGGCTCAAGTTTGGTGTTTACAGGTGAAGGGATTAAAAAGTGGTATAAACTAGGAGGAGCTGCACCAAGGAAGAAACAAAGATGAATGGGTTCATGTGACTGGGGTGTGGATGGATGTTACAGTCACAAGAAACAGGGGGACAGAGATAGAGAATTACATGGGGGGAGGAAATACTACAGTTAAAAAAATCTACCAAATAATTAATGGCCAACCTGCTTGTCTGAGTCGATTGTATTTAAGTTAGAGGGTTTAATGGCAGAAAGCCACAGAAAGCATGTATATTTTTGTAAATAAATGCAATGGTCATTAGAATTAGCAGTTAATGATAAGCATTTGAGTGTAAGCATAGTTTTCGTGGGATTTCAGAATATCATTTGTTGTTTCTGTATTTTAACAATTGATAATGTAGCAGAACTCTGTACTTCTCATGGAAATAAAACTGTACTGGGCTGTAAAGGGGTGTGAGTAAGGGGTGTAAAGGGGGCTGTAAAGGGGTGTGTGTGTGTGTGTGCACGTGCAGCCAGTTTGTTAATTTAGGCATGGTTTGTCAGCAAAATGGATGCTTTTGTATTGCTGCTTCTTGGCAAATTCCAGCTCCCTTATAGACGTTGTAAATGCATGTCAGGAATAGGAACCAAGAATACCATCTCTTCATCTGTTTCCTCTGGTTTGTTTTTAATGGAAACTACAAAATTAATTAATGTTTAGTTTGTGAATGATTAAGAGTGTCAGTGAGAGAAATTGACCAACACAGCATGTCTGTTTTCCATTAGGAGGGAGGCTGAGGTTGTTAGTGGGTTGTGCCAGATAGTGGAAGGAGCATTTGGCAATGAAATGGCTGGTGTTACAACTGCTGCTCCTTGGGCAGGGTCAGACTGCTAAACCACGTTTCTCCATGGTTGTTGTCCATGAGTAAGTTGCTGCCCAGGCTTCATGGATAACAGCCCACCAGCAGGTAGTCTGTTCGTGAGTCATGCAGAGTGGGAAGATGGGTGTTTCTTGGCTGGTGCTAATGGTAAAAAGAAATATACAGGCTCCTTGCTATCTTTTATCACCTTTTGCCACTTCTGTGCTGCCCTTTTGCCACTGGCTTGAGTTAAATCCCATCCTCATTTACAAGATTGTGTTCAGAAAAGAGACATCTGAGAAGCTGCAGTGTGACCATGTGCTGTATTACAGCCACTGAGATCCTGTTAGTTTATCTCCTTTGCAGGAGTAACGCTACATAAACTGAAACTGCATGGATGTGTGTATTGCACTCAACAATATTTTGCATTTCAAACTGTACTAGTTGGTCTGCATCCACCTGCAAACCTGTTTTTTGCCTTATCCCCTTATGCTCTCACAACAGTGCTAACTATATCAAACCTATGTGAAAATAAGTGAAATAGTCCACGTTTCAACTACCAGTCAGTCCTAACCTGCCTGAAGCTACAAACTGGTGAGATGCTGGTGCCTTAAGTAATAAAAACCTTGCATCATGGAGAAAAAAGGGTTTTGTTTTAATTTTAACACTGTACTTCCTATACTCATTTTCTTCATAGAATTGACTTTGCCTAAGTTGTACTTGCTATATAAGTAACGCGCAATCTGTAGTCTACAGGTAATGCCAAAAAATTCTGCTTGGTTCCCTTCTCATTTAGGCTATGTGAGGTAGAAATTAAATGTAAAAATGTGTTGCTCTTGTGAATTTTTATTCTGTTGTGCATGTTTTGATATATTAAAATGCATTATCCATTTAATAAGCTGCTCTAGGAAAACTTTCAGGAATTCACATGGCAGTTGAGCATTGCAGACTATGCAGGCTGCCTGAAACCCAGGTTTCAAATTCCTCTGAAACTGAGTATTATTTGAGAAGTGGCAAGATAACTGAGTAACGTAGACCTTTAAAAATTCTATATTTTGAAGTAATTTTAGCTAGAAGCTTTCTTGGGAATAGTCTTGCAGTTCCAAAGCAAGTTTAGGGATTCCTTTTTCACCTTTGTTTGCCATGGCAACAAAAACTCTATGTGGTTTAAGGGTGCTTTAGACCATCCATCTAGTACAGTAGCCTGTTTCTTCTGTCTTGTATAGTCGCTTCCACTGTCTTGGTTTCCTTGGCTTTAAAGAATGTTATGTATTTATTGATTGCTACTTACAAAATTTGTATAAATTTGTTGTAAATAGTTGGAGAAAAGTACTGCTGACTAGATGGGAACAGCAGTCTTTGATACTGACTAATTTTGGTTGTGGGGTGTTTGGGGTTTTTTTTATTTTAACTCTGTGGAAGTGTAACTTCCACTACCTGAGTAGAAACTTTCGTGTCCTCTGCCACAATGCGTAGCATGTAACACCATATATTTCTGCAAAAAGTATGACACAAGTAGGAGCAGATTTGTAGAGCATAATGGTTAGCGGTGAGGACCTGATACCCACACTGTATGTATTTGGGCTAGCCATAATCTGGTCCCGTGGACTGAATGGTGACTGCTGGTTTACGTGCACTAGTTGCATGCCTGGAGCACACTTTAAAGGTTAGTTTCATCTGAAAAAAAATTGATTTGCTCACTGTGTTATGCACTGTGAGTTACATAGAACTGTCAAGGAAAGCAGGCTCCTGATCCAAACTAAAACATCAACACTGACACACCTACATGTATTAACAATATAACCTATAGAGCCACGCATCTTTTGATGTAAATTGCAATTGCTTCTGCTTTAAAGTGCTTAAAGTCTGCAGTTTGAATGGCTGTGTCAGCCAAGACAATGACCACCACCTATATAAAATCCAAACTAACAATAGTTCATCAGTGGCTCTTGCTTAAAGGGCCAAAGTAATACACTTCAGTTGCATGTTTGCAATAGTTAAGACCCTCTAGCTGCTAACAATGTTTGACTGATTTCCTTAGGAGTAAAAGTTCTGAAATCATGATATTTTTTGTTGACTTAAAGCTTTTTGATCAGCATGCGAGCTGTGTACAATAAGGTGACACTGAATTTCTTCATACTAACTATGGAGTTGTCCATAGCAACATAACGTAATTAATTGTAGAATCATAAATTACTAGAGCTAAAAGAGTAAAGAACAAAATTATTATACTAGAGGTGTGCTTGGATCTGTTTTTATGCTAACCTTTGGAAACCTTTTCTGATGGTTGCAGGTGGCACTTCGTATTTCAGTATGGACCGGTTTGAAGATGTATCAGATGGTGAGGTGGATCATGCTTTCTTTGACAGTGATTTCGAGGAAGAGAAAAAGAAAGCTGAAGAAAATGGTGAATGTTTAGAGAAAGAAAGTATAAAGGTGGCTCTTGCAGACCCTGATTTAGTTCCTAATTCAAAAGATGGAAAGTGTGGTGGGGAGGAAAGTGAAGAAAAGCAGGAAGATTTGCAGGAACATAAGTCCCTAGAAAATAGCACAGATTGTCTTGGAGATGCTTCATCTCTGTCACTTTCTCCAGCTGCAGAGAATGCAGGTACATCTGGAGTGACATCTGCAGCAAGTAGAGGAACACAGGAGAATGTTCCTGCTGGAATCCCCAAAATAGTTAAAGAAGGTGAAGAAGATTATTATACAGATGAAGAAGATAGCAGCGACGATGGCAAAAAACAGAAGGTTAGACCAAAATCAGCTAAACAGTCAAACAGCATAAAAAAGGCTAGCAAAAAATATACTAATATCAGCTCCTCCTCTTCCTCATCCTCATCCTCCTCATCCTCCTCGTCCTCATCCTCAAGCTCAGATACAGATTGCTCTGATACAGATTCCGATAGCTGTTTATCAGATTCATCTCATTCTTCCTCAAAGAGGAATGCTTGTAGGAATGCTCTCCTATCCCCAAAACAAAAATTCAAGTCAGCAATGAAATTAGCAGAAGGAAAACCAAAGCTTGGAGACTACTTGGAGGAATCTGAAGACACAGTGACTGATGTAACACCTCTGTCAACTCCAGACATCAGTCCTATCCAGTCTTTTGAACTTGCAGCGTCGAATGATAAGAAACTAAAAGTAAAAAGACAGGAAAATGTGAACCAAGAATTATATGGTAATTTTGAAGAATGCAAGTGCAACACAAAATTTGTAAAACACGTGGGGCTGGGAAATTCAATCTTATATCTGTATTTTTTTCATTAGATTCCGAGTTCGATCGCAGATACAGTCGAAAAGTCTTGCACGATGCCATGGACCTGAACCAGCTTTTGAAAGGTGACTTTTAAATTTTCTTTTTACAAAATATGACATCTGTACATTATTGAGAACAATTGAGTTCTAGTAGAAGAGAATGAGGTTTTTATGAGCCACATGTATTTTTAAAACTTGTTTGTAATTAAACTGTGTTGAGATAATTCTTTGAATTCTTATGTATGTAAATAGTACTGATTCTACAGTAGGAAGAGGCAGTAGGTGTATGAGTGTGTGTTGGTATGCACATACCTAGAATTAAGATGTATAGATGGGGTGAATCTCTAAATAAGATTTGATATATTAACAAATTGAATAATTAAACTGCACACGCGTTTTAAGAACTCAAGGTTTACTGGACTGTGCCACAATTTACTCTCTAAATTAAAACACCAACCTTTCTGATAAAATGCTGGGTTATCAACCTTCGAAGTTGAAAGGCAGTCCAAAACTACATTGCCTGATAAATAGTATTGATATATTTAAACTTCTGGTACCTTTCTGGTAATGAAACAGAATTATTTTAAATTCTTCTTCTGAACTAGGTGTCTGCCTTCTAAAATGCCATGAAGCTTAGTAAGAGTATTTTAAAGAGAAAAAATAACAGACAATGTTTGCTAAAACTGGAGTGGTTGCTTCTTGTCAATAGATTTAATCAATCTTAATAAAGAAGTCTAAGAGAGAGAACTTGGTATCTTTTTCACTGCATTCATTGCAAACCTTCATTCTGTGGGATGAGGGTGCCCTGGGTGATCTCATGTGTGTATTTTAAGGTCTATGCAGTGCCTTCACACTTGTTTTCATGGCCCAGAGTTTTCAGTAGTAAAATCTATAGAATAAAAGAGGCTTGACTCAAGAAATCTGGTGATCTCAGGTGAGGGAAAGCCTCTTACAGTCTGTCTGGTACTTTTCAACCCAAGTTTGCTGTATTGCGGTAGGTCTGGCATGACTAAAACTGCGTGTGGTGTCTTTCTTCACTTGGCACCTGGCCAGACCAAGCCTCCAGTGACTAAGGATTAAAAACATAATGTATGCATCATTTAACCTTTTAATGAGTAGAAATGAGGATTTTATTTTTATGGAAATTCTTCTGGTGGTAGGAAAAGCAGAGCTAGCCATCAAGAAAGGTAGAGCTGATTGTCATCTCTGAGAGTCCTTGTGCTCCAGCAACTCTTTTGTACTAGAAAGGCTCCAACCACTTGTCAGAACAAGATGTTAGAAGAGTTGTTGCTAGGCAATTGAAATCATGATGTGCTACATCTTCATTTGTTCCCTCATAGCAAGAAGCTATTTAATAACTAGTGATTGTGGAAGCATTCATCTCATCCCTAAAACAAATGGGTATTATAGCTCAGAGTAAGTATTCTCAGAGATTAATTTCTGTTTGGAGGGGGGGGGGAGTTTTTTCCCAAAACCGAAAACCAATTCTGAATAACAATAATGAAGATTGAGTAATGAGAAGTAGAATTCATATAGTCTGGCAGCTAATGTTCCTGATGAACATGCATATTACTCCCAAGTGCCTCTTGAAATTGGCAAGCACAACATAGCTTAATTACTTCGGGTATTTTGAAGTATAAATGTGGTGGGATTATTAATGGTGGGAAGTAACTAGTCTAGGAAAATAGGAGCTAATCGTAGTCTGAGTTACTGCTTCCAGGTTTTTCTGTACTCAAAAAAAAGAAGTGCAAATATGCCCCCTCCCCTCCCCCTGCCCCAGGCTTCCCCTTCCAGTCTGCATTAAATGTTCATCAGAACTGCATAGGCATGAAGATTGCTTCAAGTGAGAGCAGTATAAGCCCAGACCTGAGTGCATGAAAGTATTTAAATGATCATCAGGATGTCTCAGATTTGGTTTTAAAGTATAATGTTCTTCCAATAACCTATCCTGATGAAGCATTTCGTCTAAAATTTTTGTCAAATATGCTTGTAATGTAGCTGGCCCTAAGCACTTACAGCAGTTCGGTGGATTTAATTTCCCCAGGTCCACAGAAACTTGCAGAATTTCAGTGTGATCTGTTACTGTGTTGTGTCTAGGGGGTGTGCAGCAATTAATTTTGTACAATTCTATGCATTGGTAATGTGAGCATTTGGGAAAACTAGAATCTCTTGTAATAAAAGAGAATTGCAAGAACAAAGAAAGGCAAGAAATCTGTTAAAAGCACATGGTGTTCAAAGAACAAGTTTTGGACTAGAACAAGAGTCTGGTTATTAAACAGTGAGGTAGTTTGTGTATCTTAAAATAGAATTAATTTGAAGCATTTAGAAAAAAATGTTGCAATTACATTAAAAAGGATCCAAAATAGTTTTTCCTCTATACTGTGAGCCCTTGATACATATTTGTGCTCATATTGCAAACTATTCATTTTTATAATCGTTTAAAAAAAATCCTATTTACATTAAAAAAACCCATGCCTTTACGTCTCCTAAAGCTATACTTGTTCTTGATAGCGTAACTTACAATTTGGCTTCTATTCTGAATAATTTAAAATCTCACAAATAATATAGTTTTAGTTGGAAATCTCATATTCTCCATGCTGTGTGTTGTACTTTGCATGCTTTTTAGGTGAGTATTGCTGTGCAACTTTTTTATTTTTCTCACTGATTTTAGAAATACTGTTTAGGGACCAGAACTTTGAACAGGAGATGGGTAAAGATATGCGATAGCACCTCGTTACTGCATCTGAAAGTTGTCATTTTGTGTATGCTGTTACTGAAGTGAGCGTTACCAAGTCCTGCAAATTGCTGTGCAGCCTCTGTTCACCCTATGGAAAATAACTGGTTTTAGCCAAAATGGCAGAAATCTGCTTGATAAGAGTAGCTGGCAGCAAAGTGAAGATTACACTTGAAAACTGGAGAGAAGCATGTTGCCAATGACAAAAAAAGCATATGAATGTAGTCCTTATATTTGCATTTATTCGACAGGAGTTTCAAAGGGAAGGAGTAACTACAATAAAATGTGCAGTTTTCAGAATCTGCAGGGTGTATGGCTGCATTGGCATGGCTTTGTGTGGACTGTGATGAAGGAGGGGCATGTGAACAGTGGAGCATTCTTGAGAGCACGTGCAGTGTGAAAGAAGATGGATAAACATACACAGTGATGAAATTGTAGAGCCAAAGCTACCACGTTAAGGTATGGGGTGCACACTCGCATCGTTTCAGTTGTAGGGAGTCCGCAGTTTGCAGCAAGAACAACATCACTAGAAGCTGCAGGCCATAGCCAAAGTGGAGGTGGTGCAGAGTGTCCGAATAAACTCAGAACTTTTTGGATCGATCTCTGTTGTTTGTTTCCAAATCAGTCCCATGGCAGTGTCTCATGCTTGGTTCACAGTGGCTTGGGGTTCAGGCGGAGGGAGCAGCTCTCGGCAGCACCCTCCCTGGTGGGCAGAGCCTGCCCCGCTCGCTCGTACTGAAGCCCTGTGGCTGCAGAGCCTGGAGTACTACAACCAGCCTGGGTCTTGTTACAGTCTAGGTCCACATGGACCATGTTGTTCAAGTTACTGGACTTGGTGATCGCTTATTAATTATCCCTGCATTGTGCATAAAAAAATCATGGGTTTATCTGTTTTGGTGGCTGTGAACAGCTGAATTGTTTAATTCTTCTTGGTAGTGGTTTTTACTTTGGCTCATGAAAGTTATTTGCTGTTTGGGTGGCATGCTTATTTAAAATGTATATAAATGCTAAATATATGACACTTGAATACTCTCATTTTTGTAGATGTAGAAGTTGATGTTTAGGATGCTTACAAAATTTCATTACAATGCTAAGGCTGGTGTCACGTAGTTGTTGTCATTACGGTGTATAACTGTAAGAACTATTGTGGCACTATGGAGTTAAGACAGCCACGCCACTTAGGAATATAAATATCTTATCAGTGTGGTCAAGAACATAGGTACTCAAAATTTCAGTTATTCAAGATTAGTAGGGTTTATATTTTGTAGACCTCTCCTCACTCTTGACCTCTCTTTGCCACCTGGATGGAAAAAAAATATAGTTGTGATTATAATTTTTCAAGTATAAATATAGTTCTTCAGTTGTTTCATAATGTTATATATAGATTTTTGTGTGTAATTCTTTTGTGAGTCAATGCTGTTTGTATTTGTGTATAAACCTTAGGGATCTTTCAGAAAATTTAAATAATAAGTAACTTGGAGCAATATTCAGAACCTATAATAAGTGTTAGACTTACCTCCTTCTCTGCTGTACTCTCAAGTAATCTGAACAGAAAGAGAGAATTAAATATGCCAATGCAAAGAAATAGGTTGCCAGAAATTAATTTTTAGAAGGGCTTTAATAAAGAGCCATGTTAGAAAACTGGGGATAAAAAATGTCTAACGCTGTTTTGCTTGATCCTACATCTTGATCCAGTGTCCCATGTAATTTTAAGGAATTGAGGTTATGTAGATAAAGGGAAGGGTTAAGCATATGAGTGTGAATTAAGCACTCATCCTTCTCCACCCCATTGCCCTACAGACTTGTTCCCTGTCTTTAGACAAGTCTCTTGATTTCTTCAGTTCAGAATACAGAGTTGTATGCTAAAAATGCTTTGTATCTCTTTATCTAAATTTATGTTGGGTATCAATACATAGTAATGGGATTGCTCAAGGTATATAGAGTGCAAAATATGTAGCAGTCTGTGGTTTTTTCTCTCTATAAAATGGGGTTGATACCTGCTTATTTTACAGAAGTGTGTGTAAGAATTAGTCTGCAAATCCATGGTATTAGCTATTATTAACTTGAGGAGGTGGTGTGACGGGGTAAGTAGGACAATGGGCCACAGGCTGAAGACCTGAATTCTATCCTTGAAGCTCTCACTGCCCTCTGATAAATATTTTTGCTTCTTCTGTGCTTAGATTTTGTATTGTAAAATAGTCAGAGCTCATCTGATGAAAAGCACTGTGATATAAATATCATTATTATGAAAGTAAAAGCTCTGTTTCTGAATAAAACCTTTTGTAGAAAACCAAACAGCAGCTGCAACTGAACATGCAGCAATTGCTGTAACTTATTTTTTTTGCTATAATTTGTCACTCAGGAAATAGAATAAGTTTTTTATAACTGAAATTTCTTCTCTTAGGGATATGTTATCTGTATGCTCATTCATGCTGAACTAGTTTATTTGTAGAATAACTTAAAACCATATCTAAATTTAAAACAGACTCTTAGATAATATAAACACCCAAACCCTACACCTGAACTAAACATGTCTATCTTTTTTGCTAAATTTTGTTTACTTTGTGTGTTCATAGTTTGAACTCTAGTGGTGTGTGTTTGTGTCTGCATTGTTTTTGCAGTAACTCATGTTAGAGGTAGAAAAGCATTTATCAGCTTTTTCTTATATTTAGAGTTTGAAAATAAATTTAAAATCTTTAAGATTATAAAGAGATCCAGACTTTTCCAACATCTATAAGAAAATGTGTGATTTTTGGGGAAAAAAATGCACCTGTAACTTACCTGTTGTCTTTCTCATGACATCAATAAATAACTAGCAGACCCACTTAAGCATGAATTTTTCAAGAGGAAAATTTATACTTGTAAAGCACAGTCTCCTTTTCTTAAAAAAACCATCAAATCATGAATTCTCAAAAATCCTTTCTAAAGATTTCTGTGACATGAAATAATGACTGTTCTAGGAAATATCTGTTTAGAGATACTACACAGAAATAGTTTTAGATTGAAACTATTAGGCAGTGATTAAGAACTGTGATTTAATCCTTTTCTATGTTTCAGATGTGGTACTGATGTGGTAGTGGAGCAGTGTAAAACAAAGCACCAGGCAAACTTCAAAGTATAAGCAATGAAGCAATTTAATCCATTTTCCTCTACTGAGTTTGCAACAGATACACTGAAACATGCGTGATTTTAAGTTTAGCCTCAATGCCATTAGGACAGCTGTATCGTCCTGTACTAATGCATTTGACTTGCTAATTATCATTTGTATTTTATATAAGGTTTGGCCTTTCTCACTTTGCAAGGTCGTTTCACTGCTTACAAATTGAAAGCAATAAACAGCTTGTTTATTGCTTTACAGAAAGTCAGGTGTCTCTCCATGGAAACCAGCTTTTATAGAAATCCTGTGAATACTAGAGAATTTTCTTTTACTGCTTACCAGTAAATGGGAAGTAGAACTGCACACTGTGCAAGTCTTTATGCAAATGCTGCTGCTTGTGTATCCCCCTCCCCCAAATTATTGATTTATGGTCTGGCTGACATGAAGTGGTAAGTAGGGATTTAGTTAAATTACTTATTACCCACTGACAGAGTACAAAGCTATGGGTAAGTCATATTTAGTTGTCCCAAAACTTAAGGTTATGATTTAAGCTTCTAAACAGTTTAAGCTGTAACAGTGTTGCCTCATGTTGTTGTTGGCCACTGTGGAAACAGGCAGATAAACCATTCAAACACTTAAGCATTGTGATTAAGGAGCAGTGCGGGTGCGTTGTTAAATAAACCGTTGAAGTAACTTTGAAACTCAAATATTTGAGTTATGTAACACTAGCTGTGCCCAAAATATTTAATAGCATTTAGAATAAATACGTTTACCTCTTGCATCTTGATTTATTTTATTTTTTTTTTGCTTATTGATGGTGAATTGTCCCTGGTTTTGTAGGCTTATGCTGACCTTACTTAGGCATCTACTGCCTTTGCTGTGAAAGCAGTGTTGTTAGTGAATGTCGAAGTACATTCAGTGCCTATTGGGCACACATACCTCCTGTGGACAGCACAATTTGCTGCCATAGTAAGTGTGCAGAGAATAGGAGTACGATGCTGTGTAAGTGGTGTTTTGCAGAGTACAGGTTGGGCAGTTTTTCAGCTGGGTAAATTTGGAAGTAGTGGAAACTACTGCTGCTGATTTGAAGCTCTAGGGTCAGAAGCTTCATTCTGGACTGTGGAAATAGTGTTACTCCTGCTTCAAGAAAACCTGCAGAACCTTCTGCTCACTGCTTTGTGAGATTTTTACTGCAGCTTATTTTAAGGAGCAGTGATTTCATGGATGTCCTCTGCCTTCTGCTTATGTTAGGAACAAGCACTTGCCCTGTAGTACTAGTGGTCTTCTTTCTGTAAGTGACCCAGTATGCAGTCTGTTGCTTGTCTTTTTTCTACTAAACTTTTAAACTCTCCTGTCACACAGTTCCTCAGGAGATCAATGTTGCATTTGCTGTGGTTTAGAAAATGTTATCTATGGGTAGGCTTCAGTCAGTTGGTTTGCTTTGAAGTGGTGTTTGCAGCTTAAATTCTTCCTTAACATAGATCTTAACTGAGTAAAACACAACTCTAATTTGTTAAATTATCAACTTGAAGAACAACAAAACCAACTACTTTTAATGTGTCATCTGATCCAATGCTTCAGTGTATTGCAGCACTGTTGCTGCAAAGAGCTACTTCTGAAATTTCAAATGTGGTTCTTCTTGTAGGCCATGCAGAAAACTATTAAAAGATTAGCTGAGGAACTGAAGAAACTAGTGAGGAACTAGAGACTTTTAGATTGATCTTTTCACCCCACCCCTTGAAGAAAACTTGCTGCTGCACATGTTGTATTGGGTCTGAACTTTGGTGCAAAATTAATGTCTTCTGTAATTCAGCAGCATATTGAGATTTGTTACTGGTTTTTGTCTCAGGCTTCACTGAGTAACTTCACAGCAGAACTTTCATGGTGGTCTTAACAATTCTTTCTGCTTTATTAATACATTTCTTTTGAGTTGTGATAAATTTGAGATTGTCACTGCTAGCAAGCCCTTAACTTCAAGAGTTGTCAGAAAGCTGTTGACTGTAGTAATGTCAGTTTCTACACTAAGTAAGTATAAATAATAAATAATAATGAGGCTAAGAATGGACAGCATACTGGAGAAAATGGGCTGGAGTTTCTCTTTTCTGCCTGCTGCAAGTGGGAAAGGCTATCTTTGTGGTGACATGATAAAAGGTGTGGGTGAGGCATTGCAAAAGGAAAATCTATTGACAGGAAAGAGACTCACAAGAAGGTAAGGAAAGGAGGAAAAAAGAGGAGATGAATGAAAAAAAGTATGTTTTATGGGATGTGACTGAAGAAGCTGGAAGGTGAGAGTTAAGTTAGTCAGTAAAATTGTTGTCAAAATTTTACTCACATATACAAGGAGTGATATCCAGTAGAGCAATGCACAGAAATGTGCGTAGATGTGTAATCACACTAGCTGCCTGAGAGCTTCTGGTAGGATACCGGTGGTGTTTAATGCTACAGAAGTTGCCTACCACTGCCCCCTAGGAGATCTGAGTGACAAAGTGACACAGTGCTTGTTGAGCCCCACGCGTAGCAGTCGATGCAGGGCTCCTTGAATCAGTATTTATGAAAGTATTTGCTGACCAGCATTGAGGACAAAGGGAAAGTTGTTTGTTCCAAAGTTGTTTGCTCTGCCTGTTTTGTTTTCTTTTTCCATCACAGGTGACAGGTTTTCCAGAAAAATGAGCAAATCAAAATACAAGTAATTACCTTGATGCTTATTTATCTCAAAGTATTTTTAGTCTGTATTTACTGGGTATAGCTCATAGCTTCATCATAAGACTATACACTCTGAACTGAAGTAGGTAAGCCAGGTACCTTACAGTAAGTAAGCCAGGTACCTTACAGAGAATTGAAAGAGTCATGTACTAGTGAAGGTGTGAAACCTGTATTTCTAATTAAAAATGTCCTCACTGTGAATGCCATTGCTTTGAATGGAATTTGACTACTTCACACCTTTCACTGAAAGAAAAGAGCTGCTTGGAATTTACCCTGACAGTCACTCAGAAGCTTAAATGTCTCTTATAAGAGACTGCATCACCAATAGCATTGGTACCACAAAGCTAGGTCAAGACTTCTGTTGGACAACTGTTCTTTGTAATATCAGATTTCCACTCTTGAATATGATATGCACTCTTGTTTAATTTGAGATGCTATGGATGTAGAGCAAAAGATAATTTCATCCTTCGCAGCTTTGTAATAATACAATTATCAATTATGTAGTGTAGTATATAATAAATATCATCTTCAGATGGTTGCTCAAATTACTTTATTCCAGCGGTGTTCTGCAGTGCTGGTTTTGCATGTTCCCATAAGGATGTATTTCATTATTTTTTTCTGAGAAGTATGCTGCAGCTTGATGTGAATTGTGTGGCTCTAGTTATTTTCTGTGCATTTCTTTTTTTGTCCCTTGTAGGTGTATCCAAATGAGTCTTATCCCAGGTTTGTCTCCTAAACAGTATTGATGACTGCACTCATTTTCCCTTGAGAATAATTTACTAAATAGTAAAGAAGCTTTTCAAGACATTTGTATTTTATTAACCTGTTGTTTGACACACTTGGTCTGTGCTTGGTTTTGAGGTGATTTGACAAATTAAAACAATATCTGCTAATGTGAACAACCTCACAGTTAGAGTGCCCAGGGGCAGTTCTTGCCTATATCGGCTGCCGTACTGATGGTGTGGGCTTACTCATTTCCAGAGGGATTTTTAATTTCATTAACTGTTTGGATTTTGAGTTCTGGATACAGTTTCTAAATTTTTCAAAGGCAGTAGCAATATTTGCTTGCATCGATTCTGGAATAAACTCAGATGAGATACTGCAGGAAAGATTTTATTTCATTTTGTTTTGAAGTAAGGACATGCTCATCACACTTTGAGGTTTGTAAGCTGCCTCAGACATCCCTCACCAAAAAACTGTTATGTGACAGTGTCTGCTGGGGAAATGCTGCTGCATGCTTGGGTTTTCTTTCCCTTCTGCTTTTCTCAAAGATTCTCTTTTGGATGCTTGTTTTGCTTGTGTGGGGCTTTTTAAGGGTAAGAGCAAGGGGTATCTTCTGGATGCACTGTGATATTGGAGGAATGTGGGGAATGACTTGAGTAAGACTTCTTCGTCTGTGTCTCAGCTCCAAAAAATCTATTTGATCTAATCTGGTCCTGCCATTCCTGTACCGTAGATAATGCAATGGTTTGATGGGGTAATACCCTGACAGCAAAGCTCTTAAAACAGTTGCCAGAAGATCTACTGCAAAGCTTTAGAAAGCAAAGGCTTAGAAATAGGTCAGCATCAAAGTTCCAGTGGAACTATAATAAATACAGCTCTGGCTGAGAGAGAAGTTTACTGGTTATTATCTTATCTTGCAATTGTGCAAGTCTGTCTTGCTATGTGTTTTTAAGTGTCTGTTCTTTGCTCTTTTGTTTTGAAGCCTTACATTCTGCTTTAACGTGTTGGTCTTTTAATGTTTTAATATTTTAAATTGCCAGGACCCAATAATTTTTCTTCTGTAATGTATGCTCACTCATTTCTCTCCATCCATTAAATGTAATTTTCATCTTTCCCTTTGCAATTCCTGCACCAAAATTATGTAGGTTTGCTTCAGGAGCAAAGGATCAACAAAATCACTTAGGACATGCATTTTATTTCTGAGTTGTGCTTCCGCAGTGTCAGTTTTCTCTTCTGCCTCTCAGCTGAGACAGATACTTTAGATACCTTTGGAGCAAAGTTTAAATCTCTTCCCATGTGCAGACATCTAGATATTAATTTATGATTTAATTCTTGGTTCTGTATGTTATTTCTAGTTCTAGCTTCCTAGAGCTGTGTTTTCCATTGCTTGGAAAACTCCTCTGATGCTTATATTGGTGCCACAAATGATACCACAGTGGTGGTGATGTTTAGTGTTGCTTTAGTGCTGTATAACGGTAGTGCTGTTAGCATGTACATACAATTGCTCATGCTGATTGCTGGCACAATAGTAACTGCAGTAAAAACACTTGAGGGTGGAAGTCTGAGCATAATGTGTCAATGTGCAAGCTGGGCAAGCATACTGGTAAAGGCAGAGATCAAGGGTGATCCAAGTCAAAGTGGAGATCAGGAACACTGACCATGCAGAAGAAATTACCATGCAGATAAGGTTGATTTATATTCTGATTTCTAAATAACAGATGTATTCTACACAAACGCTTACACAGGGTGTCCATATTGCTAATTCTCTTGTATTGCTCAGTTGTTCGCTGCATCTGTTCAATTCCTCTGGATTACCAGTCATAAATAGGGAGGAGTGGGATTCCTAGTGAGAAGGAAGCAGATGGATTTTAATGAAGGCTGCAATTAGACTTGATTTTTGTGGTGAAACTTGTGTAAAATCAATGTACTGAGGACAACTGAGCATGCCCGAAAAATTCTGAAATGCATAAATCTGGAATTCAGATGGGGGAGGTGAAATGTACCATGGTTTTTCAGGTCTGTAAATAAATCCTAATAATAGAATGCTAAGATTTGTCTTTGGTTTGTTTTTTTAACCTGAGTATTTTACTTTTTATCATTTTAAAGCTTTTCTACAGTTGGAGAAAAAAGAACAAAAACTAACCATCGATCAGCCATCTAAAGGAATAAGGAAAAATTATTCTTTCACAAATGAAGAAGTAAGACAGATTGATCGGGAAAACCAAAGGTTGCTAAAAGAACTCTCCAGGCAGTCTGCAAAGCCAAGAAGAAGTACCACGTTGAAGAAGTCACCGGTTCCGCCTCCTAAATTGTACCACAGTGCCCTCAACAGGCATAAGGAGCAGCAAAGAATTGAAAGAGAGAACCTGGTAAGTTTTGAGAACTGATTTGGGAAGGACTGTTTATTGTCAGATGAACTACTTAAAAAAATTGATAAGGCAGCACCTGGAGCTTTACTGCAATAAGTCTGCAATGAATTGCCTGCAATGAATATGCGGTTTGCATAATTGTTCATATGTTTTTTTGAGGGGAAAATGATGCTTTTATCAGATGAAAATAGATTTTGCTTTATATAAGTTTGCTCTACTTTAGTATCATTCAATTTAAGAAAAACAACCATTATTTTTAACACACAACTTTGGATAGCAGTCTAACTCTATATTCATGCATCACAATTATTGGTCTCAAGAACAGGCTTGAGGAAAAAAAGCAATAAATACGATAGCATCAGACCCATTATATTTGAAATACAGAGGGTATAATGTGAATGTCAGTTTTCATATTTGGCCCATGTTATAGCTTCTGTCTCTTTCAATATTCGTAGCACTCTGCTTGTCACAGTATTTGAATGTAATGGCAACCACAAGTTACTTTTGGTGGAAGACAAATTCAGACTCATTTATGAGGGCATTTGCAGAGTTGACAAATAAAAAAAATAATACTGATTTGTGTAAGGCATTTTTAGTGATTGAATTGCAATACATAATGACATTTTCCTATCTCATAGTTCATAAGTGTGTTTGAAAAGGAGATAAAATATAGTTAAAATATTTTGAAAGCTTACAGTGGAAGTAATTTATTCACTTTTCTCTTCTGTGCAAGGGTAGGTTGCAATTTCCTGTTATATAGACAGAGATACAGATTCAACATGGAGAAAGTCTAAGTGACTTATTAAGGAAAATATGTTAGGTTTTAGTTCTTCCAGCTTTCAGCAATCTAGATTGTTAAAACTTTTCAAAGTAGGAAAGTTTCTCCCTAGCTCTGCTAGACTACAGTTGACCAAGAGAATGTTATTCTTCACACACTGAAAGAAAGTTGTTATAGATGTGGGATACTTCTCATTGTCTGGGGAAGAAGTGTTTTTAGGCTTTGGTGGTTTTAGGTTGGTAGGAGAGCTTTCTTCATGTGTTGAGGGTGGGTAGGTGGGGAGTTTGTTGGGTTTTATGTTTATTTAAAACAGGACTTGCTCTTCCACATGATCCTTGATGACAGGAGTGTATTCGTAGGCTGTGGGGAGGAAGTGTGTCACAGTCACTTGTGACCTAATTGTAATATGCTGTACTATATAACAATAGACGATTACTGTCATATTAATAATAGTTTGCAACACACTTGTGTTTATTCAAAATCACAAACCTTTTCTCTTTTGTTATATTGCAGTATTTTGTCCGAGAATGTCTTGCCTTTGCAACTTTTGGATCAAAAATTCAGCAAACCTAAACACAGTCATTCCACACATAGCTGTTAGTACATTAGAGATTAATGGTGGTTGCTTGTAGTCTGAGAAATAATATCCTTCACTTTCTTACTCATTTATGCTTTAGTTGTTGTCATCAGCGACATGAGTGGATATGTTTAGCATCAGAATTATTCCCTAGGATTTATGTTAGGACATTGTGCTATTTTAGACTATAAAAACATTTGGTTTATTCTTTTTCCCAGAGTCAGGGTGACATATTCTGCTCTTATTTTCAGAAGAGTGATTCATCAGCACAGCTCTTATGTTTTGTTTAATGTGGGTATCATTTTTGAGCAATTCTGTTTACTTTTTTATTCTGTTTGAAGTGTTTGTACACCTGGAACATCACAGCTGTAACATACTGATTTTTCTAGCACTACCTTTTGGGATTACGAGTATGATATGCTTTTCTCAAAGACTGTAAATGAAATAGCTGCCTTACCCTGCCCATTGACAAGGTGGTTTTGCTTTATGTAGCTAATAGCACGTGCTTTATGAACTTCTTTTTTTCTTCTGGTCAGGAGCTTTTATTCACCTTTGTAGACTGAAGAGCTGGAATTCCATGTAACTTCCTTACCAATCTTTCTTCCATTATTTGACAGGATTTTTTTTCCTTTTACAAGGCCTGCAGTACCACATACAGGATATGCTGCTTGATACACCTTTGTGAAATGTTTGTTGGAGAAGGAAGCAGGGTTTTGTAAATAATTCAAGAATAGAAATATACAACGGTGGTCTGTGCAGGGAGTGAAAGAGTTTCGGTGCAGAGATATTTTTTTACTTGTTGGATTGCAGCTCTTATAATTTCTTGTCCTGAGGTTAGGGAAACCTGAACAAGTAAAGGTTTTCCCTAGACCTGCTAATGCCTATATTAACTCTTACCAGAAAGACAGCTTGATTTCTGGTGCAGGCATTTGTTATCAGAGGTGATGCAGGGAAAGTAATTCAAATATTATGAAACTAGAGAGGAATCTAAGTAATTTGGTGCTCTCTGGCTTTGTGAAGGGGTGCAGGGAGGTACAGGGAATATATATACTGCTCCCACAGACTCTGCTAAAAAGAGCTATGATGGAATAAAAAAAGATGCATTGTTCTGAAGAACAGTAGTTACAAGGTAGTGATTAGCAATTTATGGAAAAAGCACAATAAGCAAAATAGATCTTTGTTAAAATTCATGTCAGAATTTTGTACTTGGTGTTTTTGACTGTGCTTTCATAAGTGGAACCTGCTTTTGATTGCTTATCTGAGCTAGCAGGACCAGAGTGCGTCTCTTGCCAATAGAGGATGCTGCTGATTCAGAAAACATCCTACTCTGGTGTTTGAAGATACTCCCAACCCTGTCCCCCCTCCAGTGGAAAGGGACATAAGTGTAACTGATGTGTTACTTTTTCCCATGTCTGCATACATGTCTCTACCTGTATTGACATATTAATCACTCTTTCTGCCAGTATAAATAAGATACTCAGCTTCATGGACTAGACACTACTCACCATTTAAACTTTTAATGGATTTTTGTGTGATGCTGTACTGGTATATACAGGTAAGTATTTGAGGACCTTGAAATACAGATTTGCAGCCACTATACCATTCTTCAGTCACTTATCTAAACTTAGAAGTAATTAATATCTGTATGTTGCTTTTGGGGTTTTTTTTGTCATTTTTATTAATTCTGTCTAGGACTTAGGTGGTAGATGACCTAGTGAGCTAAGCTGCTGGGTACAGCCTAATTCCTAGGGAACAAGCGGCCTTTTGACTTCACACTGGAAGTTCACTGGAAGATCTCAGCAGGTCTAGGACAGCAGTTCTCAAACCCTAGATCAAGAGGAATGAGGGTGCTTTCCATTTCTGTGGATATTTGGTCTTTGCACATAGCTCTGCACATTGTTCTTACCCCATGATGTTATGACTCGCTGCACCTAATGCTCCATGTTTTTCATTCCCCCACCTCATGCTCCCCCAAAATGTACCTTAAGCCCCAACAGATCCAACTCTCATCCCAGTTCCAATATAGTCATCCACACAAATAAAAAAAATAAATAAATCATTACTGTGTTTCTCTGCAAGGGCTGTCTCTTTACCTTCTTGGTTCCCCAAGTCATTTGTGCTGCAGAAGTCAGTAATGCATCTCCCCACTACTTGCTCTATTCATTGTGGTCTCTTACCAGCACAGAGATCCTTCAGCCAAACTGTTTCCCTTCTCTTGCAGTCTGGGCTGCTTGCTTCTTGCTGGAAAACTTGAACCTGCTTTAGAAATGCAAGTACTGTACTGCTATAAATTTGTCTCCACTTGATTTTGTGGTACTGATGGGCTGTGGCAACTGCGTGGAGAGACAACGGCAAGGGAGGGATAGTGCCTCTGGCTGTACCCCTGACTGGCTGCCACCACCTACAAAGAATAAACCTTATCTTCAATCCTGTGCTGTGCTGCACCTGCCCTGCCATCCACGTCATGCCACAAACAGGGAGATAATTTCTACTAAAGGAAAGAAACAAGAGGGGGAGGGCACTGGTCCATCAGGGCTGTTACTGGGCACCTTGTGTTTTCCTCCCTCCATCAATTACACACTGTTTTTTCTCTTGCTTTCCCTTTGTCCTGTCGCCAAGATCCACCCCAAAGTCTGAGAGCATCAGGCTGCATACTTAGGTGTTTGTAGAAGAATACCAAGGTTGTTTGGCCTTGCTGTTCTCAGTCTGGAGGAGAAAACTGTAGGGAATGCAGTTGTGAAAGAGAATGTAGTCTTCTGAATCCTCTTGGGAGCTCAGAAATACTCTTGTTGGGTTGGTGGCTCCTTAGAAACTGAAGCACACAGGGTTTAGAAGATATTGTCACTGGATTGAAAACCATTGTATGCCAAGACTAAAGACAAAATGTTATTAGTTCCTGAGATTATAAAATGCAATGTAAAAAAGAAAAAGTTTCCATGTCCCTCTCTTCAGCGGAAGGAAGCGATCAGGCTGTGGGATTGGCATGCAAGTGTGCCTGGCTAAAATACTCTGCAGTATGGTACAAATACAGTGCAATTCTGGGGTCATAGTATTTAGGCTATAGGCTCTTTGTGGTCAAATTTATTTTTTTTTTTTTGTGGTCTACTGATTCCTGACCCAGACTCAAGATTCCTGAACACTGCTATGGTAATTATAACAAAGACTGATTAATTGGTGGGTTCAAGGGAAGTTTTGGTTATTTTGCACACTGCTCAATTTTGTTTGGTGTTTGGGTTTGGTTTCACAGAATCACAGAATCACAGAATTCTAGGGTTGGAAGGGACCTCGAAGGATCATCTAGTCCAACCCCCCTGCCAGAGCAGGGTTGTTTGTTTTGTTTTTTGTTTTTTAATACTCTTAGCCTACTTTCTTTGTGGTCATGCCAGCCACACAGAAACTTTTCTGTAGATTGGAGAGCTTAGAGTTTTCTGACATTTAAGTTAGAGCTAATTAATGCAACTGGCAATTGAAGAAAATTAGATACTTGTATTGATAAGAACAGAAAGCTGTCCTTGAATGCACTGTTATCTGCTTCCCCCTCCCCCAGCTGAACTCTGCAAAGGGACAGTGTGGTCACTAACATCAGTGACATTAGAGGAGGCATAATATAAATAAATTTGAACAGCTGTCAAGGCACACTAGTCAGCTGGTTAGGATTCAAAGGAGGTGAAACTGAAGCCGTCATGCATTTAAAAAGCAAAGTAAAACAAGAAAAAGTAACATTTTCTACCTTCTTTCTGAACCCAGTTTAGGACTGCTGCATTTGTAGGATTTTTTATCTTCATTTTTCAACATAGCTGCAGAAAAGTGTGTACTGATTATTATTTCTTTTCCTTTTTCTGACAGAAAGCATTAGAATTGGCTTTAGTGCTCTCTGATACATCCAAAGTTTAATTAGCAGTATTTATCTTGGCCCACTGTATATCAGTTCCTGTGCTCTCCAGTTGCTGGCAATCTACAATTTCCTTCTGTCATTGACTATACGCATTCTAGTGTCTTTGTAGATACCAATCAATGTCCAGGTGCGTAGAATTATAAAGGATTATCCTATTCCTAGAAGGTAATTGTGCAGGGACACCTTCTGTGATTTTTTTTTTTCTTTTTTTATATTACTATTCTATTTTATTGTAAACTCATTACTATGACAAAGTAAAAGATGGTGGGGGAAGGGAGGCTTTTGCCAAGCTGGGAGCTCATCAGTGAAATGGTCTTACATATGTATTGAGCTTGGATCAAGAGCTCTGAGGAGCTACAATGCAATTTAGAGCAACTAATGACATTCCCGACATTAGTGTCTGTTACTTCCTTTTTTTTATCCCTTAAATCTGATCAGGAACATGTATTTGGTTCTGAACACCTGGATTATGTTGCATGATCTGGTTCTTTGGTCTTTAAGATCAATGACAAAATTTCTATTTACGTTAGTGGTGCAGGATTAAGGCTCCAGAGATTTAGCACTTCAAAAGAGCAAAGAAGGGGCCAGTGCTTCAGTCCATTTCTCAAAAGGAGAACATAATGAAAGAATTAGTAGATTTGTATGTATAATTAAAAAAGAACATTTGTGCAAGGTACTTGTACCATTATACAAGGTAGTTCCTCAGTTAAGGACCTAAAGATTGTAGGGTCGGTAATGAAAACATAAAAATCGGATTAGTTTTGGGTTGCAGATTTAGTAGATCAGGACTGCTGTTTCAATGTGTGGATGAGTTCATTTCTGTATGCAGCAGGCCGTTCTCCAAACTGCAAAATTCACAATTGCAAATGGCCTGTAAGTTAACATGCCCTTGGTACAATTTGCAACAGAAGGCACGGGAACCACAGGAGTTATTCTCTCACTCTCTGGAAGTGCTTTTCTTAGAACACTTCTGCACCACAGAATCTTTATCTGCTCTTCCCATAGCTCAGGGCTGTATCAAGTCCAGTGTTAACCTGTTCAAAGTAATGTTCTAGTACCGAGAGAGGTCTTTTTTTCTTTTATTTATTTATTTTGTTGGTAAACTAGAATAAAGAGGGCATATGTAAGTATTATATGTTCAGAATCAAGCTTGAAATTACGGCAGTGTTAAGGTATGTAAATTCTATGAGGCTGTTATAGTTGGAGTGCAGACTTAAGACATGCTTGACTCTCACAGGGAAGTCTCTTCCACAATTTACCTAATCTGTGATTAAACCGAATGTACTGAGAGCTTCCACTTTTAATATTGTAGGTAAGTAAGTGATGCCTGCAAGTCTAAATGTGTGGAATTATATTAGGAGATGCAGATGAAGTTGTGAGTAAAACGCTGGATGTAACATTTAGAGGCAAGTCTAGCATTTCATGTTCTGCAACTGGCTTTAGTGGAGAGCTATTTCTGACCTTCCTTTGACTTTTGCTTACTCAGGTATTTCCACTTGACGATGAACTGACTGGCACTTGATGCAGGCACTTGTGACCCACTGTGTCTGAGCCAAAGTCAAATGTCCTTTCTCTCTTGTGCACTCTCTGCAGGTTTCCAGTGCCCGTGCAGAAACTACCAAGAGTTTGTAGATTCCTATTACAGCTAGACAATGACAACTGACATCCTATGAATACTATGTTGTTTCATACAAAGTGTGGTTTAGTGGCTATACAGACAGATTCTTGATTTCCACTGTATAAGTATGCACCTAGACAATACATCCTTATTGACAAAGGTATTTTTAGCATTTTGAGGCTGCTGTAATCACAGTTTGCATTGTTTCTCATTGATGGGATGCATGTCATAACCCTGCCCAGAAATGATTGTGTCATTGCCAAATGTTTGTAGGCCATCAAATGAACAGAAATTAGCGGAGGGAACATGTAGATCTATGTGAAAAAAGCACTGGAGGCAAAAACCTCAAAAAAATTTGAAGTTGTTAATTGAAAATTGTATGAGGCTGGGTCCTTCGAAATTTGTCCTGTCATCAGGGTCTATTTTTAGATTATGGAAATGTCTTAAACCAATAAATCCTGTTTCAAGTAGAAGTAATTATGCAGAACAGGAAGCTGTCTGTATCTTAAAAATGTAAGTGTCTGTATCTTACTATGTAAGTAGCTGCTCTAATTTAATGCCTGCTGCATGATTGCCAGGGTTAATTTCAACAAGAGGAAATTATGTCTATAACAATAATTTCAACTAGAATCTCTTAACATTACTTTATGGATTAAAAAAATAGTGTCCTGTAGATATTTGTGCTTTCCTTTTGATATTACTGTCACAAGATTGAGGTCAGTAATTCTGGGGATCCTGTAGGGTGATACAAAATGGTCTAAGTTTGCTTGCAAAGCAAAGATTAAAAAACCCAGAACTTCTCATCCTTCTGGAAATTTGGAAGAGAGGAGTAACCAAAGATAGGATTAGAAGACCACAGCCCATCTTCTCACCACATTTACTATTGCTAAACAGATGTGTTGTTTCAAGTTATAAAGTATAGAGAACTATGGGATACCAAAGATGTACTCAACATAGAATCGATGCTATATAAGGCATAGTTACTTTTACTAGTAGTTACTATTTGTGTCGTCTTACAGCACTGAGAAAATAATTGAGTATGAGTAGAATAGCCTACGCTGGTCACCAGTGGAGGAGTTAGTGTTATGCAATGGGGCTTTTTTGCAGTTCAAATACAAATCTATTTGTGAATGTTTGTTTTCTAGCTTTTGTTTATTCTTTCTTGATGATCTTCTTCTTCAATATTAAGGCTTTCTTGAAAAGACTGGAAGCTGTGAAACCAACAGCTGGTATGAGGCGTTCTGAACAATTGATGGACTATCAGCGCCAGATGAGCTATCTAAGTTCTTCACCTTCTATAAGAAGAGGAAAATCTGCTTTCAGCCAGCTTAGTCCTTCCAGTAAGTACTTTTAAGTTGCAGATTCTTGCATTTCTTTGCATGTGTTTATCTTTTTATGATTCAGAATTACGAAGCACTCACTGCTAAAAATAGCAAATAAACCTCTTTGTCTTGTTTAGATTGATCATTTATCACACAAAAATCATGAGTGATTTTTTTAATCATACCAAAGAATTATGACCGTATAAATTGTTTTCTTGGCATCCTAAATTCCTAATAAATTATCTTGTTAATCATCTTTTCCAAGAAGTTTAAAAAAATCATTTTGTAAAGAAAAACTTCTCATTTTGCCAGTACCCTTTATTGAAAGGAGAGGATAAAAACCCACAAAAAACCCCAAACAAGGTTCAAATTCTCATTCATAAAATGTAAATCTACTGATAGTAACCTTGTTTCTCTTAGAAATTGTGTGTAGTATTTGGAAGTAGATCACGTGTCTCCATAGAGCCATACGTGTCAGGTTAAAGAACCACAGCACTATGGCATAGGCTTGAATTTTGTCCTGACCATTTACAAACAACTCGTAACATTTTGGGTTTGCATTGAGCTTTCTGTGATTTGGTTTTTTCTGGAAACTATGGTAATGAGTGTTGCAGTACTAATATAGCATGAAGTTTTCTGTTGTACTGAGCATAAGCATTCTCACTCTTTTTGTCTGTGCATGTTAACAGGAGGCACTTCAAGAGCATCCACTCTACCAAGTACAGTGAGCCAGAGGAGTGAAAAACCCGTGTCTGATTCAGCTGGCGGGGCGTTACAGAGACCTAAACCCACTAATGTTCGTGCTGCTTGGTTATAAGCACATTCTTTGCCTTGCATTCTGAGATGATCCTCAGACTCCTGTTTTTAGTGCTTTTGTAAATTCTATGTGCAAAAGTATTTTCTGCATTGTTCAGTGATTAAAATGCATTGCATATGATACAATTGCTTATAAAATGGTTTTAAGTGAACAGTTTCACTTCAGTCAGTGTTTTCCACGACAGGAGGAACTTACGACAGAGAAGGAGGTATTGAAATGGACAAGTTAAATAGAAATTGCTAATTATTATTTTATTCTCAAATCGTAAGTGGAATTTGTATCCGTAACATGGAAGGACAGAATTGCTGCACTACAGGCACAAGATGTAAAGAAAATCTTTAAAATAATAATATTTTTAAATATTGCATTAAACTCGTAAGCATATGCTTAATTCCTAGATTGTCCTTGCTGTTCATCCTGGCTTTAGATGAGCCTTCTGAACTTTGTGGGTCACGTTCTTACGACTTAAAAGAATCTCTTTTTACAGCATGAAGGTGTGAAAAGCAGATTGTGTATTCCTGTATGGTTAGCTAGACTACTGAAGCTGCAGAAGATGATGTTCTGCCACTCTTGCACTCCAGGTGTTGAATGTTTGTTTTGTACTCAAGGGAGTGTCTCTTCCAGATTTAAAAGAATTTTGGATGTTGTATTGGGACCTTTGCGTAGGAAGGAAGCATCTGATTCTATTTGAGCAAGAGTAAAGAGAAGAGAACAGCTTCCGATTCACTCTGAACAAGAGTAAGTCTTAGTTACTTCTCAAGCTAGAGAATCCCCTTAAGCAAGGGAAATATTTCGTGGCCCTGCTTTTGCAGACCTTTGCCCTTCTCGGTGGGGAGATATAAGCTTGAGCTGCAGGAAACTTGAACATCTGATTTTTGAGGGCGACCAGGATTTTTTTTTAAAAGAAGTACAAAGCGGAAAATCTTGCTGTGCTTCTTAACTTGTTTTTAATGTCATATTCATACCAAATATTTGTAGTATTGTCAAATAAGCTTCAGTAGCAACATCTATTTACAAGGGGAGCTAAATTTAATGGAATTGGTAATTGCAAATAGTATGGTATGCAAAAAGTGGTATGCTTCTTCTGCTATTGCAAAAGTAAACTTCCAGTGAGTTTATTTTATAGGACTTAGTCTTATAAAGAGCAGAAATTGTGATGCCACTATCCATGGATATTGCTGGCACCCTGCTTGCTTCCCCAGCTTCTTCCCAGGAGAGATACAGGAAATCTCTTTGTATTATACATAAAATTTTTAAAAAAGCTGTATTCAGTAATGCTGAGTCTTAGCCCTATGAAAAGGAAAGTTTATTATTCTTTGCTCGTGCTTGCATGAGGGCTTAGGCTTTCCAGGTGTTCTGCATTGTAACAACCTTTTTTCTTGGTCCTGTGTGATGGTTTGGCAGAGCTTCTGCACCTGGTGACCTGTGGATCAAATTTAGCTGTTTGACAATATTTGCATTTCTAACTTTAAGCAACATTGTGGCAAACAGATTTTTATTGCAATTATTATTCATTGATAGGGACTGTAAGGAATTTTTTGCATAGCGCTGCTGTATTTATTTGTATGAACGTGCTAATTAAAATTCTGCACTGTTTAAAGATTTTTGTCCTTGAATGTGAGCACCAGGATCACAGTTTAATGTTCATATGATATTTTTTTGTCTGTTAAGAAATTCACAAAATGGATTACTTTTAATTGCTTCATCTTATTTTATTTAACTTTGGTATGAAAAACTGTCAATTTTGTATGTAATTTTTGTAAATCATAAGAAATAAAATATTTAACATTAATTGCCTGTCATTACAGTTCCTTCTTTCAGAATTTTATAATTGGTACTAAAGTGCAAAGTAGGCCACAGGAGAATTGTTTTGTACTATGTATAGTGGAGGAAAGTGCAAGTAATCAGTGTATTCATTGATTCACTTCACCTATTAGTGACTTGGTGCGGGTTGTCAAGAATAAGCCAGATTGACACATCTTCAGTAAGTTAGAGAATCTCATCAAGATTTTTATAGCAAAAAATCCTGTTTCTAATAAGACTAATTTTCTACCTGTTTTTGTAATCTGCCACTTTGTTCTCTTCTACTTGCTTTTTTTCTGCCCCTCCAGAAGATCTCTTTGAAAGAAAACTGCAAGGTGCTTTGCTTCCTCCTTAGAGTGAACTGCCACATGGGTTTAACACGCGGTTTCGGGTAGGAGTCAATCTCCCTGCTGAAGTGACAGGATTGCCAGTTTTGGTGACAGCACTGGCATATTGATTTCACTACTAAGAGAAATGGACTGTGATGCCTCTGTTGTGTTTTTGCTCTTGGAAGTGTCCCTGCCTCGTTTTGGGCTCCATTTCTTCCAGGGTAGGGTTCTACTGTGTAGTTTTTCTACAGTCCTGACGGTCTTAAAGGAGGCCCGACCTCAGATCAGTGACTCTATGAGAAGAACAGGGAGTGATGATGCATCCCTGTCTGCATAGGTGACATATGAAGGGCATTTTCCCAAGCAGACAGCTGAATCCCTACAACTCAGTTTTAACCCCAGCAAACCTAAGAGACTCCAGCTAATTTGGAAGAGACACACAAGGCTGTTCCTCAGATGGAATGTACAGGCTTTCCTGTGTGCCACAGGCTGTCCTCTATCAGATTGCTTGCTTTACTGAAGATCCTGAAGCATCTCTGCTGCCATCCTGCCACTCAGGTGGGGGTTTATCTGCTTGTCCTAATCAAATGGCTGGCTGGATTTAAATGCATTCTGTGATGTATGTAGACTTTATGTTGGACTGTATTTTCCTGATTGTCATCTGATGAGTTTCAGGATAAACCCCTGTAAAAAGCCTGAGGTGCTTTGTTCTAACTGATCACCACTAACATTTATATCCCTTTGTTTTTCCTTGTTTTCCATGGTGAAAAATAATTCCCTGCCTTCCAACCTGGGCAGCTCATTGAGTCCTCTGGCAGATGAGAGCTTGTGGTTTTCCCTGGAACACAGGCTGCGCATCACTGTGATGGAGATCAGGACAGGGACTTACCTCAAGCCTTCTGGCCGTGCAGTCGTGACCATATGCAGGCAGTGATGAATACATGGTGATGTATCAACAAGCCAAATGGTGAGGGAGAGAAGAGGCTCCATCAGTACCAAAGTGGTATATCCTATCAACCCAGTACACTGAGTACATCTGTGTGATGTTCACCTGTTCAAAGTCTTGAGCAAAACTGGATGAATCATGTCACTGTCACCTGGTGAATGAGGAAATAAATACAGATCTGCATGTGGAGCCATCTTCCAGGCCTGAAATTGTGTTAAGGTCATCTTATTTCAGATATTAGCAGGGATTGCCAATGCTTGTGTTACAGATCTGGTTTGCCTTCAGGATGCGTAGTTCAAATACCTTGGTTAAGAAAGCTGCTCTGCATCTCCTCCTAACTCTCCTCCTGGCCAAGATGAGACAGGACTGTCAACATTGATCCTTGTAGCTGTCACTTCTGTTTCCAGGACTACCTGTGTTATTCACTAGAGTCCTAAAATGCTGTTCTCTGTGATTTCTGTTGTGGGCTCCGATTGTCTACAAAAATCATAGTTCTCTCCAATGTGTTATATGTGGTCAGAGCTTGGTTCTCCCCACATAGTGGCTCTTAGGACTAGAGCATGCTGTTAAGAGGTTTTTCTGGTTTAAAGTGGGGGGAACACAGGTGGCTGGGATTTGCCACCTGGGGCATGATGCTTCTTTGCCTGACATGGTAGTCTGGCTAGTGGGATGCTCCATCCCCTGCTGAGATTACCCACTAACTGTAACTGCAGCATCCCTGCAGATAGTGTTCTGGATTTTGAACAACTTTGCAAGTTTTTTTCTTCTGCTATGCTTTTCATTGTGTCTTAAAACTCTTCCCTATGGCTTTTAAAGAACTGATGGATGCTCCTTCCATGACAAGCGTGGGGCAGGGAGTAGAGGTTATCACCTTCAGAAAGATGGGGAAGATTCAGTCTGCTGTCATAGATTGTCCTCCTCCCACTCTCTGCAGTAGGCTACACTGTCTAGAGACAAGTTTATCTTTCAGACCCACCTGAAGTACCTAACCTCATGTCATCCAAAATATGTGTACTTCAGTTCCCTCCCCAGGCAGTGTCCTTCCAGAGCTGGGCACTACAGTATTTGCTGCATGGTAGGTGGGCTTTGTGTTTTTGTATTAGTAGGATATATCATCAGGCTCTTTAGGGCAGGTTCCCCAGCATTCAAGTGTGAGACACTGGGGAATGAGTAATGCTTTTAATGCAGGCTTTTGCCTGCAGTTTGTCTGTGACTATTCTGAAGGTGCAAAAGGACTGGGGAAGTGGTAGCAATTGTCTGTGACAGCTGAGATTCATTTGACTGGAGTTCAAATAGCTACTGGAGATAATCTGCAAAGTCTATTTTCCAGCTTTGCAGAGCTGGTGGCTGGATTTTAGCCTGTACTTTGAGCAACCGTTACACTGAGTGCTGCAGACTTGGTGCAGAGCTGCTTTCATGTGAATGGTTATTTCACTGACAGTTTTGAACTCTGACTCCAAGTACCTTTATGGAGAGTACTGTCTGGGATCTGCCAGAGGGTGTGCATGTGCATAAGCATCCAAGCAGAAATAAAGAGCTGTTTACCTGTATGTGTTCTCAGAATTTGTTTTCCATGTACTGTGTGCTCCTAGTCCATGACAGTGATGGGCTAGTTCTGTGATAGTCACACATGCATATTCACCAAGATAGTGTCCACAAATAGATTCTTTTAGGGAGACTTGTTCCAGTTATACTCAGATATATTTTTCACAGAGCAGGGGCTATTACTCTTTGCAGGGGCTTGCTTTTACATAGCGAGTTGTTCCAGCTTTCACACAAGCACTGCTGTGGGACCTGTCTCAGGGAAAGGCAACTTAAGCAGTGACAGTACTGTGAGGCTGTTCCACCTCAGGCAGTGATAACCCCTTACCTGGAACAGTACTGTTCACTCATCAATTCTACTAGCCCAGGCACCATCTACTCTGCAGCTCATAGTCAATGTGGAAATTGGCAACTGTGTAACTACTCAGCCTTTCACCTTCAAGCACAGCTAGTGCAATTCCAACATTTATGTTTCCACAGGGTTTTTTTCCATCCTAGGGGAAATGAGATGAGGCATTCCAGAATTTTTATCTTAAGTCCACATGACAGCACCTTACTTCTACTTATATGTTGCAGTCAAAATAAAAGCTTATTTGAATATTACTTGCTTAGCCTTACCCCTGCTTCTAGGTGGATACATAAACATGTATGTAGTCTAACCAAACCACTGAACTGGACACAACTCACTTTCCCTCCTTTGCCCAATACAGAGCAGGTTCTTCAGTGAATTCACAACCATGTAGCATCCCAAATTTAAGACCTCTGAGTCGAGCATGTTCTCATCTCACTGGTAATTAATAGCTCAAGTTGTTAAATGGTATAGTTGGGGGTATAGTTATTAAAAGTACTCCATTCTAGACTTTCTCAACTAAAATAAGCAGCAATGACTTCACTATCAAATGAAGACATGCTTACTTCAACATTAAGGGTAATATAAATGAATTATCAAAGCACCTAAGGCTAGACTGTAGTTCATCTGTAAGACCACTGGCTGCAGTACCCTCTAGCTGAATTAATTTCATTTTGCTATTGTAGAATTATCAATAACCATTCCACCTACCTAAAGGTCTGTTGAAAGACTCCCAAGAGGCTTAGGCAGTACCAGACAATCACCAGTAGTGTGCCAACTGGCACATCACCTTAAAGGACACATGTACTGTGCTCAGAGTACTGAAAACAACAGGAAAAAGTCTGTAATATATTAATTTATTTCATGAGTTCAGTTTTAGTTCAATTGAACATCAGAGCATACAACTTTTTACTTTGTGAAGATAGGGGGAATTTCTAAAACACTGTATTTCCGTTTTCTACAAAGTATGCTTGAAAAACCAGGTTACAGTTTCAACCATGTGACTATGTAATTTGTCATTAAAGAGGCTGCAGTTAGGAACTCAGCCTGGTGCTCAAGTACAGTTTGTATTTTCAGACATGCAATTCACTTAATGGCATATTAAAAATAACAGCTTTAGAAGAAAACATGATTTTATTTCATGTTATGTCATCACACTGTTGGGTAGCTAGACAGCACTTAGTACAACAGGTATTTCTGAAGAGCTCATTCTATTGAGTTCATAATATCAGATTTTAAACTAGGTATAGACCACCTAAGTCTTGTCTCTAGACAAGATCTATTACCTGAAATTTGAAGTATAATATATACATAGGTTCCAATACAAACGTTGGAGGAGTTTTCATACAAATATAACTGTGATGTAGTGGACAATTTTTAAATTAATGCATCCTCATCTCAACTATGTTACTCAAATTTTATTCTGTTTCCCTAGGAAATATTTTGTTGTCCATTACATCACAATAACATTTTTAGAAAAGTTGATTGAGAACAATTGAACTATATTATGATGTTAAGTTTTAGACATATTTCTTGATTTCATCATAAAGTACTAATACAAAAGCTCCGCCCATGCCTCTCAACACATTCGACCAGGCACCTTTGAAGAACGCCTTGCTTCCTTCATCTTTAGCTATCTTCCTCCAGCAATCAATTGTGCCCTTGTACATAATATCAGCTGTGGAAACAGACATAAAGGTCAGAAGGCTTGAAGTTATACAGCAAGTCTGTTTCACTTTCATATATTTAAAGCAACAAAAATAAGCAAAGTTTAGCCAAGAATTTAAAATTAAGTAATCAATTAATGAAAAGCAAATTTAATTGTCCACATGGAAATCAAATCGACTCTCAGCCTCTTAAGTAAACATGACGAATAACCAGCAATGCATTTCCCACAGCTTTTTAAGGACTTCAGTAGGAAGATCATTAGTTTTCTGTAAGGTAAAAATAGCCAGCATAGCCCATCACATCTTGATGGAAATTATTACTTTCTGCTGACAGACCATCACAGGAGCATTTATTCTTACCTCCCTTTCGGCCAGACTGCATCATCATCCTACGTCGCACAGTATCAAAAGGGTAAGAAACCAGCCCTGCTACTGCCGTGACACTCTGGGCAATCATCCAGCTCACTACGATGTGCACATTCTTTGGATCAGGCAACATACCTGTCATCAAGAACAAATGATGAGAGTCAGTACAGAGGCAAAGAGAGTTGTGGAAGGAACAATCACATACCAACCCCAGGAATCAGTCAACGCAACTCAACCGAGCCTGCATTTTGACCCTTCATCTATATTCAACTCTTAACAGGCACTATGAGTGGAACAAGTTTATGGGACTGTTGGATTTTGGGACCTAAGCCCTCTTCGTGCTCCCCGACCAAAAGGTCTCTCCTGCAGAGCATTCCTAGGCTTGTGTCATGAGCTGCAATGAGTAACAAGCTACCACACAAGACCATCTGTATAAGCTTTAAGACAGAAAGAAATTGGAAAGTGTCTGGAAACACACTGCAAACCCAAGGCTTCTGCTCAGAGCAGCAAGTTGAGGGAGGCAGAAATGCATTTCAGAAACACGTGTGCATATTCTAGCAGTAGCACCCTGAACTGGTGCTGAGCCAAGTCCTGCTTGTCCTTGTACTGCCGAGTGCCCTTACTGGATGATCTTCCCTTGCAGTCACCTCTCCATCCACTTCTTACCCTTGGCCGTGTCATAAACCCCAAAATAGGCTGCTCTGTAGATGATGATGCCCTGGACAGACACACTGAATCCTTGGTACAGGCCCTTCAAGCCATCAGACTTGAAGATCTTGACGATGCAGTCGCCCAGCCCAGTGAACTCCCTCTCGGTGGCTCCTTTGCCCACATCAGCCGCCAGCCGGGTCCTGGCAAAATCCAGGGGGTAGACGAAGCAGAGGGAGGTGGCTCCCGCAGCGCCCCCGGACGCCAGGTTCCCTGCGAAGTAGCGCCAGAACTGCTTGTGCCTGTCCACGCCCCCCAGGAAGATCTGCTTGTACTTGTCCTTGAAGGCGAAGTTGAGGGCCTGGGTGGGGAAGTACCGGATGACGTTGGCCAGGTTGCCCCTCCAGAAGGAGAGGACGCCTTGCTCCTTGGGGATGCGGACTATGCAGTCCATGATGCCCTTGTACTGCTTATCTGCCGTGATCTGCTTGCTGGCATGCTGGACCTGTACGGAGGAGAAGGAGGAGGGGTGGGAGGGTGGACAGAGGGGCCCCGCTGGGATGACCCCGCTGGGATGACCCCGCTGGGATGACCCCGCTGAAGGGCACGGCCGGGCCCTGCCCCGCCGCCTGGCCCGGCTCCCGCTCCCTCCAGGCGGTGCTGAAGGGCCCGGGCAGCTCCCGCGTAACCGGAGCCGGCCGAGCTCCTTCCCATATTTAGTCACGCCGGCCGGCACCCGCCGGG
>VZRW01001339.1:452090-484590 GCA_013398125.1 Aegotheles bennettii
GGACTGCGGGACCGCTTCCTGCGGGCTGGGGCCGGGGGCGGCCAGAGCGCCCCGGGCGGGGTGGCGGTCGGGTTGTTGGCTGGAGCCAACTGGGAGAAGCAAGGGAGCTTTAGGCGGTGCCTCTGTCGCGTGGGTTCGCACCGCGAAGGGTGCGCGGGGCGCTGGGGGTGCCCTGGAGCCCGTGGTGTCCGAGGGGGGTGCTGGGAGCCGGTCAGTGTGCGGTGTCCGTGAGCAGGGGTGGCCAGGGACGGGCCAGACCCCTCCGAGTCAGGGACAGAGAGCGCTGCTCCGTGTCCCGTGCGCTCTGTGAACTGGAAGGTGTTGAGGTGTTTAAACGCCCCGGCGTGCTCCAGGCCCCGGCTGTCCCGGAGCGGGGGCAGCCGCCTGCCTGCACCGTCCCCTCCGCAGCCCCGCAAGGTCGGGCTCCCGCGGGGGCTGCACTCGGTCCCTGCCGGAGCAGGGAGGGGAAGGGACGCCAGGGAGCTCCTGCCCAGGCACAGTTAAGGTGCCTGACTCATACTGAATGTGAAAGGAGAGTGAAGGCTGTGGTGAAACCCTGCCTTCATTCCGTGTCTGGCTCTCGGGAAAACACTTGAGTCTCAAAGAAAGATCGCATGGCTCCCTCGCCAGTTCCCCTGTCCCTCATCTGTTCCTGCTGGCTGAGCCCCATAAGTAAAACAAGAGCTCATGATTCACTGTTGGGTGACTTCGTTGTGAAAGCAAATGCTGCAAGTTGTAGATGCATACCTAGGAGTTTGCCTTAAAGAGGCATCAAGATGTGCCCCTAGGATAATGTTCTACTGAGGAACACGTAGGGTAATGGGGTCTGCTTTGCTATGCTAATACAGTATCAATAATGGAAACAGGATTCATCTTAATGTAGGTGCTAAAAGATTGGCTGTTCCACAAAGAGATGTTCTTTTCAGGGCAGCAAATGTCTTCTCTCTGACGTGTTTGTTAGCACGAGTCAATGGGACTGTAAATTTGATCCCCTGTCTCTTGCCCTCTGCTGCTCTTAAGTCTGTTGAGGTAGAGGTCTCTTCTCATGAACCTCAGCTCTGGGAAGCAGATGACAGCTTTAACTTCCAGGAGCACCCTTTGCACCTTGGCCATCCTGAGCAGATGGAGCCTTTCTTCAGCGTCTAAGAAAGGGGAAGAGAGTGCCCCGAAAGGGACCTTTTCCCTGAGCAAGGACTGAATGCAGGTGCAGGAAGCATAGGGGATCCCTAGAATTAGACTGTGAGTTGTGGGGATTACTGTTTAACGGATGTACCCTTGACCTTTCCTTTTTCTTCCTCATACTTCAGTCACCAGATCTGGTGTCTCCTCTTTTCACAGGAAAATAAATTCCCCTTTAACATCTCAAGGGTTCTGCTGCTGGTTTCATACAGACGTGTGGGATGGTGGTGCTCACAGTTGCTGCCCGACTGTCCAGAATGATAAGGTCTTCTCGGGGTGTGTGCTCAGGTGTCAGCCAGTGCCCCACGTTGTGTGGTGAGTGAGAGATGGGAGAGTGGCAGTGGGATGCTCCTGGGGAGGGGGAGGAGTTGGCAGCCTGGAGTGAGACTGGGGCTGGGGGGGGTGGGCTAGCCTGAATAAGTCTCTTGCCTGCCCATCACCATCTTTGAGTTAGTTCATTTAAATTGCTTTTTTTTTTTTTCTTTTAATGACATTTTTAGCTCATTTAAATTACTTTTTTTTAAATGACATTTTATTAAAGTCTTTATCATAAGAATTTCAATTAGCTTTTGAAGTTGTTGTGCGTTATCACACCACTCCATGGAGGTTCTTTGGTTTAATTGATGTTTCTGTAGCACTAATGCTGTTTACCCATGACTGCCAGTATTTAAAGAAAATGGTGCATAAAAAGTGAATAGCCACTTTTTCTGCTTCTGTTCTCTCTTCCCTGAGGCCAGATGTCTATTTCCAAGGAGATACTCAGCTTCCAAACAGTTTTAACAAAAGCAGGGCTGGACCAGGACATGTGTCTACTACTCTGAGGGTTATTCTTAATTTGTTTGAATTTTGCTCCCAATGCCTGTTTTGGATCTTTCCAATGCATGACAATGAGGCTTTTCATGCTACTTACAGTGGGAGTTCAAATGTATCCTATAAGGAATTTATTGCTAATTCTACTAGTACCACCAAATTTGAGGGTAAGCATTTCCACTAGCTGGAAATGTCATTTAAAAAAAAGTGAAGGGAACTTCGGCTTTTTGTACAGTTAGTTGGTGTTTGGTGGTTTACGTTCGGAATAATTACTGTTACTTTTGTGGAGAAATGGTTAAAACAGTTTTGAAAATGCAGGCTTTGCTTTCTGAATTACTGAAAGCCGGCTGTTATGCCTCATATTCCTTAGACCTCCGCAGTTTGGGAAGCGTTAGCTGGCTTTCTAGGCTGAGTTTGTGGGTGCTCCGTACTGCTGACATAGCATAAAGACACTGGAATTTGTTCCTAAAAATTCTGAGCTAAAAATAATAACCTAGATCTACATTTTCAAAAGAGATTAGTGCCTGCCTGCATTGTGCTTTGATGTGTGAATAGCCAGCTTGAAACGCTACAGGAGATGCAACTTGTACAAAGCATTGTGTACCCTTGTTTATTTGCATTTACAAGACACTGGGAACCCTAGTGTTGAGGCTGGGCCAGACACAAAATAGAAAAAGCTGTTTCTCAAAAGTCAACAGTTTGAGTCTGACAGCAGACACAAGGGGGAGCACAAGGAGTCAGTCAGTCCGTCCTGACCTCCAGCATGGACAGTGATGGGTAGATAGTGTACTGGCAAGATGCCAATAAGAAATATGTTTGGGTTGTTGGTTTTTGTTTTTTTTCAGGAAAAAACTGTAGGATTGTAAATTCTCCTGGTCCGAGATTGGTTTATGTTTATGGTCAGTTCCTCCTAAGTAAAAGGAAAAGCATGGAAGAAGGTGAAGTGACAGTTTGAAAATGTAGGCAGTAAATAATGAAGACTAATTTAATGATCTGATTGATCTGGCTGTAGGCGTGAGCCAACATTTTCATGCTAGGCTGTGCAGGGCTATAAAAATAAACAATGATTGCTCATACTTGATGTGATGAAGAACCATTAATCAGTGGAAAGACACAAAGATAGCAATAATATGGTAAGGATGGTGGGTTAGGTCTGTGCAGCATGGTCTAGATGTATAATAGGATTGTAGGAGCATTTTTCAGACCAGAGGAAAGAAAGAAATGTTGTAACTAAAGTCATGAGAGCTTGACTCAAAGCATTATCTAGGTGAATGGATGAAAGAAACACATTTTAGCCTTAATATGTAGGAATGGATCAGCAACTGAAACGTGACTGCAAATCAGGATTTGCAACTGAAACATGAGACTCTAGGAAGAGATCCAAGTCAGAGATGGATACCCAATGATAGGCTGAGAGGGTGATCCATAGTGATGAAGGCAAGCATCAGGAAGGATGGAGAGCCAGGACTAAAATCTCTTGGGTTCATCCATACTGGGGAGATGCTTCATGGACTGCTCAGGTTTTTAGCTAGAGTTTAGAGACGACAGCACTGATATAAAAACGTTGAATCTGTTACCACAATAGGAATAATATCTATACTTGTGCCTGTGGAGGACACAAGAGTGAAAAATATACAGGGAAAAGAGGCATGAAACAATAGCAGATGTCCTAGGGCACAGAGGAAGCAGCAGATGCAGCTATTTAACTTAAAATAGCGTTTTTATAAGTAGGAGTTTCCTAGTTTTGCCGGACCTCTTTCATACATGCTGTTTGTATATATTTTTAAATTTCCTTTCCCTCTCCTCTGAGCCAGAAGCAGAGTGAGTTTATCAGCAGCAGGATCAGTTTGCTGTCCTAGTCTGAAACGTGACTTAGAGCTGAAGTGGATGAAGTAGGAGTCTACTCAAATGCATGTCAGTAGGTAGGTGGCGTAATGTACATTCTGAAATCTGGTTTTGTATTTAGATAACCACTGTGAAATAGTAACTTTGAAAAGCAGCATCCATTGCTTTGTAAGTTCTGTGTCCTGTCTGGTTTGATGTGTGGTGGTTTGTGATGCTCTCAATCAAACAGAAAAGATTAGCTGGCATAAATTTGTACAATTCAGTCACCTAGTAAGCTTCTGTTACAAGTATTAGTGCAGAAATGCACAGTGTTACACACACTACTTCAATGTTATTACAAAATTCATTTATCCACACTGAACCGTGACCTCATACAGTCTTTGTTCCTGGGCAAGACCCACTGAAGACAATAAAAAAGGGTCTGGAAAGGAACTAAGTATGGGTATCAGAAGTGGGCTAATGGTTAATAGGTTTTCTCAAAATTGTAAGCTGGCAACGTAAGCTACGGCAATAATATAAAAAGTCAAGATTGTATTTATTCCCATAATACCCATAAAGCTTGTTCAGAACAAGCAATGAAGCAGAATTTGAAAGCCTACTTTGCAGCTGACAGTAATATTGTGATTTTTCTTCCAATGTAGATCTCTGCAGAAAATTATTTCTTTAGTAGTTGCCAAACATGCATCATAACATGGTGGAGCATATATCCCTTCTTAGATTCAGTGATTTTCAGTTTTTTGCTTGCAGGAAAAAATGTATCTCTGATGTTTATATGTTTAATTTATATATATACATATATTTGCAATTGTAGCTGGAACATATTTTGCATGAAGAAATGAGATAATTTTGCTCTACAACTATTAAAAATCTGTAACCTTCAGGACAAAGGGAAGGTTGAGAAGATTTGCTTCTCAAAAAAAGCCTACATTTCTAGGGTCATAGTCTTTGTGTTTGATGTATACTCATAGCTTCATTTTCCTACTTACTACCTTGAAATCTTCTATTTTTTGTCTTGCTCTTTCTAAAGATTGTAGTTTGCTTTTAATTTTTAGAGTGGTGCCCAGAGATTATTTGGTTTTTTACATGTTTCAGTTCCTTCCAGGATATGCTTCTCATGGTGATTTATTTGGTTTCCATGTGTTATTTTTGACAATACATCCAATTACGATATAATTCTTTTTAGTAACAGTGTCAGTATTGTTAGCTCCTGCTCAGGTTGTTGCTTCTTCCTGTCTTTAGATGTTTTGTAGTTTCTCATTCTGCGATTGTACTTTAAATTAATCTTTCTTCTGTGAATTAGTTCATAATTGTCTTCCCGAAGGTAATTTTCTTTTCATATCTTGTAGGACAAACTGAAATGATTTCTGAGAGCAATATATGTTTAACTGAATCACAGCTTTGTGCAATAGCAAAACAAAGTATTCATATTTTTATATTACAGAAACAATTGCAGGCAGTAAGTGTAGGTGTCACTGTTACACGTACTTGAAACAGCTGTTACCACAATGATTTTAATGGAAATTTATTTTATTTTCAAGTAAGTGAGAAATGAACAAATTATATTGCTCAGTGGCTGAATCACCAATTTTTTCTCACCCTACGTGCTGGTTAAATAGTTCACAAATACATTGTTATTATAATTTAAATAGCATTGATTATAATGCCAGACATGTTTTTATAGTAAATTGAATTATTAATCTTTCTATACTTTGCAAGAAAATGGCAAATTAAGGCCAGCTCCAGACCACACAGTATTAAGAATGTAGCTATATTGATCAAGACTGTGGGAAAAAGTCACACCCCTGGCTTACAGAGCTACCCATGCACCTCTCCATTATGGAGATGCAGTTTTTATTGCCACAGGAGTTCTGTTTTATGATAGAGTTTATTTCCTTTGAGGTGCTTTCATTATGCTAGCAAAAACCTTACTATCTCCCTAGACAAGCTGCCTCTCTGCTAAGGGGCTTTGTTAATAGAGAGATTAGCCTTGTCAGATATGCCTGAGCACGTAACAGTTTTCTGTATTTGGTCATATACTCACCCTGTCCCTGTACACAGGTACCCCCACACTGAAGCAATAGATAGGTAGTTGTTGAGAGTAGGTGTGTATAATACCTGCAGCCTAATTTCAGGTCACGAGGTGAAGGAGGGGGGCTGTTGCTCCAGAAAATACAGTATTCTGATTTAACTGATCAGCTGAGGTTGGTGGAATGGGACAGTGAGATAGAGGGCCTAGATTCCTTTGAAATTATAGGCACACTAGTAGCAACTTCCACATTTTCCCCAACTGGGATCCTTTGTTATACCAGTCAATTTTCCTTATGAACCATTTTCCTCTAAAACTACCTGGAGCAGAGCTAATCAGGACTTTGCCAAGAACAGCAATTATTTTTTTTTCATCAGAAGTTACCCAAATCATTAGAGCATAAGCAAGGAAATGTTTTCATTTCAGCAAAAATTCCCCAAGTTCAGCATTTGTGCATGAAGGAAAGAAAGGTCTGCAGGACAGCCAAAACCTCAGCAACTGGGAGGCAGATAACCATACCTCTGAGGGAGAGAGAAGTGATTGAGACATTCTGTAGATGTCAGAGTTAATTTTTTTCCACCTTATGAACAAAAGCTGGAGAGGAAAAAAAATTAAAAAACAAAAACAGTAGAAAGAGAAACTAGACAAAACAGGGAGAGGGCTAAAGGGGTGGAGGCTGGGAAGAAAGTAGCTGAGGGTGGGGATGACAAAGGAACATCCAGTGATGTCTGGGACAGAGATGAAGAAGAGGAGGGTGTGCATGTCCTACTGGGCACCTTTCTTTGATTATTCTTGGCATTGTTTGTCTTGAGACCAGTGTGACAGAGATTTGTTCCTTTCTCTCTACTCTGTCCTCTATCTTAGATTATGTCAGGCTAAGGATCTTAAAAAGTTTTAATAACTGAAACATCCTCTAACTGTTTTACTTGTTGGTTGGGCATAGTTTCTGATGGATCAATTCTGATGTATTAGTCTGTGATATTTAGCCTCATAGTTAGTCTCATATTTAGCTGAATTAGTCTAATATTTAGCAGATATGGTCTTCATTCTCTCTGTGAGTGGTATTGATGAGTCTTTTTATTTGCAGTGATCTGGTCTTTTTCTGTAATTTTTGCTAACTTCTTCAAAAATGTTGTGTAATGAAATTAGAATGTCTGTTATTTTAGAATGGCAGTTCTGTATAGATGTGTGTCGGTAAAGTCATTTTCATGCCCTTAGTGTCTGTTATCACTGAGGAGAATGCAGGTGTGAACAGAATGCACTGTAACAGGCTGAAACTGCAAGACAAAACCATTTTCAAGTTGAAGAATTATATGCAGTAGTTTGTGACCCTGCTACTTCTTGTATGACTTGATCCGGTCAGCTGCAGACCTGTGGGCAGTCACGATGACTGCATGGCCAGTTGATGGACAGCTGAAAGAAACAGCAAAGCAAAAGTACAAGTAGCTTCTGATGCTCTCCAGGGGTCTGACAGTTAGAAAGTGCTACTCTGTGTAGTCTGACCTGTTCGATACAGGATATAGCATCTGCCAAAGGCATGAGTCCAACTCAGATCTTCATGTTTAAACTCGGCAAAGAGGTATCATCGAAGAAGGCATCCAAGATTGGTTTAAAATAGCAAGTGGTGTCAAATCAGTTGCGTCCCTTGATTGGGCATTTTACTGCTTCAGAACTCACTCTGAAAAAGATCCAGTTTGAGTCCCAGCTCAAAAACTTCATTTGGATTTGAATTTGCCCAGCTGAGCTGATATGCAGGATATGAGAGGGAAGAAATTATGGGGACAGAAGCAAAAGTCAGGAAATAATTAGCTCACGTGTTACATTACCTCAGCTTGACAAAAACCCAATCTGTATTTCATTCAGTCCTAGAGAATGACTGCCTGTTTCCGATTCCATGGGAAAAGAGACCTTTTAATACTTTCATATAAGTCATAAGAAAGAATGGAATATACTGTATTAATATACATTCTTAAATGTTGCTATATTGCTTGAAATTAATATGTATAGCATGTACAGTTGTATGATATGTATGTATGAATTAATGTATGCTGTAAGTGTGTCTTACAGGTCAACACTGTAGAAAGAATTGTCCTTTCGCTCCATCTGATTCTTCTTATTTATAGTAGGATGCAGTAATGGGAGAAAGTGAGCTATTCCCTACCTTCCATACAGCTATAATGGGAAAAAAAAGAGAGGGGATATTCTGAGTATAGGTAGTGGGGAAAATGGAGATCGTGGGAACAATCATCCAGACATGAACCAGTCTTGAAAGGCAGACTAGAATAAATTATCTGGACCTTCTATGTTACTTCCAGGATCATAGTGACAGGAGGGTCATCCACCAGCTGTATGAGTCTGCTGCTTGTATATTATTTGCCTTTCCTTTCAGACATTACACTGTTGTAGGCTGGCACCCGCTTTCTGTACGTAGAACTAGACCTGTGACTCAGGTCAGCAGTAACAGTTCAAATACAATAGAGGTATCTTTATGTAATTGAAAATAGCCTCTGTGGCTTCCATGTGTTTCTGTCATTGCCATGCTTCGTTTTTGTGAGGCATTTTTGAAGTTGCAAGCTTTCTCATTCACTAGCAATAATCCACAGGCAGGAAGAGCTAAAAGAATGAAAAGTTGTGAGACAGCAGTGTCTCTGGTACCCAGCAGCTAATTATTATAGGCCTTTGTGTTCTGTTCTGCCCCTCACCTCTGCAAAGCAAGATAAAAAAGCAACTCCTTAAGCAGAGCACTCTTCTTCTCATCCCCTTTTTCCTCTGCTTCTAAAGCACCCTCACTTGAAGAAAAGAAGAGATCCCTTTGACACAGCTTCTGCGAAAACTACCCCAGAGCTGTGCACTTTCTCCTACTGGGCACTGCTCAGCAGGGGAGGTTGCTCGCAGCTTGGGGCGGTTGTGAGGGCGTTGGGAGGAGGTTGGTTATAGCAGGGGATGAGAAGCATTTACATAGGCCCCTTTTCCCTGCCACCTCTCCCCTCTCCAGCAAGCACAGGTTTATTTTAGCATTGGCCTTCTGAAGCAGGATTAATTTTCCCCTGAATAGGTCAGCCTGGGGCAGAGCCAGGATCCATGGCCTTCCATAGCTGGCGTGACTCGGGAAGCCGGAGATACCGACGAAGTAGACAGGGCCTCTAACTGCTGGGGCTATGCCGAGTGCAGGAGAAGTATCCTGGAATAACCTTTCTGATAAACAGCAGAAAAATCCGTATGGCTTTTTTTTTTCTCAGAGGCTAGTGTCAGGCTGAACCAGGCTGTAGTGCTGCCCTCTCCTGTTGAGATTCGGGAAAAACGTGGAAGTCAGTGGTAAAATCCAGGAAAACGATGACAAGATGTAACTAGGAAAGCAGCAGTATGCGAATACATGAATTATTTCACCACTTGTTTCAGTAGTGCTTCAGCCAGTTGAAATCTGCCCTCATACGTTCGCTAGAAATTCAGTTTTTAGCAGCACAAGATAGATGATAGTTCTGTTATGTTCTGGCACTGGTAGAGTCTTCATGGCTGTACAAAGCATCTGTGACCCAGAAATCATACTTTCTGCCATGCTTGTTTGTGTTTCAGTGTGCAAGGAAGATGCAGAGGAAGAAAATTCCATCTGTAAGTCAGATTTTTGTAACTTTGTTATTTTTCTTATTACTGTGTAGAATTATTTATTTCCTTACTTAGAAGCACTTGAGATAAAGTTGTATAGAAAGCTACAGCCATCCAAAATTACTCCTGTTTATGTATAGGATGCATAGAGGTGTCTGGGACATTTTTTCCATAGTTAATCCTTGAGTCAGTGTGGAAGCAAAATGGAAGTGATCTGATATTTCCATCAGAACTGGAGAGAAGTGCCATCAAGGGACATTTCCTAGCCCTATTGCAGTACACCCCTGCTAGACTTGGAGCATGCATAGCCCTGAACCTTTGCACGTCTGTGGATATCACTGGCAGCCGTAAGAGCTGTGTGTGGGCCTCTGTTCTGGAACACGACAGCCACACCTGGGCTGGTTTCATGGCCCTGCTGAAGTAAATGGGCTTGTGGTATGTGATTCAGGAAAACCACTGCTTCACTTCCCAAAACATATTACAGTGTTAAGACTTGAATATCATCTTATGTTTATGTCTTTAAATGTTATATTCATGCTTCACTTTTTAATAATAATTTTAAAATCCCTGTCTTCAGTTTTTTTGCCTCAGACATACTGCCCTGACTGTGTGGGGTTTTGACTTAGCTAAATAAGTTTGATTCTCAACAGGCCTTAGAGAACACAAGTGATGGCTCCCTTTCAAATAAAAGAAACTTTTCATATTCTGACTAGTACCAAAAAAAAAATAATTCTAAAAAATCTAAATAAAGACAGAACTGATCAATAACCCCCTGACTCAACTAATGTCATACAGCGATAAATAAAAGCAACTGTAGTCATTAATCCTGTCAGCAGCTCAACAAATTGTTGTACAGTGTGCAAAGGTTTGCAGTGACTTATTTATGCAGGCAGTTAATGAGTAATAAATCAAACCTTCTATCAAAGTATGTGTTTAATTAATGGTTTTTAGAAGTGTGATTTCACTTTGGGAAGTGGCTGCAACAGTGGAACTGTGAGGCTGTTCGTTGGCTCCCTTTGCCTTCAGGAGTAAATATTTTTATTTATGTTAAGAGAAACCCTTTTGTAACATTCAGGCCTGCAACTTCAAGCTGGCTTTAAAGGTGACAACTTTTCTGTTTGTGTTGTAAACAATAATCAGGCCATAACTCTGGGTCTATTTAGGGGAAGACAGAGAACCAGTGAAAGTACCCGATTAACCTTTCTTTCCACTTGGTTTGCTCTTCCTTTTTGGGGGCTTCGTTTCCCAGGCTTCTAATAGCAAAAGACAGAGGAAAGAGACTATGACATTGTCTGGCTGGGATGCTCATCTGAAGAAGGCATATTCACACCTCATCCAGGGTGGCAGGAGGGCCTGGTTGACTAGAGGTGATCATATTGCTCTTTACATAGCCCAGGTTTTTGGTTGGCTAGTGTTTGGTTCCACCACATCAGCATTTGCAGCAGAAAACAATTCTAATGGAACAGAAAAACCAGATCAGTTTTACTTTTCGTCTCAGAGATTGAGGGTGTTGGTTGAAGAAGTAGGAACAGATAAAATCTGTTTGTCTCTTTTCCTTCATAGATTTCACAGAGAAATGGGAGATGGGAGAATCAGCCCAGCATCTGGTGTGCCTACAGTTGAAGCCAAGTTGGCAAACTTATTTCAATCTAATGTCATTTCACTCCTGGCCACGTTCTAGTAACTGTCTGTCCAATCACATTTATTTTGTTTAATTTGTGAGCCATTTGTGAGTGTAAACTGCTGAAGTCTGTGAAATTTGAAACATGGAAAAGTCACCTGTGGCAGAAGAGAGATATCCTTTTCCAAAGATCCTATCTTTGGACAGGATCCCATAACCTGATGCTACCACATGGCACCTTCTGAGATGTGTCAACAAATCACAGATTAGAAATGTCTGCATCTCTGCATTATAGTTAGCTAGTTGACATGTAGATAAGGACTCTGCAGATTTCTGCATTGGGATGGGTGAATTGCACACCAATTTCCCACCTGCCCTGATCCTGCAATGTGAAAGGAAAGTTGCTGGGAATTCATGGGCTCCATTATAGGGAAAGTGACAGCATCACCAGGTTCATTTCAGGAAGGGGCATTAACACACAGTTGCAATGATGATCAATGTTCTTTCATTAGGTGGCTTTTATAGATCCTGGGTGTTTGGATACTAGGGTGGATCTTCCTGATTTTTCTTTTGTTTTGCTTTGTTTTGTTACTGAGTTGCTCTGCAGAGCCTCATCCATCAGTGTGCTCTCAGTTCCTTACAGGAGCAGACAGATGGCAAACGCAGTGGTCAGTGGAGACATCCTCAGTCCCTATGTATCACCTTTGCACTCCTGCAATATGAAGCAGCAGAAAACTGGCTTAAGGAGCCAGGTGGAAATATCCCTTGTGGAAGAAAATACCCGGTAGCTTAGAAACCTTGGCATCTGGATAAATGTCAGGTGGTGAGTGTCTCACATGTTCCATTCACTGCCTACTTCTGCCTCTGGGACACTAGAAATGCTAGCTGCTGGACCGCGGAATGGTGCCTGCTCTCTTCTTTGCAGAGTGCTGTGAATGCCCTGCAGTTAGGCTTTGGCACGGTTAGCAAAAATTGAGTGTGGATATCATTCTATGTATTTATTGCTATTGCTTCTTGAGACTGGGATCTTTCTCAGTCCAGTAGCCTTTATTCTGGAGGAGTTCTGGTCACAGAGGACCAGTTCAGAAGTAAACATTTAGTTTGAAACTTGCCAGCAAAGCATCCTAAATGATTCACTACTGTGCTCAGTTGGTTGTTTGAAATCTCTGATATGTTGTTTATATAAGGCAATATTTTTGTAAACTCCGTTAAGTCTTATGCCATTCCTGTACAGTGTGGGCTGGAACTGTATACTGGGAAGGGAAAGGGAAACAATTTTTCACTTACCATATAGGGTAGGCAACATATTTAAAACAGAATTGGACCATTTCCTCAAGTGATGGAATCTCTGGTTTAAATAGGTCAATTCTTTCACTAACCTAGGGCTCATTTGTTTTCAATCTGCATAAAATTGTGTTTTCTTAGTATTGTTTTGTCTTTTTCACATTTTTCTATGAGAAACTGACAAATTTAAGAGAAAGGTCATTAATCAGCAGGAGTTTGAGGCAGTGACTGAGTGCAGGTAGGAATGATTTTCTTTACTTAGAACCATCTGGCTGTAGGGAGATAGAATTTTAACTTCCTGGGTGTGTTTCCCTTTTTCACAGTGCTTGCTGCTAAGTGCATTCAGGGCACACATGTTGGGTTTCTGTATAAAGGGAAACTATGTGAAGTAACCAGGTTGTTTAAGGGGCAAGGCAATAATGGATTTTCTAGTTGATTTTTCATTTTCAAGCCACAGCTGGATAATCCTCTGCCACCTCCACGTCCTCAGTGAGCCCAACATACTGATGTTCTGAAGACTGAAAATCTGACAAGCTTTTCATTATTCTTAGGATGATTATTCTTGCCTATCCCAGTCACGTTAGAGATTCTTGTGCTTTGTACAGGGCAGTGTGGTATATGTATCTTCAAATGATTGTACACAAAATATCCTGTATCCTTAAGGGGAATATTGCATGACTACTTGGTTTTATTTGCATGTCATTCTGAATAATTATGGAGAGCAGTTCACCCCCGCTACCAAGAAAGCTTCAAGAGTTGTCTCCCTGCATACACATTTCCTGCCATCCATCTCTAACAGGGACATCTCAACGCTGTTCAGGAATGAGTTAGACAGCTCCTGATAATGCTTAGATTGCAGTGTGTCTGAATGTATGGAAGCATCAGCTTCATGGTGGTTATTAGTCATCAACTTACATTGCTTCAGCACAAATTTTCTTCCTCTTCGGCACTTTTCTGTAGTCAGATTTATTTCAGATAAGATGTGTTTACTGCTGTCAGTGTTTTCACAGCATCAGATACCTTTGGAAGCCCAGCTGCAGCCAGCTTCTGTTTTTAATGGCCATGGTATACCTGTGGATGGCTTGGACTGAGTGTCCAGGATTCTTTAGCCATTTCACCCATTTCACTAGTGTGCATTTTTGGGTGTTGCCCTGGATAGAGGGGAGTCACTCTGAGCTGGAAAGTAACATGTGGTGGCTGGAGGAGATCCCACTTCCGGCTCCCACAGATATAACCCAAGTCTCTCCAAGACTGTGGGGGATATGAAGCTGTCTTGTCAAACAGCTTAGAAACTGGTGTTCCCAGAGAACTTTCTTGGTTGGATGGTCGCATCCAGAGGGTGGTGGTCAATGTCTCTAGGTCTTGATGGGTACCAGTAACAAGTGGTATCCCACAGGGCTCTGTACTGGGGCTGGTATTATTGACAAAGACAACATTAACGATATAAAGAGTGGGCTGAAGTGCACCCTCAGCAAGTTCACAGATGACACCAAGCTGAGTGGTGTGGTTGACACACCTGAAGGATAGGATGCCACCCAGAGGGACCTACACAAGCTCAAGAAGCAGGCCCAGGGGAACTTCATGAGATTCAACAAGGAGAAGTGCAAGGTCCCGCACTTAGGACAGGGCAACCTTCAGTATCAAATATAGCTGGGGGATCAAATGTTGGAAAGCAGCCCTGCTGAGAAGCACTTGAGGGTACTGGTAGATGAAAGGCTGGACATGAGCTGGCAATGTGCCCTCGCAGCCCAGAAGGCCACCGTATCCTGGGCTGCATCAAAAGAACTGTGACCAGCAGGTTGAGAGAGGTGATTCTGCCCCTCTACTCTGCTCTGGTAAGACCCCTCCTGGAGTATTGCTTCCAGCTCTGGAGCCCTCAGCACAGGAATGACATGGACCTGTTGGAACGAGTCCAGAGAAGGGCCCCAAAAATGATCAGAGGCCTGGAACACCTGTCCTACAAGGACAGGCTGAGAAAGTTGGGGTTGTTCAGCTTAGAGAAGTCTCTGAGGAGATCTCATTGCCGCCTTTCAATACCTAAAGGGAGCCTATAAGAAGGATGGGGACGGGCAGAGCCTGTTGTGGTAGGACGAGGGGTAATGGGTTTAAACTGAAGGAGGGTAGATTAAGGTTAGACATAAGGAAGAAGTTCTTCGCCATGAACAGGTTGCCCGGAGAGGTGGTGGCTTCCTCGTCCCTGGAGATGTTCAAGGCCAGATTGGATGGGGCCCTGAGCAACCTGGTCTAGCGGGGGATGTCCCTGCCCATGGCAGGGGGGTTGGACTTAGATGATCTTTAAGGTCTCTTCCAACTCAAGTAATTCTGTGATTCTGTGTTTGCCTCTGGGAATAGATTCCTTTTTTGCATTGCTTATTCCAGACTGGGAACAGCAGGCTCTGCTGCACCTTGTACAGTCTCCTTTCCGCATGAAAATAACAGCCATCTTGGTTGTCACCAGGAGTTCTAATTCTTCACTGTTTCTTTCTACCTCACTTTTCCTTTGGATGTATTTAAAGACCTCCTTGTCTTGGAGGTGCCATTTCAGTACATTGTTGCATTGTCAGTGGTTCGAAAGGCTAGAGTTGGACCGTCAGGTCTGAAATGTCGGGCTGTGGTATCTGCTATGCAAAGCTAATTGAATGCATGTGGTGCGTTGGCCCTGGCCAGCAGCTAAGCACCCACACACACATTCACTCACTCTCCCCCAGGTGGGATGGAGGGAAGAATAGGAAAAGCAAAAGTGAGAAAACTCTTGGGTTGAGATAAAGATGTTTAATAAGTGAAGGGGAAAATACAAAGTGATGCAAAGTTCATCATTCACCACCTCTGACGAGCAGGCTGATGCTTGGCCAGTCTCTGAGCAACAGCTACAATGGCTACCTTGGAAGACCACTCAGCTCCACCTTTTTATTGCTGAACATGAAATGATATGGTATGGAATTGCACCCACCCTCCCCAGCCTACTCACTGGAGGAGAGCTGCGTGAGAAAAAGAAAAAGCCTTGATGATATGCAAGCACTGTTCAGCAATAGCCAGAAGAGTGGTGTGTTATCAACAGTGTTTTAGTCACAAATCCAAGTTAACTTGGGTCCAGCCAGACCTGGTACAACAGGTGGACTTAGCACTAATGCGTAGTGGCTCAGAAATTGAGGGTGCAGTTTCATAGTTGGCGTAAGGATCCCGATGACTCAATGGTAGCTCTCAGTTCCTTCTCCCTTCCCATCACATGCTCCCTGTCTCCTCTCACGTCAGCACTAGCAATCTTACAGCCTTGCAAAAACTGAGCTTTCAGCACGTCCTCAATAGTGAGCTGAAGCTGTTACATAGGCAGGGGGTTGGGAAAGTGACAGGAGTGACCTTTCTAGAACAGATGTGTAAGTTAGTGACACAGCTGGGTGGTTGTTCTACTGTGCTTGTACTTCATCAGTCTTATACACCCTTAATTAATCCTGCCTACCTCCACATATTTCCTTCTAAATGACTACTTATCACTTCAGCTTCAGAACAATTAGCTGGAGAAAACTGTATACAGAGAAAAGTGTCCAATGGTTTGGTTCTCTGGAGCTACGATGCATGAATCTCTCATTAACAGTTAACTAGAAAAAGGAACTTAATATTTAATGTATGCTACAGAACCAGATATAAAAGTTGTTCATATATCATGTATTTCAATGTAATATGGATAGATGATATAAATTTTCTACTTTGTGTGCTTTATCTTAGTGGCTCTCTGCATAGGTCTTTAGACTCTGATACACAGTGTGCAATGTTTTCCAACTTTTTTTTTTTTTAGTTAGTTAAATCTGAAACACATACACCAGTGTGGGAAGGTTTCCATAGAAGTGCCTCTTCTGGAAAACCAAGTGGCATTCTTAGAGTGTCCTTGCCACTAGATGGCAGGGCGCCCTTTGGTAAAGCGGCCATTAAATAGGCGGTGTTCGGCACTGATCTGCTCTGAGGCTGGCAAATCACAGAATCACAGAATCACAGAATCCTAGGGGTTGGAAGGGACCTCGAAGGATCATCTAGTCCAACCCCCCTGCCAGAGCAGGGTCACCTAGAGTCCATCACACAGGAACGCATCCAGGCGGGGTTTGAATGTCTCCAGCCAAGGAGACTCCACAACCTCTCTGGGCAGCCTGGTCCAGTGCTCTGGCACTCTCACTACAGCGAGCAGCGGGTGGAGTGCTGGAGAGAACTGTAATTATGTTATGACCCTTTGACAGCACTGGCATGCAGTTTTATGTTTTCTCCAGTACAATAGATACCTTAATTGAATTCCACAGAGCTTGACATAATAGTGTAGTGAAGAAAAGCTGTGTTTTAACCACAACGAAACCACAAGTCAGTGTTGGTGAATTTGTTAGAGAAATCTCTGCCTCTTGTACACATGCTGCCTTTGCTGTGCCAAGGTCTGAAGGTCTTCACCCTGGAAGTGAATTGCAAAGAGGAGACTGGCTCAAGTTGTGGCCTTGGAATCTGGCTTTAAATAGTTGGGACTGGCAGTTTGCTGTGGGTGGAAGATCCATTTAGAACAGTCAAGGGCTCTAATTTTCACTCTTTCACGCCAATTTCATCTTGGCATAATCCTAGTAAATTCAAATGAATGAAACTTGTGTAATGGTGCTAAGAATCAGGATGCTTATGTTCAGGCTGGAGTTGTTATAGTCATCAGAATATTAAGATGAAGTTGTGCACGTTTGCTGATCCCAAGTATGTAGGTGCATCTGGCCAAAGTGGGTGTAACACCCTCCCATTCTCACATGGAGCATTACGCATTGGCAAATGGGAATGACCACACTAAGATCAAGTCCACATCACTGAGCCTGTGAGCTAATGAGAGCTGAAGGTAGCTTTTTAGTTGATAGAAAGCTAATTTTCAAATTAGTTGACTCATTTAAAAAGCATAATGACAAGTTAACATTTGTCAGGGCATATGATACTCAACACAGTTGCTCAAAACAAAGTAATCTTTCAGAAAAATGTCAGCATTTTCAAGTTTATATGTTGTGGTGTTTGAAATTGGTTCGTTTCTCTCTTTCTGGAACAGTTTTTTATACTTTATTCCAAAAATTTAAAACCTCACTTAAAAATATTTTAAATGAGTTCATTTGTAAAAGGAATGTGGCTGACAAAAGGGGAAGTGTAAGCTCAGTGAAACAAATACTTTGTGAAAAGCTGTTTCAGAGAGGCCATTATTCAACACATTAACTTGTGCAAAAGGTATTTTCAAGGGGTATGTGATGTGACATGTTGTGTAATTTTTTTATCACATTTTCAGAAGCTACTTACTTGTAGTGTTTGCCACTGACTAATCTTTGTCATAAATGTCACTGTGTAAGCCTGTTGGATCATACTTGGATCCTTTGGCTTTAAAGAAATATAAGCATGTTTTGCCAAGTTTTGGCAAAGATCTACATCTGCTTTCAGAGGAAAAAGGTATCAACTTTCCTAGTCTGTTACACAAGGATGCAGCTCTTTGAGGCTGCCTGCTTTGCACATCCAGTACTCATACGCTGCTTGGTTTGCACTTAGCCTTCTTGTCTTAGTCATCTGCGTGCAAGGGCAGATTTTTAGAGCAGGGTGATCTAACTGGTGGACTTCCAATAACATCTGGATTGGAGTTGGAGATGTATTTTTGCAGAGTATCAGACATGAGGTATCTCTTGTGCTCCAGCAAGAGGTGCTATATTTTTAGCATCCGTGAGGGCATGAGGGAGCAGCTGCCGTGTGCAGATCCCAGCTGTGAGGAGGGCAGGCAGTGTTGGCAAAGCTGCAGCTGGTACACTGCTTCTTGCTGAGAGGCTCTCAGTGGAATTGCCCAGGCAGCCTCAGTGAGTATGAATGGAGTAGCAACTGCTTTGGTCCATATAATGCAAGATTTCTGATTTGATGGTACAAAAATACCTCCAAGTTAGTTGTGACATTTTCAAAGTTCTTTTTCAGAGAAAACATCCAGTGTGGATGAAAAGCTCTTCTTCTTTTTGATATAACTTTTTGTTGTTGTTTTGTAATAAAGACTCGCTTTTGCTACCCACACTATCTGAGTGGCTTCCTTTTGTTGTGTCTGCATCTAACTTCAGAAATCTGCCATAACATCTCCAGCTGTCTTTCAGGTTTGGGAAGCCTTGCACCCTTAAGGTACCGAACACCGCAGTTCTTGAATCAGGAAGCTGCTTCTGAAAGAAGTCCTTTTCAGCAAGAAATAATCCTTTATTCTGTTTGATAGCCTGGGTTTTTCACCCAGGGTTTATAGGTGTGGTAGCGCTCGACCAAAGCAGTTCACACCGTCCCTTGCATGTAATGTCAACAGTCCAGATGAAGAGTTGGGGTTTACATTATCCTCCTTCATAGATCTCACATAGGTGATGGGAGGCTGCTGGGCAGCTCTTGGATAACAGGTGTTCTCAGGCCTCAGTGACATGAAAGCTAGACCTGAGCACAGTGTAAAGCAGCCCTGAGAGTGTGCGTGGGGGACACAGCAATGGTTCTGCATGGTGTCCCTGCTTGTGACATCATTTGTGAGCTTAGAACCCAGAGGAAGATAACTCTGATAATTCTTGACCATGTGTTCTGTCAGAATCCCCATGAGACCTCTTGTGGTGGTTTTTTACTAGTTGCCTGCTGTTGGAGCAGTAGTAAGGAGGTGGAACTCAGGCCTTGTACTTCCCATAGTGAATGTACAGTTGCCAGTGTAAGTATACCGTAACTATTTGGTGAACTGACTGATCTCCTGAGGAATGTGCCACAAGGCAGACTTCAGTAGCTGAGAAATGCTTGCAGCAGCAGATCCTAACAATGCAGTTGTAGATGTCAGTTTTACCATGGAAAGTGTTTGATAGTTGAGCAAAATTACCTTTTCCTATTGTCATTTTCTCCCAATTCCCATTGTTTCTACTATTATTTAGCAGCAAGGGAGACTGCTGCTGTGGCCCATTTGGTACAGACAGGTGGTGACAGCTTGCAGCCTTTTAACCACTATTTTGCTTACATCTCCTCTGAGCATGAGTTTTACAGTACTACAAAAAACATATGGTAACACTGAAATAGCTTTGCCTGAGGGGAAGATTCCCTGAGGTGGGATCTGGGAGATTCCTTTGGTAAGAGTAGAAACGTATTGGAGAAAAGGGATGGTTTGAGAAGCATGAGACCTGGTTTTATTTCATAGCATTGTGTGACTGTGGGCAATGCATCCCTGCTCCCTTCTATGGCAGGCAGAGGTCAGTAAGTATAAAATCCATCAGTTTGTGAAGGGCACAGGTACTAGGAGGTGACAAAAAATCGTATAACTACCTAGACATGGTGAACAATCTGATTTATGCATCTAAGGAGCAGAATAATCCAAGATACAGAAGTGAAGGACACACAGTGAACAGCTGAACAAAATGCTGTACACATACACATGCTACATTGTAAGCTCTTAATAGCAAACATATTTTTGACACTATGAACTCGCTTGTGCTTTCTCACAATGTATGTGGGGAATAATAACAGGAGTATTTGCTCTTTACTTCTTGTTTTTTACATTAGCAAGATCAGAGCCTTTTCCTTGTGGTGTTACTGAGGGGGTGGGTAGGAGAGTCGTGGTGATTGTGAGGCTGTAGGGATCTTGGCTTACAAGTGACCCAGAGCCTAAAACATGGTGGCCTGTGCACCCCTCCTCACCAAGCTCTCTCCCCTCCCCATCCTGGTGCTGTTGTGTGCTTACCTAAAAGTGAGACTTCTTTTTTATAGGGAAACAAAAGAGAGCCAGGCATTCCTGGTGCTACCTTTCCTTTTCACAGTGCTCCCATGGAATTAATTTTTCTTGCTTTGATTTTATTTAAATAGTAAAGATTACAAGATACTTTGGGGCCAAATTTTAAAAAGCTTTTAGATGCCTTGCTCCTGTTGGGAGGAGATGAGGCTCTGAAGAACCTGTGGTGGGAGCCAGTATCCCTGGTGGTTTGTTGCCTACCAGGAGAGTCTAAATAGCAGGATGAAAATAAGAGCTGGAAGAGCTTGAGGCTGTAGGAGCACTGTGTTGTCCAGAGCACTGGGTTAAGTCCTGCTTTGCTGCTGATCTTTCTGGCTGATGCTTTACTGGAGAAATTGTGATGAAATGGGAAGACAGTTGTGTTATACTGCTGTTTGCCTAAGCGGCTGAAGGATCTGTCTTTTGAATTAAGCATGCTCTGAAACAGTTTGCCAGTATGTAAATCTAAATGCCAAGAATGGAGGGGCCTGGTTAATGTGACATGTTGGGGAATAACTGTGAGAGGGGAAAAAAATTGATTGATTGATTGATTTGAAAAACTTCCTGCAAGGAAGATGTTACAGCAACAGCATAAACTATTGATGACTTGGAGTTGAATTGCAGTTTCTGTGTGATCTGAAGCACTACAAAGCAGAGGGACAACAGCACAGAAGGAAAGAATGAGTAGGAGACAATCTGGTTGGTTTTTTCCTTTCCCTGCCTCTAAATCCCAGGCAGTGTTTTGCACAGAGGTTGCGATGGTGTAGCTTTCTAACACTAGTTTTTACAGGTTAGGTGATTCCTTCAGGAAAGCTGTCTGCCAGGAGAAGACTGGTGAGATACATCTGGTGTGTTCCTTGAGAGTGATGAGAGGATTGAAGGGCCAAATAGGCACCACAGGTGAGGACACACAGATACTTTTAGTGTTTGTACTGTGAGAGGTGGAAAACAGAAGGTTTTCTGGAGGGAAGTGGAATCTGTGATTTACACCACTAAAACATCATTTTAGATTCTTGAGAGTCTGTTATTAAATTCTTTTTTCATAAATATTTAAGTACTTGCCCAGCTTGTTGCTGATTCCTTAAAAAAATGCCAAAAGAGAGAGATTGCTTCTGATTCCTTTGTGACTCCCTGATTCATAGGGATTCATTTCTTTCACAGGCGAAATACCTGGTGATCTCTTATAAAACGCACAAGAGGTACTGAGGAGAGACCATGTTTTTATAAGAAAATACAGCGTGTGGTGAATTCATACTCCACCTGCCAGCAGAAACCATGATTTCTACACACGTTTGCACATAGGAACTGTATGGCTGTGCACCTCACAACTATTTCTGCTATTTCTCAACAATTGCAAGTACCTCTCCTTACCCTTGTTCCCTGGACAGATCTGAGGTCACACTGCTGGAATAATCCCCTTAGCTTATCTTTCTTGCTATATCATGCCCTATTTGAAAATTCCTCCCACTTTTCCTTACAATCAGATCACTATAAACGTCTCATTCTTGCTTCAAATGCCCATCAGAGTTTTAGGCTTGCTTATCCATCTGACCTGGTCTGCTCTCTTATTTGCCTTGCCACCTCTGCTCCAGTAGCATGCTAGTCTTGACACCTTATTAAGTTCTTCATCTCTGCTTTCTGTGCTTCTTCCCAATTGCTTTCTTGCAGAGAATGAATTTTTTGCATCTTCTCTTTTCCACTAATAATGTCTTAAAAGCATGCTGTTACCTTGGTACCCAGGAGCGGTGCCTTTATAGATTATTAAAAACCACTTTGGTATCTGACTGAAACAGTTGCTGAATTTCCTAATGCACCTTATCTTCCTTTCCGTCTCTTTGAATTAAGATCTGAGAAGTGAGAACTGCTTTTATTTGGGGTTATTGGAGATATTATATTATGATATTATGAACATATGATGAAATGGAAATAACAATTTCCCAGTTTGCATGTGCAAATGTAGGTATTGGTATGATAAACCACATGTGACTTTTTGCAGGTGCTCCCTTTGCCAGGGTTCTGGGCTTCTTGCCAAAGCATTTTCTCTCAACCTCACTGTTAACCAGTCCCTTGCGTTTTGCATCAGCTTCTGTCTAAATAGGCTTAGCCCTCCAGTTAATAGATATCTTTTTCTCAAGCCCTGCCCATTGCACCTGCCTTTGAAAATGTGCCCTGGAGAACCCAGTGATTCATTTGTTGTGTGCTGTTGCTGTTTGATTAAATCATTGCTTATTTTCAGGTGGCTGCATTTGCATGCTGAAGCACTTGATCCTCCTGTTTACTGCTTTTGTATATCATGGAAGTGTTTGTAAAGCTTGAGGGGAAGTTCAGAATCAAAGGTATAATATCAGTGTTTGGGATAACAAATGGTATAGGCCATACACTCTCTTTATTCAATGCTTTTTCTGTTTCCACACCAGTGAGCACGATGGATGTAATGTAATCACAGCATGTTTCCAGAAATCCTGAGATCAGTAATGTAAAATAGGTCTTTGGAATTTTAATAATGGAGAAAATGTCAGAATGCAAAGTTGGTGCAGCCTTGTTCTTCCCTTCCCCCAGTTTTACTCCTTTAGACCAGCCTATTTGTTTTCTGACCTTGCATATACAGCATAAGGTAGGGATAGGAAACCCTCCAGAACCTTGCATTGATTCCCCTCCTGTTTCAGTAGGATTCACCACCCTACAACATGAATATATACAGGCATACGTTTAGACCAGACCTTCAGGGTCAGCTCCTATCTCCCTGGATGCATTTGGGAAGTTTGGGGACCTTCAACACTGAAATGGCTTTTGACATCTCCTAAGAAGGACTGTGGCACCCAGAGATCACTGGGTTCTTTCCAGACTGCTGGTTTTCCTCAGCTGTGTTCGGGGACAAGTTGTGAGTCACTGGCAGTGCTTCACTCAAAACAGTTTGAAGGCTCTTCTCTACTACCAGAGTTGAACAGCAAAGTGTTCAAGAGAGCATGGTGATACTTCTATCATAAAATATGTTTGTACACTGTAAGGTATGTGTCTGGGCTTCCAGAGATCAGCTGCCCAGATGAGGTATCACCGATCACAGTTATAGGCTACTGCTGGGAATGGGAAATTATACAGAGGAGAGGAATAGTTAATTCTTCCATGTGGGTATAAATAAGTCTATCTTGGCAGTTAACAGTTCAGTAACGTTCTTCAGCATTAAACTTAGACAAACCTTTTTTTGGGGTAGTCTCTTTGTGTAGCTTGATATGGAGAGCAGTTTGAGATACTCTTCTTATGGCAGAAGTACGATGAGAAGCTCTCATTGTCATTGCTGAAGTGGCATGGTTCACTCCACGTTAGAGAACTGCCTATCTCACTCAGGCTACCAGCCAGTAATGAGTTACCAGCATCCCTAAGTGAAATTAAATGAGCAGTTGTTCAGAGTGATACTGAACCTACAGAATGAGAAATATTCTCAGTAACAAGTCATGATTGGTTTCAACACTAAGAAAATCCTTACTCATTTGCCTATCAAGGGGGTTTGGGTTTTTTTTTCCAAGATTTTTCTCCCTCATTTTACATCAAAAATCTTCTTGGTCAACAACAAAAAAATCAGAGTTTATGGGGTTTTTTTTCATACAAACACTTATACTGACACAATCAGAGCACCCATCTTTTGCTACGGAGAAGGAAAAATAATCTAAGCCAGAACCCCCAGAAAGTCTGCCTGATTAAAGATTGAAAGATTATTTATTTGTAGCTGAAGGTGCTGGCGTGATCTCTGTGAATTTCTGTCTCCCTTGAGGCTTTGCAAAAAGTTGTACTGAGGCAAACGAAGTTGCCAGAGAAGTAGGGCCTCCCTTCAGTAATTATTTAGTCTTATTCTAAGAGAGGACAAAATGAATAGCAAACATTGCGACATAACTTCCAATCCTATTTTCCTGTCCTTAATTTTTAGATCACAGCAATTCTTTGTCTTTAAACCCAGAACAGTGCTCAAAAAGCTTCATTTTTCTTTTTGAACAGTTTGTGGCTTTGTTGCTCTCCTCCCTATTTGACAATAGTGATGATGAATATGAAAAGCCATTTTCTTTACTCCAGATACATATGCTTGCTATACAAAACCATAAACATTGCACTAAGTGCTGTTCTTTTTCTTCCTTGGATTTCGTGTTACTTTACGTGGAACCTGTTTGTCTTTCTTTGTAACTATGGTTACACACAGAGAAGTAATACAATGACTAAACAGTCTATCTGCTTTAGTTGCAAAGCTGGAAGTTGGCTAATTTACCTAACTTTTTGGTTCTTAGCATAGACTCCCCGCTGCTTATGCCTTCTATACAGCCTGAACTCCTTTCTGGGATGGCATCCCTTGATGCAAGTGATGGAGAGAGAAATAAGAAACAACTATCAGGAGATTTTGTTTAACTGATCAGGTAAGCAAATAGATTTTGTTCATTGATCACATATGCAAATACTCTTCAAATGACCTGTGCAGTGGTGTTTAACCCTGGAACAGTTATAGATTCCTGAAAAGTTATTCTTACTGATACTGTCCAGCCAAGCTAGGTTTTATATTCTTCATAGGTAAAAACCACTGCAGGTTTATGTTGTTTCTGTGTGATTTTATGTGTACTGACAGAACTCAAGCATCCCTAAATGCACGTGTCTAAATGAAAAGTAAACATAGATAAGTGAAGTTGAAAGCCAGTAAAACAGGATACTGTCAGCTGAGGGCAAATGCAAAAGCAGCTGTATCTGTCCTCCTCAGCAGACTTCCTCAGAAATACAGCAAGGTAAAGGATTCTACAGAATGAGCCGCTCTCCATGCTCCAAACCTCTGAGTCAGAAATCCCCCAAATAAGTTAAGGACAAATGGCACTCTAGCAGGAGGGTTTCTGGAGTTATCTAAAATGGGAAAGCATGATGATGAAACCAAAACAACAAATAGATACTATGTATTATATACCATTTCGTTACCTTGCTAAAAAGAAAATACATCCCCCCAAAAGTCAGCTGAGTTTTATCAGCTTTACAAAATGATGAATGAACGCCTTGTTCTTTATTATGGCTTAAGTCATTCCTGTTTATGCCAGTATTTCAAGGATTATGTTTTGATTGTTCTGAGAGGTGAAAACACTTTCTTGCTGATGAATTAACACTGCCACTTTTAAATATTTGTATACAAAATGTCTTAAAAGCCATTATGAAATGCTTTCCAAAAGCACTAAGCTGTTTCCCGAAAAGACAGTTTTTCTCTACATTTACTTTCATGCTAAACAGTCCAAATAAAAAGCCTTTCAGAGTTAACTAGTTTAAGCAATACCAGTGTTTTAGTGTAATGAATAACTTTTTATAGAGGACAATTGCACACAGTTCAATATGCTAGTATTTCTATTTCTGTGCTCCACCAATGCCCGGATTCTAGGGTAGAATTTCTTTCTTTGAGAAAGCTGAAGCGATCAAAACCCTGATTAACCTCTGATATTCACGTGGTGCTCTTGATCTGGAGGACCGAAGCAGTAACAAAGAGTTAATGGCAGCCATATGCTCAGGGTATTGTGGGTACTGTTGACCCAAATGTGAACTCCGCAAGTGAGTGCTGCTAACTGCTGTTTGTTTCAGGTTTGGTGTGGAGATTACTGATGAAGAGTTTGAGCTGCTACTTGACAGAATCCCCCTTGATGAAGATGGAAATGTCAGATATCCCCAGTTCATGGCCAGGTTCGATTCATGATATACAGCCTATGCATTTTATTTCTCATTTGTGAGTGGAATTATTTTTAATCTAGCAGGCTCACATAACATTTCCAGACTGATTCCCATTTCTTAAATGTGCTCCTTTATGAATTATTTCTTGCATGGAGTATGCTGATTACATTTAAAATTAGCTGATGTTGTGGACATATACTGTTTATAATTTAGTTGGTCTTTAAATGCTAATTATGTATTTTAGAAGAAAGACTTCAAAGGCATGTAACACACCTTCATGCTTTCTGTAGGCTGGGAAATATGACAGACTTTTAAATAAAAGCTAATTATTTAAAAAAACAGTAATAAAGGTAATTAATATATCTATAAGAAGTTGAAGCATTTACAGGCCCTACATGTAGTCTGGAGTACTTCTGAAATGATGATATTGGTTTGAATGCTGATATGGGTTAATAGAAGCTCTACTTAGCCTCTAAGGCCTAGATATGAATTAGAGTTGGATTAAAATAAAGAAACATTGGGCTAGATAGAGGTATTTTATTATTTTCCAAAAACTAGAACTCGATCCCCAAAACTGTCATGCCAGAAGCAGGGTAGAAACCAGTGACATTGCTGAAGTAAGTGAAAGTCTTTTGTGGAGTCTGGGACTGGAGGAATCTGTTCCACCCATGAAATCTGAAGAAGTCCAGCATTTGCATGCACACATAGAAGTTAGACTGCTCCAACAGGAATGCTTCTGAGTTATTTAGCAGGTAAAGGTGAATCTAGTTTGCATGCACACGTGCAGGGTAGCACGTGGGGTACTTCCTGCATTTCAGGTAATGAACCAATGAAGTACTGCAAACCTGATGCGACTGCTTCTTCCTTCCTCTTCCATTAATGGCTCTTCCACTCTTTCTTTTAATCAATCCTTGTCCTCCTGCTTCTGGAAGCTTTTGGGCTGAATTCAGCTGTCCACATGTTTGCACGCAGGGCTGCTGGATATGACACAGAATTAATGAGATGCATATGTCCTTCTGGAATGGCATTCCCTAGGCAATCTCCAAAAGTGTCTCAAATTACCCTTGAATGTCTTTGGGTACGCCCCTGTTTTTTGCATACTTTCACTGCCAAGGCCTCCTCTCCAGTTCTTTCTTCTGTAGCACTCTGACTGGGTTGCAGCTGTCCTGGATTCGGTTGTGTATGAAGTTCTGTGAAGTGTCTCAGCTTCAGAAGTGTTCCCTGGTTGTCCTGTGGTTAAGGGTGTAAAGAAGGGACAGGGGGTAAAGACCATCTAGCAAAGCTGATCAACCTTTGAGAAACCAGAAGCATCAAAAATAAAATATACAGAGATACACAATATTGGGCCTACCCTCCTTCCTCTTGCTGTGTGCTCAGCTGCAGTAACCCCCCTCTCTCCTTCCTGACTTTCTTTCTCACACACACATTGCTTCAGCTCCCATGTCCAGGTAAATTCTGAAATTAAGAGAAGATGATGTCCCTAAAAGAGGCAAGATGCTTCTTAGTACTTCTTGTCTTTGTGAATCAACTCATGTATTGGGATGGATCTGTACACCACATTTATTTCAGCTATTTCCTTGTGTTTGCTTACAGTTAATGTGACACATTTTCACCACAAAGGAGCTGCATTTAGCCCAGGGTGTACCACTGTCACCTTGTTTTGAAGTGTATCCGTAAGAGTACACACAGCTACTCATAGCCCTTTGGGAGAGCTATCACTGAGCCCTCATTTCAATAGTAAAAAGCTGTGCTGTGTAATATTCTTGAGGATGCCAGCAAGACAGTAGTTAACCTGCAGGCTGGCATCTGACAGTCTCATGGGCTGTGGGCAAAACTGCACACCATGATTTGCAGGGACACGTGGGAAGCCTAATTTGTACTAACCTGGATCTGCCCCCCTTAGCAATCCAAGATGAGTTGAGAATACAGTGTGAAATAAAAGCATATCTCTATGGTTGACATCTACCAGGGAATCACAGACAACATCCAGGACTTTTCTGCTGAGTTTCAAAAATCAGTTAAAACACTTTGGTCTATCTACATTAAGCAGTGCAGGAAGGAATCTAGAATGACTGGCAAGTTAAAGCTGCCTGCTATAAATGTGAGTGCACTGGGAAGGGAGCCTGAATGCATAGCAGCCAAATAATAGTGGGATCCTAGGTGCTGAACTGCCATCTCTTGCCAGTGAGATACTAAGAGATCTCCTCTTCTCAGAACCTCCAAGAATCTGAATGGTCAGCTGCACAAATTGAGTTTTATATGGGCCAAGTCTTGCATGACTCCTGTATTTGTTTTGCTGTCAAATGCCACCAAGAATAGGCTTAGGTTAGACACGTGAGCACCAGCAACATCTGGGCTTCTTTGCCAGGGAACCCTCAGACGTACCAACATTGTCAGATCCGTATATATGAAAAAGAAGGTGAATATTATAAGGAGAAATCATCTGTCTTAATTCCAGGAGAAAGAGCTGTTAGATTAGAAACTTAGAATAAGGGAGGTGGGAATTTTAGGGACTTAAGTTACAGCCTGGCTTCTGTCACAGATGAAAGAATAGAACTTGATCACTGGCTGATGAAATGCTTTCTCTGCAGTCATTTTTTAACTGATCTGTCCCATTTCCAATTTAACCTTCAGAATTCACTAAATCTAGCAATTTCAAATATTATTATCATGCCTACACCTGTTGTTTAGACGTAATTAACGTTTATACAGAAATAATTTTACCTTCTGTGGCACAATTCTGTCTCTGAACATGGTCCAAACAAATAATTATATATGCTCACTAGGACTATTGTTGCTCACGTCGAGTGGAAGAGAGTGCATAGGCCCTGTAGCATAGCTTAGGTAATACCTCTTTACTTGATTTATGGTGAGAACCAGAGGCCAGATGCTCCTCTCAGGTTACTTCTGTGTTAATATGGGGTGATTTCACTTACTCCAGTGCAAAACTGTAGTGTAACTAACACAGTGTAGGACTGAGATGTCATAATTTTCACTTTCTTCACCCGCCCACCAATGTCTTTTCTCCTATAAAACCAACTATTGCTTGCAGGCTTTGTCCCAGATTCTCTGCTGTATCTGGTGGGTTGGTCCCAGCCATCAGCTGAACTCCCACCCAACTGCTCAATCAGTCCGTTGGATGCAGGGAAAAAGTAGGAGAAAAAGGAAAGAGAAAGCTCATGGGTCAAGCTAAGGACAGGGAGATCACTTGCCAATTTCAATGTGGCAAAACAGACTTTAACTTGAGGAAAATGAATTTAATTTATTGCCAGTTTACATATATATGTATTTAATTACACATGGGGAAAAGACTTTCCTGCCCTCTTTTCCCAGAATCAACTTCACTCCTTCACTCCAGACTCCTCTCCTTGTTACCACCACTGGTTACACTCAGTCCCTTTAGTGAGGAAACCAGTGGAGCGGCACGCACTGGGAAGGGGGTTAGGGTCCAGATGTAGTGATCTCTGCTGTTCCTTCCATCTTGCTCTTTTCCTCTGCTCTATCATGGGCCTTCCATGGGCTGCTGTCCCTCCCAGGGTGGAGGGGGACCTGTTCTGAAAGGCAGGAGGGATGCCATGTGTCCACAGTAGCTGAGTTGATGTATATCTCCTGTAGCTCTGAGATGGTGCAGATGCTTTCTTCCCACCTTATGCAGCTGTTGCTCACTGGAGATAGCTGCCATACACTGCCACAGAGAGCTATCCTTGTGAGAGTGCCTGTCTACACATGGAGAGAGGGTTCCTTCACAATGGGCCTTTGGCATCTGGTTTGCCAGGGGAGAAATTAAGAAGCAACCATTAGGATAAGTTAAGGCCACATCTCAATCACACAATTTGCATGAGTTTCAGCATGCCCTGAAGTCACAGCTCCAGCTTCTTTGCATCAAAGATGAGTCTGGAAAATGTTGTGGTTTCTTTCTGGGTCTTCCTACTGACAACACAGCATGTGGGAAGGAGATGTGTTGATAGGTCTGTTTTCCTTGAATGAGCATACAATGTAACCTCAGTATACAGCCAGGGTTGGTGTCTGGAGCTGCTCCTGGGTGTCTCAATTTAGACATAATTTCAGAATGTTTCTTGCTTCCAATGAGCTTTCTTGCTCATTTTCTCTTAGGGCAGGAAAAAGCTTGCTTCTTCATTTTTTTCATACCTCTGTTCATCTTTTATAATTTATGTGAAACAGGAATTTAAAAGAAACATTTAGGAAAATCTCAGATATCTCATTAAAACGACAATGAAGATGTTTCATTTACTGAAATAACATTTGAATTGGAAATTCAGTTTACTATAAATTAAATGTATTATTTCTCTTCAAATGAGGTGTCACTTTGTTTGGAAAAGAGCATTTTAAAAGATCTCAGTTTGGATTGAAAATGGCTGTGCATTGTCTTGTGATGGCTTCCCTCTCTCACACAGTCATCTGTCTCCCTCATCCCTCCCTCATTATCCAGCCAGGTAGGCAGGCCTGAGACAAGCTGTAAAGGTACGGGGTGAGCCCACTGTTCAGCATCTGAACAGCATGTTTGTTCCCAGTCTCATACATATTAACAAGAGGAGAACTTACAGAATTGCACTGACTGGAAGCTGAAGATAGTTTGTGAGCCAGAGGCAATATAATCAGTAAGGGTAACATGGAAACTTTTGTCCGCGATCACAGATAAACTGTACAGAGGTTTAGTGTAGCAAGAATAGTAAAATCTAACTTGCTTTTCTATAATGGCGTTTCATACTAGTGAGGATGGTAAGCGGATTAATAAAGACAAAAGTTATTAAGTATCTGCTATGGGCATATTAGGCAGAAGTGAGACAAGGTTTCTAAGGAAACGTACTATTTTGAAGATTACCTTTGAAACGCTAGAAAAGGCTTACATGCTCAAAGTGTCATTTGCTACTCATTGACTCCAAGAGGAGGAAAATACTTCAGAAAGCAAATACATCAGTAGCTTGTCTCCTACTGCCCAATGTGCAAATCACTGACTATAGGAGTAGCAGGCTGCTTGCATGCAGAAGATAGAAAGGAGATATTATGGCAGAGTCAAGGCCTGCCTCTGACCTCTTTCCCCTCACAGCACATTCATAGAGTAAAGGGTTAGACTGGTTCAGTTTTCTTGATTTATGTTTAATAATGGTACTTTTGATTCCTTGCCTCTTGCAGCGGTGCTTTGTTGTCACTGTTGCCTTGTGAGTGGCACAGCTGGAACTGACTCCTTCAGTTTTTGAAGAAAGATTATGCTGTGTTCATTCCTCATACAGTACATGCAGGAATAAATTATATACGCCAATTACAGAGGATAGGGTTTGAGAAGTGCTCAACATATACCCTGATGTCAGTGAAAACTGTGGTTAAACCCCCTTCCAAACTTCATCTTTTCAGATTGAGCAGCCACATAAGAAATTCATTTTGAAAATCCTAAGTACTTTGCCTTGGCAAATGTATTTATTGGTATTCTATAAGAAGAGGAAATTAGAGTGCTAAAATACTATATGAGCTATTCTGCCAGCTGATAGCTTCATTAAGGAACACTGACACCAAGTCACTTGGGTGAAAAGCAGAGAGCCATATCACTGCAGAGCAGTGCCTTGGGGATGATATATATATTCTTTTTAGATCTATCTTTTTAAAGGTTGTATGTTTTTGATGATGCTGATTGAGAATTTATCGTGTCACCTATAGACCCCCGTGAGTTAGACATGGTTCAAACCTAGGAAGGTATAATACTCTGTACTGCAGAGCATATACATGTTAGTTATGTCCTTGTAGTTTGCTGTATTGTTTGTAGAGTTACACTGGTAGCTACAACCTGTGCTAGATTTCAGAGACAGTTTGTGACAACAGGCAGGTATGTTGAAGAGAAAGAATGAATGTCAGCTTTCAGTGCTGCATCTGAGAGGCAGCTGAGGCGAGAGGCCAGCTACAGATTAAAATTTAGTCCCATCCTTCCAAAACTGCATGTGCCCTTGAATCTTCCACCCTCTAAAAATAACCTTCTTTTCTCGGTTGTCTCCCCAAATTCAAACTGCATGTAAGAGGTGAGTGTTCTGGTCTTCTGGTTGCCAGTCATCCTCTCACACACAGATGTCTCTGACTGGCTGTCAGACACAGCCCCCTGCCGCAATACCCAGTGGGTTGCTGTTCCCTCCTGCACTCTCTGCTGGGCCTGTAGGTCAGGCAGCCTCCATACATCTTCATTTTGTTTCTTAATTTTCTGGCTTTCTTTTATCCCCTAATTGGCTGCCAACAGGCTTGGAAAATAAATACCATAGGTACAACAGTAAATTGGAAACAAAAGCTGGAGAAGGAAAAGGAATATTTAAAGAACTACTTTTTTCAGATGTAATTTAAATCCTGTAAAGCTTCAGTAGGGCAGAGAAAGTCTGGCAGAAAGCCAGACAATAAGGAGGCTTTCCTACTCACAGGAGCAAGAGAGATTAACTTAGGAGTAGGAGAGAAAAATGACAGATGATGTGAAGAGCAGAGAGGTAGGTAGCAGGACTAGTCAGTGAGACAGGTCAGAGCAATGCTGTGGTACCATCCAAGAAGAGTTTTAATTAGAACCTGAAAGCTGAGACATTTGAGGATGAACCTGCAGGTCTTTATTGCTATCGGTTTGAAAAGCAGCTCACTCATCAGTTAGTAGCTCAGACACACCATATCCAGGTCTGTCCCTAAACAGGACAAAGCTTTTCTTCAGTGTGAGAGGTACAGCCAACCAGCTTCTGCT
>VZRW01001339.1:489590-512565 GCA_013398125.1 Aegotheles bennettii
TTAATTGGAACATGTGAGAAAACTTGTAGTTTAAACACCTTACCATTTAAAGTCTCTCTTTGCACTTTACAAAGGAACTAAAAACCCCATCACCACATCACATAGCTCATGGATCAGAGCAAAACCTAGACAAAAAAAAAAAAATTACATAGTGCTGGATTATGGGAAAAAGGCTTTTCAGACCAAAAGGAGAAAAAAAATCCAGAACATGAGGATCCACAAGAAATCCAACTGCAGTTTTAGGGCTTCTCTCCTGGGCTGCTCCTTGCCACTCCTTTCACATCTGGCAGCACTTTAAAAGCTGATATTGGCTTTTTTATGGTGCCAGGGTTGTCACCACTTCAACAGGATAAGTGTGAAGCTGAGGTTGAAGCTGTGCAATATAGTAACATTTGCAGACTTTTTTGGAGAGTCGAATTCTGTGAAAGGCAGCCCATCTTACAGCCAGGATCCATCACCAAATCCAGTGTGTTTATACAGACAGATCCTTCATTGCTTCCCCTTGCTCAACTCATTCAATCACCCTCTGCACAGAAAAGAGAAGGTCAGCACTAGTTCATGAGAGGACCATGGGTATTGCAGTCCATTAGCCTATTAGTGGATAGGATAGCCAAATCCCTAGGCATTACTTCCTAAAATGCTTGTTGCTTTTTTGGGTATTTTGGTCACCTGAAACCAAGGCCATTCCCAAGGAATAAGCATTCCTTTTAGTTTTAAAGTTGCTATGGATTAAGGTGCTTTTTGCTGTTACTCTGCTGCTGAAAGAGTCAGTGAAAAAATGAAAAGTCTTCCTTCTCTGTGCAAGACAGCCAGGAAAGGACCCATATCCTTTTCCATAGCCAGGAAGTTGGACCACTCAGAGATGAAAATTTCCAGGTGATTTGTTGTGTTGTAGAGCAAGTATATTCCCTCTGGTAAAGCTGTGGTGGCTGAACTCTTACCCTTAGATTTTCTCTGCAAGATTTGGCAGCTTTTGGTGTTTTCAGTAACTATTTATCAAAAAGCTCAATCTTTTTTGTTTTTCCTTTTGCCCTCATCCTTCCCTGTGTTAAAGTAAAGGGTAGGTTCTCAGTTAGGTTACTTCATAACCATGTTTTATATAGACCATTTCAGGCATAAAGAGTGGGACATGACTGCTAAGAGAGACCAAGGGATTCTTAGAAAGCATTCGGGAAATCACCGTGCGGCAAGATTTCACGTGGTGCAACGACGATTTTGGGTGTTATGTGCATCTGTTGATGTTATCTTAGTTTGACCTGTCTTGAGATTTCAAAAAGGAAATTCACTTCAGTCTTCCCAGCTTTATCTTAGCTTCTTTTTAAGTTCTGCTCACAGGACCAGCACCTTAGTCACACTCCTTCTACACCTCAAACAGCTTCCAGTGGGACTTGAGTGATCCTATGGGCCTTGTGGTGGTCTTTTTCTAAATAGCTGGAATATTTCTTTCTTGCTAAAATGATGATATTATAAAGGGGTGCTGCTGTGTATTAGCTTTTAATTTCACTTGCAGCTCATGATTAATCTCTGCACGTGTAAGATTTCTGCAAGGAAATTTCTTGGGTTTTGATGACGTTGGTAAAGAACTAAGACCATAGCACTAGGCAGTTTTCTGTGTTGTGCATAACAGGATGGCCATTTCAAGCACACTTCCTTTTTTACTACAAAAAAGATACTGAAAGCAATGGCCAGGAATGCTAACAAGCAAGAAAGAGAAAGTTGTATTCAAGTTGTTTTGTGCCCTCTGGCCCTGTGACCTTGCCAGCCTGTGCTGAGCCACTACCATCTTGACCATTTTGGTCACTACGGAAGGAAAAAATGCAAATCCTTGCCTGGTCTTGGAATGGCTCCAAAACAGAGCACATACTCCCTGCTGAAGGTGACCTGTTTTAGGGGTTTTTTGTCCCTGCTAGATTCTGTTTGCCATTATTAAAACACCAGAGAAAAGCATTTACTAGCTTTGTCCCTATATTTACAATACCTTTTGACAGAGATGTCTAAGAGCTTTAAACATATGCTTTAAACAGTGGACGGTCGGTGCTGACATTTGTTACAAATCTTTTCAGAGGGCCGTGTGGAATTGTTCTAATCCGGGAAGAGCCACTGACTCGCTGTGTGATCTGACAGAGTGACATATCACTTGACCTCAGTCACAGCAGCTGTAAAAACGAGGTGGAAAAACAGGGCCTGGCAGAACAGCAAAAGAGGTCTTTCAGCAGAGCTTTCTTGAGCAAAGAAGTTTCAAATCCATGGCTTGGCTTTTTTCTTATTCCTCAAAAAAATTGTGATAATGTTTTAGATCAAAATTAGGTTTTGAAATGTTTATTTTGAATTTTTCCAGTTGCTGTTGTTGCAGGGGCTGCACTGGGACAGGCCTTGGTGACAGTGAGACCAGGGGTGCGGGTGTGGGGGCCCGGACTCCACCAGCGGCTGCACCTGCTCCCCTGGTTCCGCTGGACCCCTGTCCAGGGGAGGGAGAGCTCTTCCAGCTGATGAAACTTTAAGACAGACTTAAAGCTGCTGTAAGATGTTTCAAACCCAAACTGGTTTAACTGCAATCAGAAAGCTGCCTAGTGGAAAAGGACCTGGGGGTGTTGATTGACAGCCAGCTAAATATGAGCCAGCAAGGTGTCCGGGTGGCCAAGAAGCCAACAGCATCCTGGCCTGTATCAGACATAGTGTGGCCAGCAGAACTAGGGTGGTGATTGCCCCCCTGTACTTGGCACTGGTGGGGCCGCGCCTGGAATACTGTGTTCAGTTTTGGACCCCTCACTACAAGAGAGACATTGAGGTACTGGAGTGGGTCCAGAGAAGGGCAATGAAGCTGGTGAAGGGTCTAGAGCACAGGTCTTATGAGGGGTGGTTGAGGGAACTGGGGCTGTTTAGCCTGGAGAAAAGGAGGCTGAGAGGAGACCTTATCACTCTCTACAACTACCTGAAAGGAGGATGGAGCAGGGTGGGTGTTGGTCTCTTCTCCCAAGTAACGAGTGGTAGAACAAGAGGAAATGACCTCAAGCTGTTCCATGGGAGGTTTAGATTGGATATTAGAAAAAAATTATTTACTGAAAGGGTTGTCAGGCACTGGAACAGGCTGCCCAGGGAAGTGGTAGACTCACCATCCCTGGAGGTATGTCAAAGACGTGTAGATGTGGTGCTTAGGGGTGTGGTTTAGTGGTGGCCTTGGCAGTGTGCTAGGTTAACAGTTGGACTCAATGATTTTAAAGGTCTTTTCCAACCAAAACAATTCTGTGGTTCTGTGATTAAGGGGCAAACAGAAGGGTCCAGCCTCCATCCTCAGGTATGTGGCATGCCCAGGGGACATGAGCCAAGCTAAACTGGAAATAAGTGCACAAAAGCAATCTCATGCCAGCCTACAGCACAGTTGTTATAGCACAGCCTCTGCTAGAACCATCTGACACAGCCACTGAAGCTGGCGTCCTGTTTGAATTGCATTCCTGAACCATCAGCTGACAGCACATGGAAGCAGAGGCAGCGGTCAGCAGCACATGCCAAGCAAGTTTGTTACAAAAATAGAAATACAATAGATCTTTCCATTTTCCAGTGTGTCTTCACCAATTCTTACCTTTTTTACTGCCATTGTGTCTTGGTTTTGTCTGGGATAGAGCTAATTTTCTTCTTAGCAGCTAGAGCAGCATTGTGTTTTGGATTTAGTATGGGATTTGGTATGAGAGAAATGTTGATCATATACTGATGGCTTTAGTTGTTGCTAAGAAATCAAGGACTTTTCAATGTCCCATGCTTTGCCAGTGTATAGGTGCACAAGAAGCTGGGAGGTGTCGTTGTTCGGGACGGACGCGACATCCGAAGAATAGTGATCCAAAGCCAAGAGGCTCAAACAGCTAACAGCTACCTTTATTGTTCTAACAAGCTCTTATATACCTTTTCTTAAGGAATATGTGCACATGTATAATTGGTTCAACAAAAGATCAACAGTTCATGATTGGATGACTTTTTTCTCTGCTGCAACTTCAATAAGCTTCTTCTGGTGGTCTGCCAGCTCCTTAATCTTGTTTTCTCCACTCTTCTCAGGACTTCCCAGGCTCTTCAAGGGGCCTCTTCAAGGGTACACAGTTATCTGCTCAAGGTCGATATCAAACTTACGTTCCAATCCCTCAAACCAGCCACGGTTTCCCACAGGGAGGGAGCACAGCCAGGACAGATAACCCCAACTGACCAAAGGGATATTCCATACCATATGATGTCATGCTCAGTACATAAAGCTGGGGAAGAAGGAAGGAGGGACATTCAGAGTGATGGCATTTGTCTTCCCAAGTAACCGTTACACGTGATGGAGCCCTGCTTTCCTGGAGATGGCTGAACACCTGCCTGTCAATGGGAAGTAGTGAATGAATTCCTTGTTTTGCTTTGTTTGTGTACGCAGCTTTTACTTTACCTTTTAAACTGTCTTTAACTCAACCCATGAGTCTTCTCACTTTTATCCTTCAGATTCTCTCCCCCATCCCACTGCGAGGAGAGTGAGCAAGTGTCTGCATGGGGCTTCATTGCTGGCTGGGATTAAACCATGACACAGTGAAATGTAGAGGCGTCTGAGATGCTGTGTCCTAGTTTGACCTGACCTGTGCACATCTCAGGGTGTTCTGATCTAATTTTAGTTCAGGCAAAACCAAGCAGTTTCAGTTTGAGTCTGACTGAAGGTTTGAAGGAGTCATATTGTAAGTGGAATGTTGATATGGGCCTTTGTCATAGTTCTTCTATTCATAATTTGCTTTGTCTTATTCTATAAATATAACTAAATCAGCCTGGGGGCCTGAAGCAATTACAGACCAAGGAATCTTATCAGTGGCAGTCCATGGGAAGGTAAGTCTGCCAGCTCCCTCTTGCTGGTGTACCAGCCATCTTATTATTGATCTCATTGCCATTGGTGACCTGGTACCTTGGGAACAGACAGTTGCACTTGCGTGCCTGACTCTGCTGAGGTCAGTGGCCTCAGCAGTTGATCCATGACAACTAGAATCACTCTGTGTACATCCCACACATAATGCCATCACTACCTTTGGACGGTTTCACCAACTCGTGCAGGTTAGAATTAGGTATTTAGGAATTGCTCTAGTTTCTCTGTGACTGGTAACAACTAGGTTATTATAACTGGACAGTTCTTTAAAAATAAAAATTAATTTTCACCAGTGACTTTTAATTTAATATGCCATGAACATAGAAAAAAATAGTTTCTGTTTCTCATTTTCAGACACTTGCACATGAATTGCCAAGAAAACAAGAGCAGTTAAGGTCTATAATTTTTCTTTTCATTTTTGTTTCATCATTTCATGCTGATTTTGTAATGTGTCTTTGAACTACCACTGTGACTTCCTCTGTTTCTGTGAAGAAGGAGAAAGAAATGTTCTCCATCCCAGGGATATGTGATGTCATACCCTTTTGTTTTGGTTTGGTTTGGTTTTTTTGGTTTTCCCCCTAGATTTTCTAGTTCAGGTGTCTCCTGAAAAAGGAGCCAAAGATGTTGATGGTTCTAGGCAAAACATTTAAATCATTTAGTCTAGCTTTTTGAATTGGGCAAAACACCTTACTGTGTACTTACCTTTGATTTTAAATTAACTCTTGGATGTTTGCCACAACAGCATCTCAGCAGTCAAGATGTTTCCCTTCACTTAGTAGCCTAGTAAGATTTTAAAAATATTAATCTATAAATTTGGTTGATTTTTCCCCTGACAGCTTTTAATCAATATGGAATGTGAAAATGCCCTTTCTTCTAATCAATAATGTATTTGATTGTATATAAATTGTTTTTTCATGTTCTTATCCCAGATAAAAGTGTAAGAAACAATATGTCTCTGGAAAGAGCAGAGTTTCTACAGAATAATTTTACTTCTGTAGACCTTTTAAGAGGCTCTGTTATGGTGGTATCCAGCAAAATAATTCCTGGTTCTGTGGCTTCTTTTCCTTCTTGTCTTCCTGTTAAAGTAAGCCAAGGCAAGCCAAATTCTGTAGGACCACTAGGAAATTGTCTGGCAGGAGGGCTGCAATATACATGTGTGCCAGCCAAACAGCTTTCTAATTCTCAGTTTCATTTCCTGAAGACACCTAAATAGTGCTGAGCTGCTGGGTGTCTGAACTTCTCCCTGCTGTATGTATTTTATCTATTATCTCAGACACTGTTCAGAAGAATGTATACTGTGTAAAAGAGCATACACAAGTTGCAACCAGCCACAGAGTAAGGATATTAAAGGTTCATCCTTCCCCACACAAAACGTATTGAAGGTTATATAATATTATAATATTTGAAAAAAGTCCAGAAATGTTGTATTTTTAATGAGTAAACAGAGCAGTGTTTCAGGGATGAATTCCTCGCTAGATCAGAATGCTGTAGTGTTTTGGACCCTCCGACTGTTGAAGCTGGGGACTAACTTGGTGTTTCAGTGAGTAGTACTTGCACATTTCAAGAGGTAGGGAGAACATGAAGTGTACTTGAAAACAGTTGTGTGGTAGCGACCATCATCATGAACCAGACCCCAAAGGGCAGATTTACATTGCACTTGCTGCCTTGGTGTTCATCTTACTGAGTGTTTGATCACCCAAGTCAAACTTCCTCTGATCAAAGGAGGGCTCTTTGGGTCATTTACTGATGTGTTTATTAGTGCAAGCTATCTGTTAAATTTTGATGGGAATTTTTTAATAATGTCTTTCCTAACAACGTCTTGCTTTTGCACGTCTCCTTTTATGATCTGCATTTTTGTCCCTCTTTATCTTTAGCCTTTATGCTGAAAACTGTTATAGCAATAGTTGTCATTTAAATGTCCTTTGTCTGCTTCTTGTTAAGAAGAAATCTTTGTGCTTCAGTAAAATCTATGGATCTGTTTGGAAAATACTTTAGTCAAATAGACAAAATTTTCATTTGAAAGGTAGCATAATTTTCTGTTTTGTCTCACTTATCACTTTGTCTTCCTTTTAATTGCTGTTATTTTTTTTTTTTTCCTTCAGGAGATGGACTGGGCTGGAATGGAATAGAATATTTCAATTGGAAGGGCCTGCAGTGATCACCTAGTCCAACTGCCTGACCAATTCAAGGCTGACCAAACATTAAAGTATGTTGTTAAGGGCATTGTCCAAATGTCTCTTAAACAGTGACCAGCTTGAGACATTGACCACCTCTCTAGGAAGCCTGTTCCAGTGTTTGACCACCCTTTTGGTAAAGAAATGCTTCCTAATGTCCTGGTCTAAACCTCCCCTGGCGCAGCTTTGAAACATGTGTAAACATCCATGCACTTTGCTGAATAGAGGAACAGCACACTGATTGAACAGTGACTTTACACCTGTTTGCATAGTGAAGGCCTAAAGTAAGAGGCCTTTTACTTTGCATAGTAAAACACAAACATCCCACAAGTCTGTAACAATGGGACTATAGCTGCTGCACCTTGAACTTGGTGGACTTGGACTTCCCTGGAGCCTACTTGAGCTGCCTCCCTCTGGCTCAGAGAACAGGCTGGTTTCCTCATGCTACTTCCTGGCTGCTGAAGGTCTAACTTAATTTCCTAATTTTCCTTTTCTGGTGGGTTTCTAATAGCTATTGATATTTAATTAACTTTGCTTAAAATTTACAAACAAGTATCCCCATGTATGACTTGAGGTCCAGAGAAGGAACCAGAGAAGGGCCGCAAAGCTGATCAAAGGACTGGGAAGCCTGCCATACGAGGAAAGGCTGAGAGAACTGGGTTTGTTCAGCCTTGAGAAAAGAAGGCTTAGGGAAGATCTTATCACCATGCTCCAGTACTGAAAGGTGGCTGCAGAGAAGATGGAGACTCCCTTTTTACAACGAGTTACATGGAAGAGATCAGGGGTAATGGGTACAAGTTACTTTTGGGGAGATTCCAATTGGACACAAGAGGAAAATTTTTCACAATGAGAACAATCAGCCATTGGAATAATCTCCCCAGGGAAGTGGTGGATTCCCCAACATTGGACATCTTTAAGATTCAGGTGGACAGGTTGCTGGGCCATCTTGCCTAGACTGTGCTTTTGCCAAGAAAGGTTGGACCAGGTGATCCTTGAAGTCCCTTCCAACCATTCTATGTTCCTACAGGTTTGACTGCCTCATCCTTGAAGACTAGTGTGAAATGGAGCTCAGATCTCTGGGACTATCCTTTACCTTCTGTGTTTTAAAAATTCAAGGGATTTCAACAGCTTTCAACCAAGTGCTGAGAAACTCTAGGCAGAATGACTCTGTAGATCCAAATCTTAAACCAACAGCAGTATTAGAATTAAGAAAACTAATGAGGGGAATTAATAATTATAAGCTGTGACACAAATACAAAAGCTATAGATGCTCTGGTGTCTGATTTACATACATGAGAACAGATGCAGAAACCGTGCCTGCATCCTTAAGAGCCATGGCAAAGATGGGACTAGAACACAGCCGTTTGTAACCCTGAGCTGAGCAGCCTATGTACTTGTACACACAGTCTCTGAAGTGAAAGTGTTCTTTTAACAACAGGACGCTGAAACAAACACAAAATGTTAGAGAAGCCAGAATTTAATTACAGTAAGCGACATGAGATTTCTACTTTCAGCTCAGTCTTGTACTCCATGTGAAAGGCTGCAGAAACCTCTGGTAATTTTGTATCCTGTAGCTTGCAACCACATCCAGTAGAACTTGGTAGGTAATAACAAGGGCATTAGTTGATGGGATGTCATTCAAGGCTCAGCTTCAGATTCCTGAAGTTCCTGGAAGAATCTTCTTTTGGAGTTGTGTGAATTCAGCTCTTTGCCCACGTGACTGTGCAGAGCTCCTGATGCAGCAAGGTCTCCCTCTGCTAGTTTGCCCATATTTCATTTCTTAGACTACCAATCTAGTGTCTTTGTAATCTACTGCACTGGTGCTTCATGAAGAAATCTGGGCTACCAGATGCCAGAAAACATCAGTGAATGGCTGCTGTGCATTCAGAAGGCAATTGAACATGCATAGAGCAAAGGGGAAGATCTCCTGGGATTCCCTTGGCAAGAAGTACTGATGAGTGCTAGGACAGTTTAAGCTATCTTTTACCCTTGTCTGCCCTCTGGTCCTGCACTGAGCCCTGCCTGCACAACTCAAGTCCTTATTTCTGTTCTGCCTTGAGGCAGATCTTTTCACTTATGTAGGTAGCCAGTCTATTTCCTCAATGGAAGAAGGACTCACAGCCAGTTTGACTCTTCTGTATAAAACATTCGTGAGACATTAAGCAAAAATCTTAATTAGCAGCAAAAGAGGAATTTTAATTCTGCACAATTTGGGAAATTTGCACAATTTGAAGCTGGAAAAAGTGGGAAATAGTGGAGAAATCTTAAAATTAATAGGTAGGGAGATAGGTGACAGAACATTATACTAATGGAGATATTAATATTTTATCTAATTACTTTGACTTCAAAAGTAGGCAGGTAGTGGTGGTGTTTGCCCGTGAGATAAAGCTAAGAAACTTTGTCAATATAGCTGAAGTCAGAGACCACATAGAAGGTGAATTGGATAGTCTTGAGGACATGAAATTCAGTCATAGTACTAAATCATGCCCTTGCACACTGATAATAAGTATTTCTCTTATGAGCTCAGACTCCATCCATTTGAGATGATGAGCAAGAAGAGCCCTGGGCTGTGCTGCTTGTTCCTGAGGTGACTGAGCTCTCTGCTATGTAACTCTGCTTTTGGCTCCTGCTATTTTAAAAGGCACCCTAACAGCACGTGGAGTAAGACTGCGGCTCAGCAGGCTCCCTGGGTAATGTGTGTCACAGCTCTCAGGGGGATGCAGAAGGTAAGAGGTAGCATATTAGTGTCATGCTGGCATTCATATTGACCAAATTAACCCTCGCACATTAACGTTCAAGGGAGAAGGAAGATTTTTTGGCTTCAGGGAGGAAGTAGACTTTCTACATGACCTGTGTTTTCTTGCATGGCCTGGGAAATTCTCTCATTGAACTTTTAATTTGAGGCAATGTTTTAAATGTAATGTTGCTAAAGACATTTGTTCTTTAAAATACCTTCTCTTTTTCTTGTTAGCAGCCCTTACTCCAAAATGACATAAAGGTGGCTGGTTTTGAGAAGAAGGCCTAAGAAAGGCTAAGGGGAGGGAAGTGCCATGGGTGAAGCAAAAGTATGTAAGGTGGCATTCTGCATAAACCTGCCTGTCTGGTTTGAAAATGTGTATGTTTCCATTCATCTTATGGGGCAGTTTTATTATCCCCAACATAGCTACCAATGCTTGTCCTGAAGAAAGATAATTCACTGTGGTCTGTCCTGCCCAAATATCTACAACCCCTTTCTGGATTTAGTGAAGAATCTTCTTTACCAGTCAGCCTTCAAGTGTATCCCTGCAGAAGGATGTAAAACCCAGCAGGATTCTCTTATCACATGGCATTAACTAATGTGACTCTGTCATTTTGGATATGTGTGACTTCTTGCCTCCAACCCCCATGCTGAGATCTCGTGTTCCTTTTTTCCCCAGGGTCATGTTGGACACAGAGTCCCCACTGTGGCTTTGCTCTGCTGGGTCAAGGGAAACACAAGATGACAATTTTTACCTTTTCCTGTTAATGGCTACATTTGGAGAAGGAAAAATGAGAGGTGTTTTGTGGATTTCATCTTCAAGACTGATTTTATAAATCAGTACAAAATGTAAAGATGGGCCCTCTCCAGGGCTTTTGACCTCCTGTACCTTTAAGAGAGGGGTAGCAGGATGGCATCTAACAGGATCTGTAGCTGTCCCAGATTTTAACTGTTTTCTTCTGAATAGCAAGTATTGATTCAAAGAGTGCCTGGCAAAAGCTTCTTGTATTCTTGCAATAGCAACATTGGAAATATTTCATGCATATATGAGATCCAATGTCCACATAGACCGTTGTTGTTTTCTGCAACTTTTTGTAAGTTTGGGGGAAACTTAATAAGTACTGTTTCTCTTTCTTTCTTTAAAAAAGACAAGGAGAGAAAGCCTGCATTTTCTGCCATTTCCCAAGAGGCTTTTTATCTGTTTAAACCAACTAGGGATTTTTCACATATTGACATAAGCATTCATTTGCTAATTTGCTGGACATTAAACTGCACAGCATTCTTGAATGAGGCTGGAATACTTGGGTACTTAGTGCTGCTCAGACTCCGCATCACTCCCAGTACACATATGGTTTTCCTCTTCTATCTCCTAGATAAAAGTCACTGTTTGATCGCCTTAAGGAAAAGAATGAGTTAAATGGACCAATATTCTAGCCCTGGCTCTAAAACTGGGCCTTTTCAGAAACTCCTCAGCACCTGCAGCAGCTAGGTCATTTGCACATACATAAATAAATAAATTAACAATGAATAAATAATTTAATCCCACCACACAATGCCACCTTGCAGATCTGATCCTTTGCTCCCAGTGAATTTGTCCATTCCTAATTCTTTTTGATAAAGTCCTCAGATACTTGCTGACTGTCAGTCTAATTTTCTTATTGTTTTCGCTTGATTAGTTCTGTATGACCTAAGGTCGCCCTTAAAATCCACATCTCTCGTGAAGACTCCGAAAGGCCTTCTTTTTTTCAAAGGGATGGAAAGTGCCTGCCATTTCTCCGGACAAAAGCCTGGAAGGTTTTCAGTTATTAGCCTCCTGAAGCAGCCCTTTCGCTCACCCAAGCGCAAAAAAAACTCATTAGGGGGCACCTTTCTTTCTGGCTTCTTTATCTGACGCATGTAGGGTTTACGTGTTTCAAGATTTGTAGGTCTTGGATGAATTTGGACAGCCTCCCTTTTAACCCTGCCGGCCTGCGGTTATGCCCACCGCAGACGTTCGCCGTAGCTCCGTGCCCTTAACCACCTGGAGATGCTTCGTCTTTTTAAAAGCTGCTTTACGCCTTGCTTCATGGTGAACAGAAGACACTTCAGCGTGCTGCTGTACTTTGAAGCCATGCTCCCATGGGGTGTGGGTGAAAAGGCAGGCAAGGCTGCCAGCTGCCAACAGGCTCCATGTTTTGCACTTTGCGATTAAAATATGAAATCAAAGTTTATGCCCCAGTCACGCAATCATTATTGCCATCAGAGGGATTTGCAAGACTAAGGCAGTATAGCCCTGAGAGCCTTCCATGGCTGGGCTGGTTTATGCCCTGGCCTGCTTATTCTTCTCCAGGCAGCAAAGTAAATACATATAGGTTGAGTTGCCTCCCTGAGCCATGCCAGGTGGGCTAGAGAGACTCCCTAAGGTGTGTCCTCAAATGCATTATATCTGGGCATCTTGCCCTTCAGAGGGAATGTACAAAGTTTTCAGCTCCTGCATTCACTTGGGCTGGCTGAGTTTGTAAGTCAGGACAGCATCCCACCTGCTGCAGTTTAACAGTGCTGCCGAGCAATGCTGTGCCTGTGGTTACCTTTAAAGAAGAAAACCAGCCTGAAACTGTACTGGCAGGTATTACAGTAATGAATGTTTCTCACTTACCTAGGCTCTGGTATGTTCATTAAGGAGAGACATCATGTGATTGCAAAGAGAGGTAGAAGCAGACTGACTGTGTTTTCTCTTTCAGGAAAAGGCTGCATACTCTCTTTGATGAGAGACTTCAATTCAGACTGGGATCTGAACCTAAAGAGGATAAAGATGCACAGAAATGGAAGGAAAATAAGCAGGTCCAAAAAGCATAGGTGAAAGATATCCTGGGCAGGTATAGAAAAGCATGTGTCATGCTCCTGCAATACTGCTTCTCTTTGTCCTGAAGGGCAGCTTGTCTTCCACTGGGGTATTGTCATCCCTTTAGGTTAAAATTTTTTGGGAGAGCTCAGGGCTGCATCTGAGATCCTGCTTCCAGGCATGCAGATGACAGTTGTGTGGCCATTATAATATTGATCCCAGCTGTTTTCAGGGATGTTGTCCTTGTTAGGTTGGAAGAATGCATCATTATGACCACTATTTTTTTTCCTACTTTGCCAATTCCTCCAAAATCCTCGTGACACCAACAATTTACCTCTATCTGGCTTTCACCAGTTCCTCTGAACTCTGACTGAAACAGCTCTCAGTAAAGCAAAGCAAGCCAAGTGCACAAGGCTGAGTTTATGTGCCGACCCTTGCAGGGCCAGCACTGCAAACTGCATTGCTCTTTCTGCTGGCATAAATTCTGAGGAGTGGTTAGCTTGAATATAGTATAAAAAAATGCAGAAGCTATGTGAGCTACTCCATAGGACATAGGACAACGTAGTAGTTACGTTATAGTCTGAAGTACAGCAGAAACAAGAATAAATAAGAAACAAGACAGGAATTTTAGACTGCAACATGGCAGTAATGCCAAATTTAATCTTGACTTGTATTTAGTCCTTTGTCAGCAGGGACCTGCTCCCTGTTTCTAATCTGCTGACTGAGTAGCTTCCAAAATTCATTCCACTCTGTAGCTTGGGTAATCTCACCTTGTGGAAAACGTAGGGATTACAGTGGATTCTGGAGTACATCGTTGGGACCACATAGAAATCATGGTATTGGGATATATCAATTCTGTAGAGACAACTGAAGGCACCAGGAGACAAATCACAAGGAGAAATTATATCAGCATGATAACAGGTGAAGTCTTGTTTATAACTTTCTGCGTTAATGTGCTTCCCCCCCAGAGCTATTAAAAGCTTGCTGAATCAACACTATCAATAGAAAGGTGTTTGAAGATTTAGATGAAATAACTCTTGGCATCTTATTCAGGAGACCATGTACCCTCTGTTGAAGCAGGATGACATCTGACCTTGGAAATCCTGGTAAAAATAAGCTAGAACAGCAGTGGGTGGTGATATCCCTGGAGATTCACTATTCCTCATTCAGAGGATTTTCTATCTTAGAAAGCATTATTTTAGCAGTCTGATGTCTGTTGGTCTAAAATTATGATCTTTAGAAAAATTTCTGAAGACATCAATGATTTTGCTGGGAGTTTGCTGGTTAAGTACACAGTGTTTGGTTAATAATTAGAGTAACTTTCTATGTTCCTTAAAAATAGTTATTATCTATTGTTGTTGCTCATTTTAGTGCCACTACAATTTGTATTTTGATGTATTGCTGGAAGTTTTGAGTTCCAGTCTGAAATTACATGTGAACACTGCAAGCTTGAGAAACTTAATTATAAATAAAGACAACACATTGGTTATTCAGGAGTTTGGGAGACACTTGGCTACTCCTTGAGCTCTGCATGTTTTCCCAATGCCAAGTATTGTCCACCCCAAAAAGGAGCTAGTGACTTAAGGTTATGAAAAAGTTCAGCTGTGATTCTGATGTCCTGGTGGTCGGGGTGTGGGCAAATGTAATTTCTCTTAATGAAAAAAAATGGTGATTGCGAAACTGTGTTCTAACATTGTGTTCTGTTCCAAAAACATAATGAAACTGGATGAGTAGGGGGTTCAGTGTTAAAATAGCGCCTGGCTAAGGGTAAGCTGGCTTTTTAAAACGCATGAAGCACACACTTCAGCAGCAAAACTGGCTGGTGACGAATCCTTAAAAAAAAATACATTAAAAATAAAAGATCTAAGAAAGGAATTCAACATTGTTTATCCAATAATGTATCTATCTGTGATGAAATGCCAGTTCCTAAGTACATTTATGAGAATGCAGCATTATTCTGTTCACTCATGTTAGCAGCCAGAGTTGGTAGAATTTCAGTGACTGTAATGGAAAGGAGAGGAAAGGAGAACTCATTTCTATGGAAATCAATGCCAAAATTCTCCCCTAGTATGCATGTGCTTAAGAACATTGATTTTCTGATTTTATATGTAGGTATTTTATCCATGATGTTCCTGAAGCCCTTGGCTTCATGTTGGCAAAGGTGGCAGGGGAGGGTGGCAGGGGAATAACGTGGCTGCTATTATTCAAGCATCTTGGAGCTAAACCAGTGCTGTGGAGGGGCACAAGCTTCTGAGCTTGACATTTTGACAACCAGACTATGGAGAAAGGCACACTGGCTTTCAGTGGATGGCTAATGGTTTTGTCTGGAACAGTGCTTGCTGGGCGGAAATAGTAAAAACCCATTCTTCCCCACCCAAAATTCTTCTCACCTGTTCTAGCAGTACATGCAACCAGTACATTAAAACTAACTGACGGCTGGAATAACCAGCCACTGGGACCCTTAAACACTCATCACTTGTATCAGTTCACTGTCTGGAGTCTGGACTTGCTACTTCAGTCTGCATAACATACAGACAAAAAAAGTTGAAAATTAGTTTTTTAATGAACAACAGGTCTTGCAGATGTGGTAGAAGAAGAAGTTCTTATTTGGCTGAGTCACTGGAGGCTGAACCTCTCTTAATGAAATGTGGTAATTTAGCAAGGAGATGTATAGCCCCTCAGAAATATCTGAACAGATAAATTAGGCTACTTCCAGGCAGCAGTGAGGGTGGGATTCAGCTGCCCTGATTTTTCCCTTGCTTATATATCTGAACCTGACCTATTGATTCTGCGTCCCCTCCTGATTCAAAGGGGGAAAGATACGTATTTCAAAGAAAAACAGCTCATTTTTAAGGGAGAAACTAAGATCAGTCTGATTAATTGTCCTCTGGAGATACCTGTTTGTCCCTTTTGACTAGAAGGATTGCTTAGAACTATTAGTTCCTTCTTAGACCTCAACCTTTTAGACATATAACCTTTAGTTTAAGTCAGATGCTTACAAATTTCAGTATGTCTTTCTATTATCAGACCACTTCTGAAAAGGAGAGACAAAGGTGGAACACGGAGAGTTGCAAGTAGCTTTTGAGAAGATAAATTATTTGGTGAAGAACAGCATGCAGTTTTGCTGCTTGGAGCCTCCTCACCATGGAAAGGAGATCCTTTGGCCTCAGAGAGCTGGATTAGCTCCTGCATATGCACACAGATGGAGGTGGACCTTTCGTTTAAGTGTAGATTATTGTGCCTAGTTGTGTTTTCTTTTTTTTTCATGAAGGAACATTTTATGCACTGAGTACCAGAGGCAGTAGGACCTGATCTGTAGCTGTTCTGCACATGTCTCCATGGTCAAAGTAATTGTGTGCTTAGGACCAGGTTAGATTATTTACTTTCCATACATCTTTATAAATATGTGGCTGCATAGCTGAATTAATAAAATGAACTTGAGGAGCCACTGAAATATGTACCACTTACCTGTTTCGTAAACTCTGCTGATGCAATTCTATTGTGTCTCCTCCTCGTGGAAGCACCTATAGCTTCGGGGGTCTCCAGGAAGCTTTGCTCACCTGCACTAGCTGAGGATTTGGTCCACGATATATGCACATAGGTAACAAGTGTGGAGGAGTTTCTTGTTTGCTTTAACACACTGGCTTTCCTGCAGGCAGTGATTTGTAATATGCTGCAAACAGAGGTACCTTTGATCATCATTTTACTGGTTTTCATAGATTTTTGTTGTCTAACAGGTTTTGGCATTATGCAGCAGAGGATGTACTCCTGCTCTTGTGCTTTTTCCAATGACTTCCTCTCCTTCTCCAGACATCAGAGACAATTTACAATACTTTCAGTAATAAAACTCCAAGACATGTTTTTTCTCATTTCTTTAAGACGGGAGAAGGTACTGTCTGAAAAACATTTGTGGCATAGAAAAATTACTCTTACATCCAATACTAAAAAGGGATTTTACAGTGGAATATGCAAGACTCAGGTTCTATTGATTCCCTTAGAACATTCCAGTATGTACTTGTGTTATCTGTAATATATATTGTCTCAGGGTTTCCTGAGGTTCTGGAAATTTTGTAATCTGTGCATGGTGAATATCATTATCCCTGTTACACTTCTCTCATTTTGAAACTGAAGCTATGTGGCATTTGTTCTATAGGTTTTGTTGTTATTGTTCCTTCTACAGAGCCCCATCCTGAAAACACAGCAGTAAATTTAATAGTAAAGGTGAATTATTTCTGTCCTACCACCTTTGATAGAAAAACTCTGTACCCTAACTTTTACTGCAATAGTTTCAAATGTATCAAACTGTGAGGTGGCCCTAGGATAAATAAAAGGAAATGTTTGGGAGAAAAATTAAAAAAGATCGATCTATCTTTGTCATAAAAGGCTGACCTTTAAAGGCAAATCTCTATGAATTCATCCCCTGGAATGACACTAATGTAACATGCATGGGAAGTTATGAGGATCTAACACAGCCATCTTTAAGCAAAGAACAGCCAAACTAGACCAGGAAATACTGAGAAAAACTAAACTGAATTCAGCTGCTCTACGGAAGAGGACCTGTATAGGCTTCCTATGTACCTAGTACTACATGCATGGTACACAAAGCGCATGGTACACAGGGCACATACACCTCCAATAGAGGAGAATGGAGGTGTGAAAGTCACAGTTCCCACTTGTCCCTAGTGTGGAGAAGCCACTGAAATCCTGTCACAGCTTCATGCTCGCACATCTAAATTGGATGTCTTCTTCAACTTGATATCCTGAGATCAAACCCTCTCTGGATGGACTACCAGCTAATCTCTCCTTTTAAATGATTAACCATGGCACAGCATCTCCTTCAAAGACAACAGAAGTTGCTTTGTAGGGGCAGAGTGGTTATGAGCCAGCACTCCCAAAGAGGGGGACACAGTTTTTAGCCTTAAAGACTTCAGCCTTGAGACTCCAACTTCCTAGAGGAATGTCTAAGACTCAGGTTAACAACTAAGGGCTGGAAGATGGAGGCACAGGTTACTGAATGAGAGTGAGGGCACTTTGTCCCGTAACCCTGGTCTTAAGGGTTTCAGTTGGACTGCACCCTATGCTAAATGCCTTCACCCTTGATGGGACAGAAAGCATAATGTTGGCGCTGGCATTCACAGGAGACAGAGATGAGCTCAGAGCTCAGGAGCTTCCTGGTTTCCACAAAGTTAGCAGGAGACTGAGATAGTCTCTGAATAAAGGACCACAAAGTCAGGTGGTGTGAATCCTTCTACACACTCTGGGTTAAGTCCTCAGCAGGGGTAAAGCTACCTTCATAATGTTCACCAAAAGCAGAACAACTGAGTCACAGACCCTGTTGTGTATTCCCCGTTGGCTTTCAGGTCTCCCTTGTTTGGAGAGCCTCATTTTTTTAATTCCAAAATCATTCCATAGACTAGGACTGCTCTTTGAGGCGTTGTATTCTTACAATAATTAAAAATTAAATTACCTTTAAACTTTTCAGAGCATATGTGCAAAAGTTTAGATTTCTTGTTGGCAAAGGCATTTTTTGGCCTAATTAACTGAATTACTGCTGATGCAACATTATGCACATTTCAATTGCTGTAGCTTGAAGATGAATCATAGAATCATAGAATGGTTTGGGTTGGAGGGGACCTTAAAGATCATCTAGTTCCAACTCCCTGCCGTGAATGTTAGACAGTCTGTTTCCTAAATTGAACTGGATTTAATATTCTGAGTCTGAATCTTCCAAACTACTCCTCTTTCCTCACATTTGATGTTTCATCCAATTGCTCTCAGTGTTGCTCTCTCTCACCTTTTAAAATTAGTTTTGTTTGTTTTAACATGCCACTTTGTATGCAATATAGTGTATGGGTAGGTATCAGAGCTTTAACATATATATATATTAACTTATAGATAAGATTAGCATACACAAAAGCTTTACATGCTTTACTTAAGCTTTAACATGTACATATCAAAATGCCTTTCTTATATATCTTATACATAATTACGTGTTCTCTTCAAGCGAATCCGGTGTTCTTTGCTGAAACAGCCTTTATGCAATCTGCAGGCAAGTTTGCTAGAAATAAACATGATGATGGGAGAGGGGATGGATGTGGTCAAGGCAGGAGGCAAATCTGTGAGCTCAGACGCTGCATCTCAGTAAATATGAAACTGTTGGCTGGGGCGATTCTTTCCAAAAGACTGATTTTGTGAAGGGGTTGCTGAACAAGCGTGTAGCTGCTTCAGCTGCATGTGTCTAATACACAGACTGCTCCCAAGGGCCACGGGCAAGCAGAAAGTTTTCTCCTCCTTATGCTTGAGTCCCTTTATGGAGGGAAAACACCCATCAGGCTTCTAGGCATTATTTAACTCTCTCTGAGCAGGTGGTAGCAGGGCAAGAAGCTGATCTGGATAGGAGTGGTCATTGTTCCCTGGCACCTGAGACCCTCTGCTCTCCTAAACTCTTCTGGTATGACCCTGGTCAAATTGTGCAGGCTACCCTGCAGTACCTTTGAGCCTGAGAAACAGCAGCACCATCCCACAGAGCTGTGGGACATCAAGGCTTACAAACTGGCAGGATCCTTGGTAGCATGGAAAAGGAATCATATGCAAACCACTAGGAAGCCAGCTATCAGGTGCCTCACTGCTGGAACAGATCTGTGGTTAAGAGCCCGAAGCAGTGCTGTTCCTCCTCCTTCCCTCAGCTTCTTCTTCCCAACCTATAGATGTGCTGATGCAACTGGTTGTGGCCCAATGCTGTGAGCAGAGTCCCTGATCCAAAGTAAAATAAAAATCCTCTCATTAGCTGGTGACCTGACTGATAAGTTTCTCTCAAAATGACTGTTTTGGCATGAATTCAGGGACTGTGCTCTGTGTCATGGGCTGTTTCCAATGCTGGAAACTCCACACCGTGGCACGGCCACCAAAGCCCATAGGTCTTTGAATGATGCCTGCAGACTGGTGCAAAAACAGGGGCAGAAAGAAGAGTTTTGCTCTGTGTTATATATGATCAAAGCTCAAACATTTTTTACTTATTTAAATAGTAGGAGTGACACAGTAACACCTCCTTCCAGGCCTCGCCTGCTATCTGTTTAAAACATAAATTTTTAAGATGGAGAGTCTGTACACAGGCTACTTATGTCTGTGCGATCTAATTGACCATGTATTGCTCCCATCATAGCGCAAATAAATCCTTATGATAAATTAGGGAGTTGGAGATGTTTACAATAATGCAATATTACAAAGATCAACATAAACTCTTCTGCTGCCTGAGTAAACGGTAAGTGAAAATCAGTATCAGAAACAGAATTGCAAACTCCCATTTTGCTGTCCTTTGATCCCAAAATGAGTCTTTGCCTTCAACATAAATAAATTACTGATATGTAACTATGCTTTACAGCTGCTTTCTGGGGTGAGAAGAATTGCAGTATATGTAAGACTTGGAAAGTGTGAGGAAAAGAGAGGAGTTCAGGTAACAGAGAAGAATAGGTGGAAAAGAAAACGTGAAAGACAACATGGGGAAGGAACACAAGGCCAAAGAGATTTGAAGGTCTAAGGAGAAAGATGCTGGCTGAAGAAATGGGTTCACCAAGGGGAAATCATGCTTGACCAATCTGATAGCCTTCTATGATGGCATGACCGGCTGGGTAGATGAGGGGAGAGCAGTGGGTGTTGTCTACCTTTACTTCAGCAAGGCTTTTGACATGGTCTCCCGTAACATCCTCATAGGGAAGTTTGAGAAGTGCGGATTGGACGAGTGGACAGTGAGGTGGATTGAGAACCGGCTGGATGACAGAGCTCAGAGGGTTGTGATCAGTGGCGTGGAGTCCAGTTGGAGGCCTGTAGCTAGTGGTGTCCCCCAGGGGTGACTACTAGGTCCTGTCTTGTTCAACATATTCATCAATGACCTGGATGAAGGGACAGAGTGTACCCTCAGCAAGTTTGCTGATGATACCCAACTGGCAGGAGTGGCTGATGCATCAGAAGGCCTTGCTGCCATTCAGCAGGACCCGGACAGGCTGGAGAGTTGGGTGNGAACAAGTAGACAAGTTGACCATGAGCCAGCAAAGTGCCCTTGTGACCAAGAAGGTCAACGGCATCCTGGGATGTATCAAGAATGTGGCCAGCAGGTCAAGGGAGGTGATCCTTCATCTCTACTCTGCCCTAGTGAGGCCACATCTGGGGCACTGTGTCCAGTTCAGGGCTCCCCAGTTCAAGGAAGACAAGGAACTACTGGAGAGAGTTCATTGAAGGGCTACAAAGATGATGAGGGGACTGGAGCATCTTTCTTACGAGGAAAGGTCCGTTTAGCCTGGAGAAGACTGAGAGGGATCTTATCAATGCTTACAAATATCTACAGGGTGGATGTCAGGAGGATGATGCCAGACTTCTCAGTGGTGCCCAGTGACAGGACAAGGGGCAATTGACATAAACTGGAACACGGGAAGTTCCATCTGAACATGAGGGAAAACTTCTTTACCTTGAGGGTGACAGAGCACTGGAACAGGCTGCCCAGAGAGGCTGTGGAGTCTCCTTCTCTGGAGACATTCAAAACCCGACTGGATGTGATCCTGTGCCACCTGTTCCAGGTGAACCTGCTTTAGCAGGGGGGCTGGATTAGATGATCTCCAGAGGTCCCTTCCAACCCCCACTATTCTGTGATTCTGTGAAGGAAAGGAATAGGAAATGATACAGTAAGTCATTCATTTTTAGGATTTTTAGTCAAGCAGGTGCATAACACAGAAGCTAGTATTCTGGGGGCTTTGGGAGTTTAAGTACTTTATTTTCAGGAATAAAACCTCTCCATTTGTTCCCTTGTTAGCTGCTGCCAGACACCAGTAAACGGCACTGCCTTGGTGGAAGATGAGCATCACCAACCCAGACAGGCACCCCACCCGGGACCAGGTACAGTCTTTAACTGGCCCAGCACAGGTGACACCCAGTTCTTACCTCCTCCCACCAGAAGTGACATCCATCTCCTACCTGCTCCCACCAGAGCTGGTGGGCAATGCTCACAGCAGAGCTAAAATAAGTCTAGGAAAAAACAAAGGTTAAAAATCTCTGCCTTCCAGTCACAGAAATATAAAATAAAATAAAACTAAATGAGTAGGACCTCTGTCAAAACACAGGGGATCCCTGTCCCAGGGGAGCTCCGCACCTTGCTGCCTGTGCAGCTCAGATCCACCCCTGTGGATGCCATCCGCAATACCACTGGCTTCAGCGGATGTCAAAATAGGTTCTGGGGCAAAATCCAGGGTCTGTGGGGCCAGAGGGTGAGCTCAGAGCCCTGCATGGGCAGAACAGGGAGACTTTTATTCTAGAGTCATTGTAAAGCCAAATCGGGGTTTATCCTCCAGAGCTAAATGAAAACGAAAAGGAAAAAGAAAAAAAATCCAGAATAGCAAATTGGAGATACAAAGACTGTCATGGACCAGTGCGAGTTTGCAAAATTATATGTAAATGACCCCAGTTTTGACCGTGGTGGCCCTCTGCTAATCCCAGAGAGAAAATCTACTTAGCAAAGGGAAGTGTTGGTTTATTTGGTTAACAGGGACCAAAATGCTGAATATATTAATAATTTACATTTCCAGGGAAACGCTGTATCTTTAATGCTTCAGTGCCACGGGGTGTTCGCAAGGGCTTAATGCTCACAGAATAAAAATCGCAGTGCCTTGTCTCCACGGTCTGCGCCCGGTGCCGGCGGAGGCGAGCACAGGACACGGGCACCCGGAACAGGCCCCGGCCCTGCTGGGTGCGTTGGGCTGAGCTCATATTGCTCCGAGCCCACTGAGAGAGGGTCCCGCTGGCTTTGCCATCATCCTAAAGGTGTCCTGAGGAAATGAGGGGGTTTCCCCGCCTCGGGCTGGCTCAGTATGCCAGCCCGCCGAGTGACCTTTTCCCCACTAATCTGAACTAGCAGCTTTTCCTGTATTTACAGGTTAAATGGAAAATACACATTCTACTTTTTACTCATTGTAATGAAGATCTTTTTGTCTGTCTCCGAATAAAGAGTCGGGTTGGTTTACAAATTGCGGGTCAGCCCACTCCGTGACCTGGGCAAACAACCCGGGTCAAATCTCCTCAAAGCCTCCCCACCCAACTGGAATAAGTTAATTTACCCCTCGGCGGCTCCGGCCCCGCCTGGCAAGCCCGGGCTGCCCGGGGGGGATGGCTGGGGTCCCCCCGTCCCGCCTGCTGGAGGTGCAGGGACACCCGGGGACATGTGGTTGCGGTGGGACCGGAGTCGCCCCCGTGGGCAGGGCAGGAGGGAGCCGTGCCACCAGCCCGTCTGGAAGGACTCGCTCCCAAGAGCTTTTATTTGGTGTCCTCTCGGCGCTCTGCACCTCCGCAGCGGCCGCCTCCCCCCTCCGCCCCGTCCCGCGCCTTCCCCC
>VZRW01001339.1:517315-544322 GCA_013398125.1 Aegotheles bennettii
CCCGGCCCGGCCCCGCGGAGCGCTGCCCGCGCACGGCCGCTGCGGACCGGTGGCTGCGGGCCGCTCGTCGCCTCTCGGGATCGTTCGGGTCCTGCCCTGTGGGTACGGGCGCTGCCGGGACGGGGTGTGGGGAACGTCCTTTGGGTGGTGCCAAGCTGCCTTGAAGTGGCATCTAGTTATGAAAACAGATCGTCTCCCCGCTTTTTCTTCCCTCCTCTTCTCTCTTGTAACTCCTGTATAACCCCGGGGCTGTATGTGATTTCTTCACCGAGTAGCTGGAGCTGCGGACATCAGGCTTGCCAGTCACTGGCATGGTGTGCACCCAAGGAGCCAGCTAACGAGTCTCCCATGGGAAGTGTTGTCTGTGAGACTGGTGGATCAAGCGTCCAAAGCCTCTCACAGAGGTTAGGCTGGGCTGACAAGTTTGGAATAGACATTTCTAGTCTTTTCATAGCTCCTAATGCTCTCTGCCTCCAGGTCTGGGGCTGCTTGATTGTCATCTTGTTTCCCAGTTGCAGAGGTACCTCTTACCTCGATGTTACTCTTCCTTGCACTTATAGTCTACCTCTGTGCCTTCCTCCTCTGTCCCAGTGAAAGGACCACACTCCTCTGTTCTGCTCTCCTGCCATGAATGGCAGCATCGTAAGAAGGGAGGTGATAACATGGCAGGATTTGTGACTCCATCAAGAGGTGGTCCTTCACAGAAGACGCTTCATTTGTAGGGGTGACTCTCTGGTAATTGTTGGGTTGATTACAGGGTGCTCTCCTCAAAAGCCCAGAGTGCTCTAGGAAGTGCTGTTCTGCTTCAGTAGATGATGTTCTTCTCATGCTGTGAGTGAGATACAGCAATGCCCATAAGCTAAACTTTGATCCTAAAAACTCTAAAACTTTGATCCTTATCTTAGGATCCTTATCTTATCTCTTGGTTCTTGTGGTGGCAGACAGGGCTTCCAGGTCAATAGTGCTCCTGAGTGCTGCCACAGTGCTCGTGATTGCACCTCTGAGGAGTCACATTTCACTATAAGTAAGTTTTGTAGTATAGTTTCAATATAACACACTTTGTTCTTCAGGTTTAAAAACCTTTCATAAATGTAAAATCTGATCTGGTTTGCTTTTGGATTACTCTGTTTTTTATGAACACCAATTGGAAGGTTGTCATATTCATGAAGACTCACTTTCTGTGATTTTACACCTATTTGGCCTTACTGTTTTGAACACCTGCTGCAATCTGCAGCCCACGTGTCAGTCTCAGCATAATTATGCTGTGAGTGACTCTGGCAGCAGAAGAGAAAGATTAAAAATGGGACACTTGGTAAAGGTCCCACTTTATTTAAGGGCTTAACGGAAGTTTCGGTGGATGCACAGAATACCTTGAAATGCATAAAACCACCCACTCAGCAGCCTGGCTTGGTCATCCCCAAAATGATCCATCTCCAGGGTCACACAGAGGTGAGCGTTGCCTTGCCTGCAGTCTGAACTGACTATGATCTTTTATTGGCCACCTTCCCGGGGCAGTCCTGCCTAGCAGTCTGACAGCACTGTACAACCTGACAGGATATCCCCTATAAGTAAAAGTCAGAAAAGAGAACAGCTGGATGGCACCTGCAGAAACCCAGGGCTTCAGAAGGTGATGATTTTTGGTGTACGGATTGCTTGAGAGTCATTCTCTCTCATATGTTCTTGTAATTTGTAATATCTCCTTTGTTGACATTTTTTTTGGTCAGACATAATATTTCAGGCTTACACATAGCATAGCTAATGTATACAGAGTTCTGTAGGAAAAATTGCTTCCCTGATTAAAACCAGCTGTAGTTATATCTATTATACCCATTTAGAGAAGCTGATTTACATTGACATTTACCTGTCAAATGTTTGTGTATATATGGCAAAACTTGTTTGTACAAGATGCTTTCCCCAAAGTGGTGGAGAGGTGGTTGCAATTTCCTTGATGACAGCTGTCTTCTCAGCCACGTCACTGCTGAGACAGGATGTGTTGCTCTTTAAATGACAGCATCTCAAAATGAGAACCGAGTGCTAATATTAATTTCAGTGGGATTCAGGTAGTCTTGAATCTTTGGTGTGATGTGCCTTAGGTGGCTTGTGACTGAGGTGGTCTAAGTAGCTAAATAGCTAGACTTAGTGCCTGCCTGGCGTGAATAAAGGCTGAAGGATATGGTTCAGAAAGTACAAGGGCTCTTTCTGCAAAGACATGTAGAATGATGACAAATTGTCTACCCCCATTCCTCTCCAGTCCTAGTAAAAATTGAAAACTAAAAAAAAGTAAAAACTTTCCCTCAGCAAGGCTTCACAGAGGGGAAGTGATGCTCGATCCACCTGATAACCTTCTACAATGACATGACTGGCTTGGTCGATGAGGGAAGAGCAGCAAATATTGTCACCCTGGCTTTTGATGTTGTCTCCTGTAACATTCTTGTAAATAAGCTGATGATGCATGGGCTGGATGAGCAGATAGTGAGGTGGGTGGAAAACTGGCTGAATTGCCAAGCTCAGAGACAGATGACCAGTGGCACAAAGTCTAGCGTCCAGTAGCTAACTAGTGGTATACCCCAGGTGTCAATACTGGGTCTAGTCCCATTTAACATCTTCATTAATGACCTGGATGATAGAGCAGAGTGCATCCTCAGCAAGTTTGCAGATGACATCAAACTGTGAGCAGCAGCTGGTACACCAGAGGGTTGTGTTGCCATCCAGAGTGACCTCAACAGGCTGTCAGGAACCTCACGAAATTCAGCAAAGGGAAGTGCAAAGTCCTGCACCTGGGACTGAACACCACCACGCACCAGGTCATGCTGGGGGGTGGTCAGCTGGAAAGCAGCTTTGCAGAAAGGGTCTGTGATGTCCTGGTGGACACCAGCTTGAATGTGAGCTGGCAATGTGTCCTTGGGACAAAGAAGGCTAATGGCATCCTGGGGTGCATTAAGAGGAGTGTTGCCAGCAGATCGAAGGAGGTGATCCTTCACCTCTACTCAGCACTGGTGAGGCAACATCTGGAGTGCTGGGTCACAGTCCACCTGGGCTCTTCAGCACAAGACAGAGATGGACATACTGGAGAGAGTCCAGCAAAGGATCACAAGGATTATTAAGGGACTGGAGCACCTCACATATGAGGAGAGGCTGAGAGATCTGGGACTGTTCAGCCTGGAGAAGAGAATGCTCGGTGGAAGCTTATCAATGTGTACAAATACCTGAGGGAAGGGTGTAAGAAAAGTTGGAGCCAGGCTCTTTTCAGCAGTGCCCAGTGACAGGACCAGAGGCGTTGGACACAAACTGAAACGTGAGTTTCTGTCTAAACATGGAAAAAATGTTTCCACCGTGAGGCTGGTTATTGACTGTAACAAGTTGCCCAGAGAGGTTGTGGGGTCTCTGTCCTTGCAGATATTCAAAAGCCATCTGGACATGGTCCTGGACAACTGACTTCAGGTGGTTATGCTTGAGCAGGGAGGTTGGACCAGATGACCTCCAGAAATGCCTGCCAACCTCAGCCATCCTTTGAATCTGTAATTCTGTGAGCTGCCTGTGTGAACATTAGTCCTGATGTAATTCACTCCCAGTTTGGTTCAGCATAAAAGAAATGTATTTTAAATTTTTTAAGTTGCAGAGCAGATTCAGCTCTTTTACTGTATCCTCAATAGGATGTGATTCATTTCCATTCAGGGCTTCTACACCTGTGTCAAGCAGGATAAACGGGAGGGAAGCACAGCCTTTTTGTTTCTTGTACTTTCCCACGTGTTTCATTTTAACTCATTAAACACTTGTTAACATCCATTATACTTATGACTGCTTTGTAAACAATGCTAATTCGATAGGACTTCAGAGCTTAATTCCTTCTAGAGTCCTTTGTGACTCCTAGCCATGACTTTATTTCTAGCTGAAGTGGAAAAGGGGACCCCCCGTAAGAGTTTTATGGACTCTGCAAAACCTATTAATTTAGTAATGCCATAGTTCAAGTATCCTTTTATTATGAACCCTCAGTATTGAGCTTATTGCATGGACTAGGAAACTAAAGGACTTCTTTTCAGCAAAGCAATAACCTTTGGGTCAGCCCAGCTTTGCTATGACTTCCCGGAACTTGTGTTTATCAAACACAACTCCCTGTTACATTGGCTTCCAGAGAATTATTCCTGAAATGTGCCCTAGCTGCTAACTCTGAGATTTAGGGTGTTGGGACTGCATTATGGACAGGCTGTGCCCAGCTCTTTAAGTTCAGATGTTGGGCTTGTAGCACTCATGGCACAAACACAGAAAAAGAGGCTAGATGGTGGGAACCACCCCTCCATTTCCCTTCCTCTGTGGAAACAGTGGTGATATTGGTGGTCTTGCATGTTACACCAATGGGTGGCTTTTGTGAGGCTTATCCAGTGCCAGCTTACAGCAAGCAAGAAAAATGTAAGATCTCAGAGGCTTTGTGAAGGCAGCTAATGTGAAGTTTATACTGTGAAATAAAAAAGAGAAAGGGACCGATGCCTTGGGGTTCCCGTAGACTCTGTTGTGTCTTCTAGGTAAGGACTGCAGCCCATCCAGTTGCCTTTTGCAGCTTCATTATTGCTGGCCAGGTGAGCAGCCGGCTCCTTTTCTGGGATGCTGAGTGGTCCTTGTTGCTGAAGGCTGAGTCATCACTTGTTTCTCTGAATCCCGTAGTAGCTTTGAGTAATCTAATGTCCTGTGTGTCACGTTTATTCAGAGAAGGAAGAGATGGGTACAACCAGAATGGGAGGTCTGGGACATGCAGCTGAGAGGCATCATTCTGTTCGCTGCTGGGAAAAGGTATGTTACAAGAGTTAAAGGCTTTCCATCACTATCTGAGTTTTTGTTCTGTGAAAGTTCTGTCTTTCTGGCTGAGCACTGAAAAGTGTCCTGCTTCTGGAAAGTTTAGGTTGTCCTTCTTCAAGTAAAGTTCTTTGTCTCTGAACACTGCCAAGAACTCTCTCCTGTTTGTGAACTCATGGCCCAGAGGCAATCCCAGAGGTTATGATAATGTGTGAAGATCCCACAGATTTCTCAAAAACAAGTGTAAAATTAGGTTGCACATCCTGGCTTTAAAATAATCACTTCTTGCATATGTACATCTTTGGTGATAGCAGGGTGAGACCTCTTCTGCTACACAGGCAAAACATGACCATTAAATACAAAGATCTCTGAAAGCTGCCGAAGTATTTTGGGTAAGCATCAACCCCTGCTCGGTCTGCTCTTTGATTCTTCCCTAGTCCACCACTATCCCATGTCAGAGAGGGGATAACAGAGCTCTGGTTCAGCCTCATAAGGTCATCCTTCTGCCAAAATGGGGTAGAGCTGACATAAGGGGTATCAGATGGTAACCAAGTATTTCTCCAGTAAGTGCCCCTTTATAGGTAAAGTTAAGAGTGTATTGAACCCCCAGGGCTCATAAGTCATGAGCCAAGTCCTCAAAACGTTAAGATGAGTGAAAAGTCAGGAGCATAAAACTGTCAGTAGTAATAATAAGCCATCAGAAGGTGTGTTATTTCTGTGGTTTTCTGTTGTGGCTTTTTCCTTCTCCAGCCTTTGTGGCTCAGGTTTTCAAGCATGCCTCAAATCATTAGAATAGAAAAGTAATTTTTATGAAATCTGTGGATCCTGAGGCAGAAGTGTAAACCACCAGATAAAATTAGAACTGCTAAGTGAAAACAGGATGTTTTAGGAACACTAGAAAGGGTGTCTGTGCTAGGTACAGTGCCACCACTTTTCATTTAATTTGGCTCATTTTTTAAACTAACTGTACCAGGCCAGGAAGACTGTACCAGGCCCTGTCCCCTCTGGCTTTAATTCCATGTCTGTCTCCATTTAATGGAAGGTTATTCTCCATGCCATAAGAGTGTGTAGCCACCTCATGCGTAGTCTCAGGGTCCATTTTTCCTTCATATTCATACCCCATCTCCTTGATGGCAGAGGTAGGAGTGTGGCTGAGCACCCAGCCTGTCGTGAAGATTCAGACATTAGTTACTGCTTTGTCTAATAAATCGTGTTTTGAGATGGGATAGAAAAATGAAGCATGAAAGTGTCAGTGCCAGAAAGGAGAGCTGGGAAGAGTTTGTCAGTGCCAAGCATTGGAATCACATGCTCTGTTTGACTGATCTGGCATTGTTTCACTGAAGCAATTATATATAGTACTGATTTCTGCAGCATTCTCTCATATACATATATGGAGATTGATATAAAATGCAGATTGGAATGTCATCACCGTGCCCCATGGCACATGTGGCTGACGAGATAGGAGGGAGCAGAGAATTAGTCCCACAGTTTGCTCCTGGCATTCGCAAGGTAGAAGCATCCTGACTCTCCCACAGGCTGTCGGCAGTGCTGAGGGCAGGCACTGTTAGATAAAGGAACAGCATTGCCTGTGTTACTTGTCACCAGGGATTTTTAAAAAACAGCTTGATGTCGAGGGGCATTAGCACTCGTAGCAAACAGGAGAGTTTCTTTTTCACCTCCCAACACACGAGCATCTTCACCGGGGAGGCTGCTCGGCCCCTACCCCTGCGGGAGCCTCCGCAGTTTGGGGGGAGATCAGGAGTTGGCTGCTGCCCTCTAGTGAACTTCACCATGAGCCGAGGTTTCTACCTCGCCTTTTCTTTTTTTCTGATAGAGTTGCTAAAAATTATCTTTGTGTGTGATCAGATGCATGAAATCCTGCATTATGAAGCAGTGCCTGATTCATGAGATCTCAGGATTTACACCAGGTGACAGTACGGGCTGTCCCTAGTGTGGGCACCACATGATACATCTCTAAAAATACGGTTAATGCGATCCAAGCATGCCATGTCAGGCATTTATATTATCATCTAAGCTCATTCTTTACAAATTGATGTACCTTGCTGTGAATAAGCTTACCAATAGATTTGTTCCTTAAATAAAAACATTGCTGTATTTTAAATACCGCCTTTTAATAATAAGCAAGTCAACCTCCTTTCATATTATTATTATTATTATTATTACTACCGGGAAATGTTAGAGCATACAGATCATTGAGAAACAGAAAATTTGGTTCAAAATCATGATTTAGTTCAGAATTTGTCAGTAGCACTAGGGATCTCTCTTCTTTTTTTTTTTTCTTTTCTTTTTTTTTTTTTTTTTNCTAAAATGAGCAATTGTCTGCTGGTTAAGATTCAGGATGTGTGCTTTTTTGCTCAAGTTATTGATTCAAAATGGTAGGTTCCCTAATTTCTCATCAAGCTTTGCGTAATGCAAGTGCTGTCTGAGCGGAGTCTGCTCTCGGCATTAGAGGGCAGTCTTGAGGGTTTATTTCATTTTTTGGCATATCAGTCTGTCTAGGATCTAATTTGAAACAGGCTGGCTTATGGCTATTTTTGCTCTATTACCCAGATTAAATGCAGTACAGTCAATTAAGAAAAATCATCCCATTAAGTCTAGCACCTAGACGTGTTCCTCATCGGCGAACATCAACAATGATGGGTTAGGGACAGCTGAATAGTTCCGCAGGTAGAACGGCTGCAATTATGAAATCCTCCCAGTGATAAGTGTGTTGGTCTATGTAATAAGCCCACAAGGAAAGACAGCCACCTTTACTTTTGTCCTGGAAGACTAATTGAGTGATTAGTAGCTTTGACTGGTTTTCAGAAACACAACTCAGCGAAATGAATGTGGTCAGATTCTCTCCGGAGTTACACAGACCGCTCCAGGTTTTGGTTCAGGGACATGAGACCATCACACATATGAACAGTGCAGCTTGTTTGCTCTGTCACACCTTTTGTGCTCCTGCTTCTAGGCTGATGAACGCTGTTTACCATCATCTTTAGGTGCAACATCTTCACATCTCGTCACTCTGTTTCTTCAGAATTATGTAGGGCAAAGGTTACAAAAGTTCATATGATGTAGGAAGAAATCATCATCAGCAAAGTCTCTTGTGTAATCTACTGATATTTTTGGAGGTATGTTAGGGTAATAAAATGTTCACTTTATCTACTGATCAGACTGCTTCCTATAGATTAAAAACTGCTGGTTGTAAAAAAATGTTTTTGAGGAAACTCAAACCTTACAAAGGTATGAGGATGATACGCAAAGTCCAGATTTATATGACTTGTAAGGAAATGTTCTGGAGCAAAGAGAAAGCAAATTTTTCCTGAACATGAGATTGTCAGAGGATAGTGATTCACCATTCAGCTGAGGGAAGAGTAAAAAAATAAGGGTGGAAAAAATGGTGAGGTGCAGGAGAGCACGTTTCAGATCCTGAATCACTTTTGTATAAGCCATGCTGACAGCTACTCTGTGTTTTTGAGGATCGTTCCAAATGCAACATCACTTGTCTTGATATGATCTTGAACGGTCCTAAAAATGTTTTGGTACTGGAGATGCCAATTTTTCCAGTAATTTCCCTAAGATGTCAGCAAAATTATTGGCTATGAGAAACAACGCTCTACCCTCATATCCACGGAAAGGTGATGTTTGTCTGCTGCAACACAGTACTTCAGAAAACTGCATCCTCTCAATTTCTGTGACTTTCCGCGTGTCCTAGATATCTTTGAAGATAGCCTCATTTATGGCTGATAACTACAGAGGTGGGAAGTTCTCAAGTCCCATAACCTGACAGTTGAACCCTTCAAAAAGGTGAACGGGGATCTTTCCAAGTGCTGTGCCAACAGAGTTCTTCCAGGTATTGGGGTAAAACAGCAACTTCAGGGTAACTTCAGGATCCCTATAATCTGGCTAAACCTGAGTCAGGCTGGTGTCCTGATGGCCTCCTTCCCCTTCTGCCACACCGATCTGTGCAGAAGGAACTTGATAAGAGTTTTCCCTACTCTTATCAGAGTTATACCGATTACAGCAAGAGCCAGGAATTTTGAAAAGCCCAGTTTCCAGTAAAATCAGCCCATGGCAATGCCTTTTGAAACTAGATAGAGAGGAATCTCTTCGGTATCTTTAGGAGTGCAGCATTTGAAATGTGAAAATCCTGGTCACCTTGGACAAATAGCTGCTCCAGATGCATCAGTCAGCCTGCAGTATGCCTAACAGCTCTGATAGCAACTGGAAAGTCAAAGGAGAATTGTCCCAAACCCTTGGAAACCTAATAAAAGGCAACTCTATGAAGCGATAGACTCTGCTGCTGCCTGAGCACGTCCCATGCTGTTGTTTCTGAGGAGGCACTTGCAGGTTTTTGGAGTACAAGTCAAAGGTACAGGATCAGCATACCGCCCTTCAACAGAGCAAGTGCTGCCACCTAAAACCACACAGTGGAAGGAGAGCAAGAGTTCATCTCAGGGAACAGCCTCTGTCCTAGTGTTCTAACTGGTCTCTTCCTCCCTTTGAAGACTGTGGTCTGCAGAGTTCCATGTTTCTTCAGGCTCTCTTCAGATGGTCTTCCCTCTGCTCTGCTCCTGGTTGCCAACATGCACTGCCTGGGAAGAGGAAACCTTATCAATAATTAACAAGTGGTAAAGATTAATTGAGTATAATCCTTGCACCCGAATCATGGCAAGTTATCCCTTCTGCCTAGTTTGACAACTGGCAATCGCATGTGAAGAAACCGGGTGAGGAAGGAGTCCTGTCACAGCAGATTTGACTTATGGGGCTGGGCTGTGTTGCACAAGCTCCTGCTCCGACAGGGAGGCAGATGGGAGCTGCCAGCAGCTCATCCCACTGCTCCAGTGAGCAGGCTCCTCCACTCAGCTAATTGAATAACAAGGGAGAAGGGTGATGAGTGATAAAAATTAAAGCTGGGAGAGTGGTGTTTAAACAGTGAAAGTTTTTCTCTCGCACGCCAGCTGTGCACAGGATTGTGTCACAACTGTTTGTATGTAAATGGTGAACTTGCCCGCCTGCATGGTAAGTGCTAGCTGCTTGCTACCTTCTCTTAGCACAGAGTCCCCATCTGAGGAAATTACTAAAACACTGTAGATCAGCAGAGAGAAAATATTGCAAGGCATCCAGGGAAGTTTTGACAACCAAGAAGACTATTTTCCCAGCATCTTTCTGTCATTTTCCGTTTCATTTCTGTCCTCTCTTCTGTGCTTTGGAATCCCTCCCTCCACTTCTCCATCCTCCTACCCGTGATGGGGATGTACACAAACAGTCTCTGCATACTGCTATTCCATCTCACTAGTGTTTTCATGGAGGTGGAAGTCACAACCTCTCCTATTTGTGTTAAAATTCTGATCAAAAACCTATAGTAAATAGGTATTTGCTTGACGATGAGGGATGCAGGCTGTCCAAGGGTGATACCGTAGAAACAGGTTATTAATCCAGCATGCACCTTTGCAGCTTGTTTTTACTTACAGCATGTTAACATGTCTGAGAAGAATTTGGTTTGAAATAATAATGGGAGAACACGTGGCTGTCTGCTATGACAGTACTTGAGTTAATGCAGTGGAGAACATGGGCAAGCAGCACAGGCAGTGCTGCAAGAGATGCGTTTGCTGTGTAAAACAGGAGCACTGCTTGTGGGTTCAATTCCGCTCTTAATCCCCATGCATCAGTATAAAGTCAACTGCAAAATAAACAGAATTTGACATGAAATCAGAAGGGGCATGTGAAGTAATGTTGACATGTTTTTCCTTTTTAAGACAGTTCTATAGTGTGCATCAGCTGATTTTTCTCAGCACTTCAAACTGGCTGGAAGCTAAAAGCATTCATGAAACTGCAGGTGAAATTGCCTGCCCTGCAGGAGAGTGCAGGGCTTGTCTTTCTTTTTTTTTTCCTTTTGATACCTCCATCTGTAATAAAAGTACCTTTATTTAAAATCACGTTAGCCAGATGACATTGCTCTGCAGGATGGGAAGGAGACTGTCAAGACATGCGATGAACTAATAGATTGATGAACACTAAGGGGCTATGAAGCAGGATTAAATATCTAGGATATTAATTTTGTATTGCCATCAACGAACAAATCTGTGCTGTCCTATTGAGCATTCTGACTGGACTGGGGGACAGGAGAAGTGAGTCCCAGGTCTATATGAGGGGCTGGATGGACACAACTGTGCCTGATGGCACCTGGAACGGGGTTGCTTAATTCTAAATGACAACTGTGCTATTTTTATTAAGCAGTGATTTTCAACCACAATTTTGTAAGTCCCTGCATTGTAAGTTCTGTTACGTAGATCCTCACCTAACCTTGGCCTATGGGTATTTCCATTTTTATATGCTAAACACAAATTCCAGCTTTTCATTACACTGGATGTATAGAATAAACACGCTGACCAAGTCATTCTGCTACAGCTGTTTGGCAGTGGAGCCTTTAGGCGTATTTTGATCCTCATCAAGAGAAGTCCTTTAGTGTGATCAGTCACATCAGTCACTTAAAGGGTATATGTTTGTTACCTTTCCAGAAGTACAAACCTATTAATTAATTAACACATTAAATGCTAGTTTTTATCGGCAGGGGTGACCCTGGCTTTGTCTTTTCAGGCAGGGCTTCTGGTTCTTTATGGTCTTCATCACTCTCTGTGTGAGCTGGCATTGCTGCCACTTGCCTTTCTTTGGGTGTCTCTCAAACCATTCCCAGTCTGTTGCAGTGGTGATCTTAGGAATCACTTTTACAATGTAAATGTGGAGAAGGTTTATTATCATATTATTACTTTAGACTTTCTCATGGTGGAGATGTTGCTTGGATACCCCTTTCCTGTCTACAGAGGAGTACTCGGGCTTGGCAGCTGATTCTGCAGGTGCTGACACAGGGGTATATGCATTGCATGGTGCAAGGCAATGAGCAGAAGGAGGAGGGGGGCCATGGTTACCTCACTCTCTGTCCTGTGTGTTCTGTTTCAGAACAACAATTATTTTATTCCACAATCACTGTTCCTTTTCACTTCAAAATAGTCCATGTGAATTTATTGGAATCATTCCATTAGCACCAGAAGGCATTAAATTATATTTCTGATGGCACTGAGGGCATTTGTTTTCACTTGGTGGCATGTTCAGCTTATTTAATGTTTTTCTTTACCCTTGAATGTTCATCTTCTTGATTTTCTAAACATGGAGTTAAAGCACTGAAGTGTCAGTACAAACTCTCTCTGTTAGTGGTGATACTGATTTTTGCATTGAATAAATATTTATTTCCAGGATAATGGGAATTTATTTTTTAGGGCAGCTGACGTCTGAGGAATATTGTTTTCCAGAGATGTGTTGAATCAACAGGTTAAATTAACCTCTGCTGTATTGCTTCTGAACTTAATGAATTTACATTAGGGATAAATTTGAGCAAACATTTCCAGGCAGCTGTTAATCTGCTCTGGTCTTTAACCTCAGTGTTACAAAAACTCTAAAATAAGTCTTGGGGATCTGTTTGGTAATAGAGAGCAATTTCTTCTTTGTTCACAGCTACTGAATACATAAAAGACTGATTGAGCTGCAAAAATATCTTCTAATGCTGCTGTTCAAGCACAAGCAATTGGTGGAGAGGTGCCAGGAGGAGAAGGATCCCTGAGGGATCTGAAAGCCCAGGAATGTGTACCATGCAGCAGAGCATGGTGCAGGGAGCCCACAGCTAGCACCAGTTGGGATGTCTGCTCCACAGGGCCATATGGAGCTACCAGCTCGTGTCTGGGAAGCAGCAGAACCTGTTAGCCAGGTCAGACATCTTAGCACCATGCTATATGGTACATTCGGAACATACCTGGGAACTTTAGATGTGGTACTGCTTGAGGGACAGCAGTGCAAAAGACCACCTCATGGTCTTAGAATCATGGAATGCTTTGGGTTGGAAGGGACCTTAAAGATCATCCAGCTCCAACCTACCTGCCATAGGCAGGGACACCTTCCACCAGACCAGGCTGCTCCAAGCCCCATCCAACCTGGCCTTGAACACTGCCAGGGAGGGGGCAGCCACAACTTCTCTGGGCAACCTGTGCCAGTGTCTCTTCCANTATGGGAGTCCAGAAAAGAAAAAGGAGCAGCTTTTGTTCCTAACCTTCATACAGGCATTCTTCACTGGAAGTTGTTGTATTTACCAGACCATGGTACCTGGTGTTTCTTCATTCAAAACACTTTTTTATTTGCAACTGTTGTGTTATCAGGCAGTTGGAGATGGAGATGAAGTGCTGTCTGAGGCAAAATAGGTAAATGGAGAAGAAAGAAGACATTAATAGAAAATTAGGAAGAAAACCAGATTGATTTTCTAGATTAAATCTATTATACTAAGAAATAATCTTTCAAAGAAGCTGCATTAATCAAGTCATCTTTAAACAGCCCGGACAGAAAGCTCAAGGGAGTACTGTAGGGAATTGTCCAACCCTGGTAAAAGGGAGAAGTAAATTGCTTAATAAGCAATTTTTCATTTGTAATTCTTATTAAATTTCATCCTAATCACTGAGCATTAACAGCAGCAGCTGTGATAGCAGAAGTCATACATTTTTTCAGGTCAGACAGTTCTCCCTCTTTTTCTGAGAACTTAATTTTCCAGTACTATTTTGGGAGTTCGGGTGCCTTTATTTAGCAGTATAAATTTTAGTCTCCAGATATAAAGAGTGTAATAAGCTTGCTGAAGGCAAATTGCCAGTATTATGTGTCCATGAGACGTATTGTCAGAAAGTTTAAGATTTTCAGAAATTTAAAGCTAGCTAAGCTCAGATACTTGTTGAAGTATTTTGCTAAATAAGGCTGCATTGAAGACTGTTCCTTTTCTATTGGAACTTTTACTCTTAAATCAGTTTGAAAGTTTTCTCAGTTAAATGCCTAACTTGGTAAACAAATAGCTGAAATCTAAATAAGCTGTTACTGAGGGGTTTTTGTTTTTCTGTGGTTCTTGGAAAAGGACATGCATAAAAGGTGATACAATCTGACCTCTAAACATGCTGTGAAGATTGGTAAACAATTCCAGGGTGTCTCCCACAGAATGATACCAGGGTATCTTCCACCTCTTCCAACAGATACTGGCTTGTTGCAGCAATACTAGGTCTAGAATAAACAGTGGATTTTAGTTTTTCCACTGTTTGATCTAATTTTTACTGTCTTTTTAGTAAAAAATCATGTTTTCTCTATCTGACCTTTTTTGTAGTTGTGGGCTATTATTTGAGAACGAGCTTTGAGCCTCACCCCAGGTGTCCCACAGGAGAAGCAGAGTCCTGACCAATTGTTTGTCACAGGGACACCCTGCACAATGCTTGGGCATTTACATCCCTTAAAACAGTAGCCAGAGTTCAGACACTTCCGTGGCAGAGCCTGGTTGTTACTCTCACCAGGCATGTAGGAGACCATGGCTACCTTCCTTCCAACATCAATGCACTGGTCCTGCTTTCCTCTGGGTAGTTTTTCCTGTGTGTTTCTTTTGTTTTCTTTGTTGGGTACATTTGCTTCTACAGTTCCTCTACTTTTGCTTTCTAGTTGAGGCATTTCATTGACATTTTTCAAGTTCTGCATGGCTGCAAGTCATCTTTTCTATTGCACTGTGCTAATAGTCAGCCTCCTGGTGCCTTCGGATGAAACCTGGTTTAATCCTGAGCTCTGTAATAATGCCTGAGAAAATGCTGGCCAGACCATCCCATGCTAGGAGATTTGATAGCTTGCTTCAGGGTTTGGTCCAGAATAGTTTGCCTGACAACCGTAGTTCACAGTCCATGAGAGACCAGAGCATGTATTTGACTTGGGTTGACATGTCGGCTCAGCTCTGGACTTTGCACTTCACTGGTCTTTCATTCCATGGGTTATATAAGTTTGTAGTCTAAATCACAAATAATCTATTTTTGGGATTTAAAAAGTCAACATTTTTCAAGGGAGCAGGGGGAGAGGGAGGCCCTTTAGGCAGTGGCTTGGCATGGTAAGAGCACAATGATGCTGACACATGAAGTATAGGAAAAAAAAACCCTTGGCACTGGCCATCTTTCCAGAGTATTCTCTGATTTCTTGTAGACTTTGGCACTGCTCTCATGTCTGTCTGATTCATATCTGTTTCCACCTGTTACTTTAGATTCCCCTCTGTGTTCTCGGTACCACAGCACTGCTGTACGCTCTGAGGTGACTCTGTGTCACTGTGATGGCAGTGCCTTTCTTTGGTTGGCAAATTTTCATTGCTTTGTCCCAAGTTAATTCTGGATCTCCTTGCAGCATCCTGATATGTATCTTTTTGACCCAGATCTGAATTATATCTCTTGTTTGGGGTCCATTTAGCTTCTCAAAGGTAGCTCTTTACTTTCCACCAGTCACAGATTCTCTTTCCTCTTTCTTTTTGTACTCAAAACCATCAAATACTTACTGGTCTCAATTTTAGGCAGCACCTTATTCTTCATTCTTTTGTATAAGGTTTCACAGTTGACTTCACCTGCCTCACAACTGGAAGCTCTTACAGAGCTCTTTTGAACTGCCTGTTACCAGAAATTAGACTGATTTCTCATTGCCTTCCTTTTTTCTGGGACTCAAGACTTGCAGGTAAGACCTAGTTTAAGCCTTCTCCAAGACAACTGCCCTGATTTCTTTCCCTGGTTTCGTTAAATGCTAAGAGCCAAGGCTCTGTCAGAGATCTGCCTCTTTTGGTGTCTGAGCAATACCGACACAGCAGTAGGGCTGGTTTTGCAGCAGCCTAAAAAAGATCTGCTTCCCTACAAGAATGACTTGCTTTTGCCCTCTTGCTCTGCACGTGGAAGTGATGGGCAGTCCAGTGAGGACTGGAGAAAAGAAAGAAGGTGTGATGGCTCAAGAGGAATTGAGCTGTGGAGAAGGTGTGGCTGGACTGAGATGTTTTGGTTGGTAACATGGTGAACTGGCCATCCTCTGGAAGACATTGATGGAACTGATAGATGCTTTTAGTGGGGCAGTGTATTGTTTTCAAGAAGACCTCCAGGAGCAAACATGGATTATTTTGACATTTCAGCACTGAAAAGTAGTATCGATCCACCTGCAATCATACTTCCTTATTCTGTTTCTCTGGTGCTTGAGGTAGTTCTTTTCCCTTTTCTGAGTGTGAAAACGAAGAGGAATACTAACCCAAAATGTACTGTAAATGTAACGTTGTAGGAATTACTTGAGGTGGGATGCCTAGAAATATTGCTATTTCCGAGTTTTCTGCCAGGTCTTTCTTTTGACCTATGCCTTGCAACTAGAGACTCTTCTGAGAAGAAAGGTGTGGTGATCTTTGGATCAGTTTGTTTATATGCTTTGAAAGTAGCTTTTAACAGCCCTCTGCTGTCATTCAAGAAACCCTGTCACTGAAATCAGGAGTTTTAGCAGAGTACATATTAACATGATTGAGTCAGTCTGCAATTTGCATTTTTAGATAAAATAGAAGCAACTGAAATTTTCACCAAAAAATTCTCTAACTGTAATAAGAGATTTTAAGAAAAATGGATATCTTAAATTCTTAAGTGTGTTTTAAAAAAATGTTTAAAAATGACATCAGGAAATGGTGAATAGTGCTAAAACAGCTTTGGGGCTCCTTTGCCTATATAGGCTCCTGTAAACGTGTGAATCTCTTTTATATAGAATCATAACATTGCTTACAGATTTTTTACAAATAATATAGTACAAATAAGCTTTACAAGCAGTAGACATGTATGATACATTTTTAAAGGATAATTGAGTTAAACTTGTATAAGTCAGTGTGATGTGCATGATTTTCCTCAGTGACACATTGAGGACAGTTCGCGGCTTGGGATAAAGGCTGCTAGAAGGATTTCAGTGGGACCACCACTCCAGAGAGCTGCGCAGGGGCTTCTCCAGTCTTTGACCAGATCGTGTAAACTTGGTCTGATCTGGTTAACCTTTAGACATATGGGCCCACNTATAGATTTTTATATATATATATGTAATATTTATAATATATAATAATTATATAATATCTATTACATACTGTCTAGTATATACTATCTGATATCTAATAGAATATAGAATATAGAATATAGAATACATTTCTGTGGGCCCAACAGTGAGAAGCATGGGTGAGTTAGCACATTGGAAATGTGCAGATGTGTATATTAATGTGCAAGAACATGGATGTTTCTGTGTGTTTTTCGTTAAAACTGTGCTTGCTGTATTCCTGGGAGACCTGAGGTTTTTGCTTGGTTTGTTTTGAATGTTGAATCCTGTGCAGGTTGTACCATTATTGTGAAAATGAGAGTTAGCTTTTGTAATGTCCTCCCTTCTTTGTTAGGTTATCTCTTGCCAAAATGATCGTCTCCGAATAACCTCTAATTACCTGCACCATGGGAGCAGAGCAATCCTATTTTGTCCCCTCAGGGCACCTCAACACTTGTGAATGGTTAACTCTGATCTCAGATAACTTGCGGGAAGCCCAAGCCAATGACATTATTTTAACCTTTTACCTACATAACTTTTCCCACAACAGTTACAGTTCCCTCTGCTCTACCTACCTTGCATGCCGAGCAAAAAGTTGAGGTGTATTCCCAGAAAATACATAGCACGTGCTACATGCAAAGGACACACACTCGTTACCTGCAAAATCCTGTCTTCCCCGACACATTTTTCTGCAGTCTTTGCTGCTTAGGAAACTGCAGAGACGATCACTTTAAATAGTTTTGCAGTTTGCAGATGGGTACGTGTTGCTCCAAGCTGCAGTGTCACAACGGGCTTGGCAAAGACAGCCTGAAAGGGAGCACGCATGGGCCCAAATTGCCACAGCAGCCTGATGAAATACTGTGGAAAAAGCAGTGTCGCAAGTCAGGCAGAGGTGAGCTGCAGACATGGCGCTGGGAGTGCGGAGGGGATGAGCCCAGGCCTTGGGAAACTCGATCTGCTGGAGCAGAGGTGTAAAGGTCACAAAGTCTGCCTCAAATGTGGGAAGCCATGGCCTGCCCCTCTTGCCCATGATGCTGGTGACCCCGAGAAAGGAGCTGGGCTCAGGCTAGCTGTGCACATTTACTGTGATCTCCAAGGTCAGGCTGCACCTTAGATGTCTTTTGCTGAGCAGTGTGTTTGAAAAATGGCTTGTGTCCATGCCAAGCTTCATGGACTTGACCTCCTCTGCTCACAGAAACTGAATAGTGGCTGATGGATTGTCGTCGGAAGGGCACGTGGAATGTCTTGGCTGCTGCACACACAGGCCTTAGGGATGTGGCCATAGGATTTTCAGGGAAGTTTCCCAGGTGGTCTGTCTGCCCAGCTTTGTGCAGGGGCAGCTCTTGGGCATGTAGCCCAAGCCTGTGTTTTGGTGGAGCACCATGCCAGCAAGGTGTGCTTGGACAGGTGTAGGGCATGAAGAGGTAGAGGGCCACCAGAAGGCACTCAGGAATCTGCATGGGGTTCCTGTGGCAATGGCACCGGTAGTGTTGGTGGAAAAATAACCTTAAAATTTGTCTGTTTTTTTGCTGCTGTGGAAACCAAGAGAAGATGATGTACTACTCAGGCTAAGGCAGTTGCTTGCAGACTGCAGTTGCGCTAATAACACTTTTTTGTATTGGTGAGAATGGGAAAAAATTAGAGAAAAGGAAGTAATTTTGTCTTTTTTTTTTTTCCTGAAACAGAGATCCCACAAATCTGCACTGGCTTGAATAAAACACTCTTTTTTGCTTTCAGTCTATTTTAAAATTAAATTTAGTTTGAAAGAGTGGTTTGAAATGACAAACTGATCTATTGTATTGAAAATATCAAAAGAAAAAAGAAAATGTAGTGGTGATTAAATGGTGAAGAGGAGGCCTGAAACTGTTGAAGTTGATGCAAATTTATGACTAGTTTTTTGAGCTGCAGGAAAAAGCACAATGACCTACAGCTCACAGGTTTGAAATCTCTGTGTACTGAGCCAGAAATTAAGACAGTAATTGTTCAGCAGGAAGGCTGTTGCCTTCAAGGAATACTGCTATTCTGGTTATCTATCTTAAGATTTCCGTGCAGTTTTGTCCTTTCTCCTTAGGAAGGACTTGGCCTGAGGACCAGTAAGACAGTTGAGTAAGACTTATGAACAAAATAGGAAGGAAATATCTCCTTATTTAAAGGAGTCAAGCTGTGAAATGTACTGTCATAGGTAACTGAATTGTCATTATTAATTACTGTAGCACCTAGAAGGTTGCTCTTGGACAAGGTGCTAATAGGTTCTGAGCAAACAAATATTCTCACCCCAAGGAGCTCAGTCTGGGTCAAAGGCTAAAGGCATTTCAGCAGGGTAGAAGGAAACTGAGAAGCTGTAGTACAGCTTGATAGATGGTGGTCCCAGCAGGCCTCTTCTAAAGGTCTTTCTGAAGGTCGTCTTAGTGTAGTGGTGCAATAAAAAAAGCACAGAGATGAAAGGAAGAAGGAAAATATGGAGGCATCTCAGGAAGGCAGTGACTAAGTGCAGATGTCAGGAGTTGGGAGCACATAAAAGGTCTGCACTGGGTGGGGAGAATGGCAGGTTTAGGACCAAGGCAAGGGGAGGGAGTAGGATGGCAACAAGTGTGAGCCACATCCGTCATTCAGATGGGATGGGGTCACCAGTGCAGGTGAGGAGTTAGAGAGAAGAGCAAAGGTTTTTAAGGATGTAGGGTAGCACCTGGTCCTGTTTAACAAAACATCATGAAGGTGTTGGGAGTGGACCCAGGAGCATGATACCCAGCTGATATTCCAGGCTCCAGCACAGAGGGAGGGTTTGAGGCTCCACTCAGGACTGCTTGCTTGCCCAAGGGGGGCCCTGCAGAAGAGCTGCACTTGTAGCTGGTGGTTCCCCTCTGGATTATTTTGAGGCAAGTACTGATGCTCGCTCTGAAAGGATGCTGAGAAATTTTGTTCAGTGATCTGAATGTCATTTTTTCTCTCTTGCTAATAGAATAAGCCCTGAATGATGAATTTTATGTTTCTTTTGGGAGGGGTGGGGTGGTTGGGAATGTTTTGTTGTTGTTGAGTACTGGTGGCATTTGTTGTCTTAGGCTGGAAGCAAGATCAGCCCCTGTGAAGATGAGAAATTTCTAGTCTGGTGACATGGGAGGATAAAAGAAGAGTTGTGGGAAAATTAATATGCTTAAATTTTCTTGGATGAAATTAGCAAGATTTTGTGCAAAGAGAACTGGTGGAAAGGCAAAATGTTAGCGACAGGGGCCAAACCAGGTGAGATGGTGTCTCTGGAAGAGGAGAGAACACTGTTGTGATGAGAAAGAGCATCCTCACTACAGGATTTCTCTCAGAGACGATATATAGCATCAATCCAGGTGACAGGTGTTGATGAACTAGTAAGACTGGTTTCATAGAATCATAGAATGTGCTGAAGGGACCAATCAGGATCATTGAGTCCAACTCCTGTCCCTGTGTAGGGCACCCCAGGAGTAACACCGTGTGCCTGAAAGTGTTGTCCAAATGCTTCTTGAACTCAGGCTTGGTGCTGTGACCACTGCCCTGGGGAGCCTGTTCCAGTGCTAAATCACCCTCTGGGTAAAACCTTTTCCTGATATCTGACCTAAACCTCCCCTGATTCAGCTTCCTGCTGTTACCCCCAGTCCTGTCATTGGTACCTGTCCCTTCTCTTCCCCTTGTGAGGAAGCCATAGACTGCAATGAGATCTCCCCTCAGCCTTCTCTTCTCCAAACTAAACAAACCAAGTGACCTCAGCCGCTCCTCATAAGGCATCCCCTCCAGACCCTTCACCATCCTCATGGCCCTCCTTTGGACAATCTCCAGGAGGTTGATGTCTTTTTTATATTGTGGTGCCTGAAACTGCACACAGTACTCGAGGTGAGGCTGCACCAATGCAGAGTAGAATGGGAAAATCACCTCCCTTGACTGGCTGGCCATGCTGTGCTTGAGGCACCTCAGAACACAGTTGGCCCTCCTGGCTGCCAGGGCACACTGCTGGCTCGTATTAAATTTGTCAGCAACCAGGAACCCCAGGTCCTTCCCAGCCGCGCTGCTCTCCAGCCACTTGTTCCCTAGTCTGTACATACCACCAGGGTTTCCCTGTCCCAGCTGCAGAATCCAGCACTTGTCTTTGTTAAACTTCATGTGGTTGGAGATTGCCCATCTCTCTAAATTGTTGAGGTATACAAATTAGAGCGGTAAACAAATCTTTGGTTTGAAATAAAAGGGAAGGAAAGGGAATCAAAAGTAGGAGAGGATACAGACTGATGATAAATAGCTCCATGCTAATAGGTAAGAGTAGGTGAAGCCAAGGAGTAAGGGCCAAAGTGTAGTCACTGCTTGCAAACCAGATCTCACAGGGTGAAGGAGTGTCTTGGGAAAAAGCTTAGGGAGCTGGTGGTCAAAGAACCATACATTAGATGGGGAATTCGAGCCAAGCTGTTTAAAAAAGACATCTTGATTCAATAATCTTCTTTTGAAAGGAATTAAAAAGGGCCATGAAATGAATGAAGTTGTGATGATGATAAAACATACAGCTGAGGTATGGGGTGGTTCCTCAAGCAGAAAATGGAATTGTTGTGGATGATTGTGACAAACTGAGGAGACAGAGGAAGAGGAGTCTTGAATCAGAAGGCTGGTGGGAACGAGCTAGGTGAAGTTCAGGTAATAACATAGCAGAGACAAGATAATACAGGGCTACATGAGGATGATGAAGATAGTGGGGATTGCAAGCAGAATCAATACAGCAGACACTACCCACCTCCTTAAGTCTGTTCTCCTCGCTTCCTTGGGTTTGATCCAAGATAAGAAGCATGAGAAAAATTAGGTACTGAATTTTCAGGTCAGAGTATATTTGTCTTTGTGAATCTAGCTGCAGTGCTTGAAGGCAGAAGCCATGACTGTGATTAGGCATGCTTTTCTTGACTCACTTTCAAACACAGTGATCCTCTTTCAGCCAAAATGGATTGGGTTTTGGCATAATTTGGGATCACTTTGGACTTGACTTGTAAACAAAACAATGTTTGGTTTTCTTTTTGACCTTGTGGTCCATAGTATAGTTTTAGTCACTGCTCACTTGTGAGTCCTGAACAGAACAGATACTTTCCTTTTCTCTCTCTGAAACCATTCTCCTATGACTGTCAGGGGAATAAAATAAATGTGTAGATGCCAGCGGCAAGATAAAATATACCTGTGGTGGCACGTAAGAGAGCTCTAGTGTTGAGAACACATACACTGGCATGTTACACTCAGCTTTCTCTGGAACCAAAGTAAACAAATAGGATTATGCAGTGACTTAGAATTAGTTTTGCAAGAATACCCATACAACCATTCCATAAACCAACTTAACAACACAAATAAGATGAAGAGATTGATAATAACCTAGCACTCTTTTCCCCTTCTCTTTCCCAACTTCTCTTGAGATGAAATCTGGTTTAATAAAATAGTATCTGCTAATACATAACAGCTTAACAACTGAATTCCTTCATGTGAGTGCTCTGCTATTGGTGCATGGTGTGATGCCAGCCTAAGTATTCTTAAACACATTCTTAAACACACATTCTAAAACATTCTTAAATTTTAGTAATATCCACAGAGCAGAGTTGTAGAGTTTTATCAAATGAAAACTATTTGAAAGCTATTTTATTCTAATAAATTTGATTTCTTTGTGCAGACAAACTTTCAGTTTCCTTGCAGTGACCTGTCTGTTTGCACCATACTATGTCAAAATGCTTTGAGGGTGATAAGTACAAACATGTGCAAGCATAAAATTGATCTTCACATGTGAGCAACTACAAAGCCAGTCAATAAAGTGGGAAAGGTGATCCCGTTTGAATAGCAGAGTATATATATGGTGTTTCTGTGGACTCTGATACCAGTTTATCAAAGAACCTCATTGCTCTTAGTACCAGCACAGTGGTCTGCAAAGGAGAACTTGGTTGTCACTCAGGTTTAGAGAAGGGGAAACCTGATACTGAGTGTCTTGATCAGGAGTCCTGAGATCACACGAGGTCTCAAGGTCATACCCAGATTTCTGCCCCTTTATAGTATGTTACATTGTTTGGTAGTATCTAAATCTGGCATTGGATGCAAGCAAAGTTGACAGTTGCCCAAGGTTAGACAGACATGCGTGGAAGAATGATGTCCTGAAGAAGGAGTTGGGTGGGGAAGGGGGACCAGGCAGACAGACTCTCCAAATCTCAGGTTATGCCAGCAGTGAGGTGAAGGGATTTATGGGCCACAAGGTGGCTGTTTTTTCCTTCTCTCTTCCCCCCAGGTCAGCAGCTACGTACATACATACATACGAACATATACATTATATATGGCTTTTGCAGGTAATGAGGAGGGGAACAAGAATGGGCTGAATACTGTGGATGTGTTAGCATGCAAAGTGCTGAACTAGACTGTGGCCTCCTGTTCCGGGGATCAGGGAGCTCACTTAGCTTTAGTACCATGAGCATCTCTGAGGCAGCAGTGTCTGACAGGGCCCTTCTGCCACCACTGTTCAGTTGAATTTTGACCCCTCCAAAGGGGGGAACAAGACGTGCTGTTCTGCTTCATCCTCAGAGCAAGCACAGTTCGGCTTTGCCTAGACTGCTGAGAAATGCTGAACACTAAGGACTAGCTGTGTGTGACTGCTACAACAGGGCTGCCAGAGCAAAGTCCAATCTCTGGCTATATGTAAGAAGGAAACAGAAAACCTTGGCCATGCAACCCTGGCCTTCAGCACTGTACTTAGGGCAGATATGCAACATAATATAAAAGCATATCACCCTGTATAACATTAAAGTAGTCAATAACTGGTCATCTTCAGAAATTTAGCATTCTTCTTGCAACAGAAAAATCCCTTTCAACGCAAACAGATTTCAGGGCAATGTGAACAGGTTTCTTGAGAGCAATAGGTCAGGAACAGAGGGAATTTCCCCTACTACTCTGAGAGTGTTATAATAACATGCTCAAGATGTGAAAGTTCATGTCTTTGGAAGTGGTCCATTCCTCATTTTGTCTACCATTAGTTGATCAATGCCACCCATGGATAAATCTGTGCCACCCTAATCCAGAATGGATCAAGAGAGCCAGGTATCCCATGCTAGCTGAGCTCTGCTAGACTACCAAGTGGTATGGCTACCTCACCCTTTTCACTTTCTGTCCTGGAGCTGATGGCAGAAGAATCTGAAAAATCTACACGGTGGATTTGTTTACCTGGATGAAGTATAGTATAGCATGCATAAGCGTAAAATCCATGGGTTCTGATGATTCTGTAACAAGAGCTTACAGATAAAACATGTAGCCACAAGAGAAGTGTGCTGGAGGGGTTCCACCAAGAAGTGTCCTCAAAGCCTGTAAGATATTCTCCATGAGATCAGGGCTGGCTGTAGCTGAGAGTACCCTGCTGGGCAGCAGGGGAAGGTATTCTGAGGAGCTTCAGGTCATGGAGGCATAACTTGTTCCTCGTTCAACTCAGTAAGCCACTTTCAGAGCTACAGGAGCTGTTTTGTCCTTTCTGCAGACTCTTTTCCTCCTGATGGTGGAAGGAACAAGGTGAGCTCAAGCAGCTGATGGCTGTAAACAGCTTCTGTGAGCCAGGGTAGGTAGGCTTTGCTGCCCATGGCTTGCCAAGAAGATGATCAGTAGCTGTGAAATAACTACGTTTGGGGTTGTAATGAACTCTCTTCAGTTCTCAAAGACGCGAACGACTGTGCAACTGCTTCAGCATTTCTGTAGTAGCTGCAAGTGATTCTAGAGACAGCTGGATAAAACTGTAATTATGAAACTGCTTATAGGTTGCTAAAGCTCTCTCAGTTATGCTTAACCTTTGGTGACTAAAACCCCTGCCATGTTTCCTGCCAAACATGTGTATGACAATTTTCATGCCCTCCCAAGACTGGAATAAAAATAACTTGGAGGCAAACGGTCTCTATGTGTTAATTTAGAATTATTTCCTCTACACCTGTTGGTCTAAAAGTTGTATTTCAATAATGGAAATTACACCAAGAATCTTTTAATGAAGTTAACTCTCTAGATCAAGTGGCTATTACCCCACTTGTGCGGAGGTGGGGAAAGAGTGGCTTACTCGAAATTCAGGGTTAAGATGCAGTTTAAATTGTTGGTGGTTCTGTGGGAGGGAGAAAGGGAGGAAAGGCAAGACTGGGTGTGAGACAGGCTTGATTAGATTTGGATTCAAATCAGATAGCAGTGTTGGAGACCCTGTGGCAGTGCCAGTTGTCAGTGATCACAGCTTTCCATGGTGATATTGGGAAGGCATACGCACCATTTCGGCCCAGCTCAAGCAGTGCCAGTAACAGCACAGCACTGGTCAGCTGAGGACATGCAACTGCCTTTCCATCCACTGTGCCACAGCAGCTGACATGGAGTTCTTGGTGTCCATGCGCTCTGATGCCAGCGTGAAAGAGGAGGGGACAGTACGGGAGCTAGCCCAGAGCCTGGACACTGCAGTGTTAACTTGTCACAACTTCTTACAGAAATTCTACTTAGCAAACCTTAGGCTGCCTCAAGGTAATTTTGATTCAATAACAGGAGTTGTGAAACTAGGTTTATTGTTCTGAAACCAAAACAATGTAGGGTAGTGACAAGCTGGTGTTATGAAAACCTTTCCAACAGCTTGTATGGAAACAGGTGGCATCAGTGCAGAGAAAATGTTCTTGCAACTGCTGGGGTGCTTCTCCACCACATCCAGTCCTTGCTGGGCACAAAGGGCAGATGCCCAGCTACATGTAGGCTGGAGTAGGGGTGGATGTAACTCCTTAGGTGTCCCAGGTGAAGCAAAGCTGGCCAGATACTCTGCCTTAGTGTGTGCAGGCTCTGCTTTTTAATTGCCTGTGATTTCCGGGACGATTTCCATTTCCTGAACTGTGTTCTTGCTGCCTTCAGTGAGATCTTGACTGCAATAATTCACCAGCAGCAGTGGCCGTGGAGACGTCCCTCTATTATGGCCAGAAAAGCAGTGAAGTTCTATATGTCATCTGCATTTGAAATACGTGTCTGTGGTCTACTGTCTGTACAGAAAACAAGGTGTCGGATAAGAGGATGTGATGTCTGAAATGCAACTGCAGACCAAGGCTGCAGTGCAGGCAGACAGAGGAAAAAGCAGTAGAGCCTTTTTGTAACATGGAACTTACTTTGTCTTTAGGACCCAGGAGGTTTGAAGTGGATGTAATATATATAATATGTAATACTGGCAAATAATTTATTTTAAAGGACAGTCATCTATGATCTGTATCATGTGACCAAAGCATAGCTCACTCAAATGGCAAATCAGCAATATAATTTTGAATTAAATATTGAGTGGTTGGTTAAAAGCCACGTCCAAAAACGTGTAAGAGGTACAGAGCATGTGCAGTATGTGGGGTGCATGGGCACACTTGTGCTGAGGATGGAGAGGGGAGCAAGGAGCAGGGTGGGGCAGGCTTGATAAGATGTGAATAATGTGCTTGATTTCCAAGCTTTCCACCATGAAGCCTCTTCCAGACCAAAAACTTTCCTGTTCTTCCTGTCTCAAAGTAGATTTCATGGCTAAACAATTCCAAGACTTTGGCTGTCATCCAAATGTGTTTGGAGCTGTAGTATTTTAGCTGATCGGCAGGCTTCTTTAATTTTTCTGTCATGCAGCCAAGATCTTGTTGTATAACGATAAAACCCAGTTTGGCTTTACCGGCTGAGGTGACTTTTCCTTAGGAAGGAGTGCTATAGGAAAAAAAGCGCTTGGCATTAGTGAATTGCTCAAGTGCACCCTCAGCAATTTCGTGGATGACACCAAGCTGAGTGGTGTGGTTGACACACCTGAAGGATGGGATGCCATCCAGAGGGACCTACACAAGCTCAGGAAGTGGGCCCAGGGGAACATCATGAGGTTCAACAAGAAGCACAAGGTCCTACACTTAGGTCCGGGCAACCATCAGTATCAATACTGGCTGGGGGATCAAGGGATGGAAAGCAGCCCTGCTGAGAAGCGTTTGGGGGTATTGGTAGATGAAAGGCCAGACATGAGCCAGCAATGTGCCATCACAGCCCAGAAGGCCAACCATATTCTGGGCTGCATCAAAAGAACTGTGACCAGCAGATCAAGGGAGGTGATTCTGCCCCTCTACTCAGGTAAGACCCCTCCTGGAGTATTGGATCCAGCTCTGGAGCCCTCAGCACAGGAATGACATGGACCTGTTGGAACGAGTCCAGAGAAGGGCCCCAAAAATGATCAGAGGCCTGGAACACCTGTCCTATGAGGAAAGGCTGAGAGAGTTGGGGTTGTTCAGCCTGGAAAAGAGAAGGGTCCGAGGAGACCTCACTACTGCCTTTCAAT
>VZRW01001339.1:544522-568241 GCA_013398125.1 Aegotheles bennettii
GGGCTTGGACTAGATGACCTTTAAAGTGTCTTCTAACTGAAGCGATTCTGTGATTCTGTGAATCTGGGATTTCTGTAGGCTGCTAATGGATATTACAGAAACATCAGACTGAAATTTTTATAGTATATATATATATATGACTCCTAATAGGAATTTAACAAACTGGTTATAAGTTCTGCCCAAAACCAGTGGGTGACTGGTATTTAAATAAATCTCTGTAGGCAGCAGACAAGGAAATCCTTCCTTGTAGAGGGTTAAGGAATTCCTGAATATTTTTGTTTATTAAACAGTAGATTTTTACACACCTTCATTGTAAGCAGTAATAATGTGGGCTTGTGGGAAGAAAAGCCATATGATGGCAAGCTCTCTGAAATAAAGTTGCAAACTGTGCTGTACCTACTTCACTTTTGGATCTGGTCTGCATGTGTCTTGAATTGTTTTCTGTTTAAGGGCAGGATCCAGGAACCGTTATTCATAAGAATAACCTGACTACGGGCAACAGGATTGCTCCCTGTCAGCTATATCGTTTGCAAGAGCAGGATGCACGTACCCTGAAATTAAGGGGTTAGTAGGATGATGTTGCATTAGCAAGTACATTTTTAATTTATTCTTGATTTGGTTTTGGATTCTTTGAGTTCAGCTCCCTAGTTCTTCATCATTAAAAGCTGGGGAGGAGACAGTGTGTTGAGCATAGCCTCACAGGGCTGAGTACTGGGGGGCTGCACCGGTACCCTGTATGAACTTAGACCAGAAGAGTTGCTACTATATCCTGATGGTGCTGGGCAGATGTTGCATGTTTGCAGTGAAAACAGAAAATTTCCAATCTTTTTATTTTACTTTTTTGGATGGGTGGTGACACGAGGGAAGCTTGTGTCGCTAAAACAAACAATAGTATTAAAGGATTTGAAATTACTTTCTGCATGACTTTTTCTGGGTGTGGATTTTGCCTCCTCCAACAATTACACTGCTCAGAATCCCAGTGAAATTTTGTGTCTGTTTTGCTCGCTGATTATTTTGCAAGGCCTTGGGCTTTGGTTGTCAATGCATGTTGCTTCCAGAAAGCATTGAACAGTCACAGTGGTTTGCATCACAGGCATCTGCATTACCTGGTGCTGATGACGACTTTATTGTATACGTTCCTATATAGTGTCTGTCCTTTTCAACAACTGGCTAAGGGGACACCTATTTGCCTTCAACAAGGTGGCATTATTTTCTGCAAAGCAGTAAAGTTGAAACATTTTTGTGTCCAAAATTCCCCTGGGCTATCTTTTTTATCATGCTAGGATTGTTGTATGCTTGCAGTAATGTTTCCTGATGGATCTCACTCCTGATGGATGTCACTCCTTTTCTTTTTTTTTCCTCTCTTCTCCTTGTTTTCCATCTTGCCATTACTTTGCCACATCCAACAGAGGATTGCTGCCTTTCCAGTGACAGCAAGGTTTCCACCGTGCACAATTAACTGAGTGAAATCTCTGTGCTTACTTTTAACCAATGTCATTACTTTGCAGATTTCTGTAAACAGAGAATGTCAAGTATGTGAGGAACTGCCAACAGTTGCTTTGTAGTAACCTGGGGGGGAATTTTTTCCATCTCCTAAAGGATATAGATTTTCAGTTGATCATCTTCTCTTTATTAACTAGGTAGTCTATGTGGTTTTAAGAAAATAGTATTTCTTTTCAAACTGAACATGACTCCTATTTGGCTTGTGTGAAAACCAGCCCAGGAAGTAGCACTGTGTGTATAAATTAAGTTTACATTGACTTACTTTTACTTCACATCCTGTGGGTCTACATTTGGCTTCCTTTCATCTTTCCTGCCCACCCTCCACCCACATTTTTCAGGTAAATCTCAAAACTGGCATGTTTTTCCAAGGATCCTGTTGTTCTTGTGATAATCTCTGCTGTTCTTCCTGCATGCAACCTAATAACGTCTCAAGCCTGTTCCAATGGTGGGACAACTGTCCAGGGACAGCCACCTAAAGGTCTAGAGAACCTCTTATCACACAAGTGGTGCTCAAATTTTTACCTAAACCTTGCATCTAAGAGTTCTTTTACTAATGTTTTCACCTGAGCTTTACAAGGTCTCTACTACATCTTTGTGTAGCACTGTGTCATTTGTAGTGGGTCATTAGAGGAAAGTGATGCTGCTTATTTAACTCTGCCTCCTTCTGTAATTTACTCTTCCTGAAACTCCAGAAGGTCTGCAAGCTGACCAAGAAGCTTGTCCATAATGGATTAGTGTAGGATGGAGGCTTTACCCAGGACAGTGACTAATTTGAACAAGGTTTCAATATATCTCAGGGTGTTCAAATGAACTTAAATTAATGTTAAAAAAATAAATAATTCAGCACAAGTGATACCCCCACCTCTAAGTTTACTAGAAAAATTAATTTATGAAAGGACAACAATAAGTGTCACCACTGAAACTCCAGATTTCTGTTTATCAGTTTGAAGAGAGAATAATTCCTGGAGCTCAGTGCTGTTATCCTGGGGTTTTGTAAGCACAAGGGGGAATCTGGGTCTGAACTCCAAAATTTGCATTCCATCGCTCAATTATCATTAACTCCGGAGAGTTTTGCTGGCTTTATGTCAGTGTATCTGACAGAATCTATCACTAGTTCTTATTTTTACAACTTGAAGGAGCCCCTGATCATCTTATCCCTGGTTATGTGCAAACAGAAAGCAGAAAAGAGCCCCTCCCCTCCTCAGATAAACTCTGACCTAATTCAGGCTAATCCTGGGAAGGGCAAGTGCTGCTGAAAGCTGCTGGGGAGCTTCAAGAGGAAGAGGACACAGAAGAGCTTTGTGTGACAGTCCAATGTAAGTCAAAGCTTAGTCACGTATTAGCTCAGCGCTGATGACATTAGCCACACTACACTCAGCCTTAGCTTCATTCCTTCACTTTTCATTGTTTTGGAGGGTTTTTTGTATGTAGAAAAATCAGATAAAACACCAGCTTCAACACATAATTCTACTTAAAGTAACCAAAAATCCCCAGAGTGCAAACTCCTGTCCTACCAGTAGTTTTTGCCTGAGCCTGGATATTGTAGACCTTTTTCCTGACAATTAGAAGAGAGAACCTTTTTTTGCTTCCTTTTGTTATAATCACCATACAGAGGCAAATGAGCACATTTTATACTCTGGCTCCAGTTATACTGTAGCGATCCTGAAAGGCTGGGGAGAGCACAAGTAGTGTTTTAGAAATAAGAGGTCTCAATGCTGATGTATTAGTGGGGAAAGCTCAACAGTTAAGTTCATCACTTTGCCAGGCACCCGAATGTGAGACATGCTAGCTCTGACGTTGAGTCAACAGTGTGATTCAAATTGTGGTGCCCCTACATCACTGCTAAGGATGTCTGTAAGAAAAGAATTTCAGGAGTTTGTTGAGCTGTGAGCCACAAGAGGGTAAAAAAAGTCCGTGCTACACTTGGAAGACTAGTTTTTGTTGACTACTATTGCAATAATCTTGGATATCAAACACATTTTATACAGTGAAAAGGGTCAAAGCTGGCAATTACAAAGTAAACTAGAGTACTGACATTATTCTGCTTTGAAAATTGTCTGATTGCTTTTTCTGTTCTTTAAGAAAAATCCATTATATTGGGAAATGTGTAAAAGAGAACGTACAGAGAATGGGTAGGTGGGGTTTTTAATTTTTTCTTTAGCTAGTATTTAAGAAGTGACTTCAGCACTAAAGAGAGTTATGAAAATATCAGCTGCAGCAGTCCATCCTGAGCGGAGCAGCACAGCCAAGTCCGGGGAAGGAGTGTTTTGCCAGGCCACTTACTTACCAGTGCAGACATGGCCAGACTCCTAATTTTTCTGGGTGAAATAAACCATGCCAGCTCTTATGAGTGCTGTGCTGACACCAGGGGACCCTTGCCAAACTGTGTTGATAGGGGATTGTATCTTTTGCCACCATTCCCTGAATTACATCAGGGAAGTTTTGCAACATAGATCTGACCTGTTTAAATTGAAATAAAATAAAAGGTCTTTGACTTTTCAGGCTTATTCTCTAATGAGTAGGTACCAGAGTAACCGAAAGCAAATGCATACTTTTATCTTGCTACTTTTCATTGCAGTCTTAGTTGCAGGCATGGAGTCAGAAACATTTCTGTGTTTTGCTCATATTCTTGGTATTCATCTTGCTGTGTGGGCAAATCAGTGCACTTCCCTTTGCCCTTCTTTCTCAATCTGTGAAATGGAGATAACGCTGCTCTGAGATTTGAGATGGGTGGGCAGTGCCATTGTGGACTAAATCCCAGGGCAGTTTCAGAAACCTTTAGGCTGATGATCCATTGCACCATGCAGGGGAAGCAGGAGTCAGCACCACTGTGACTTAGTTGGGAACAGTCCTGGTTTGGTCTGGGTATGTGTCAGCAGAAAAATTGACCTCAGGAGGGTAAGTCTGAAACTGTGACTTTTCTACTAGTGATGATAACACCATGCAATATGAGGAAAGAAGATGTGCTTTTGATGTAATCAAAGATGTAAGTGTCTTGTCGTTGGTTCTGTGGTAGCTGTAGATTTGAAAGGAAATTAGGAAATGTGGTTGTGAAATTAAAAAGAAAAAAAGTAAAAATGTTGACCAGAGCACTGGGAGATGATTACCTTCTTTTCTATAGGAAAACAGGAACTGACTGTTTTCTTTAACGATTGGAAATAAGCTATATTCAACTTCAAAGGGAGTTCTTGAAAGGCTGGTTCCGTTATACCAATGTCTCTCTTCTCAGCCACACTCCAGCTTGCCCTCTGGGCAGCCCTGTAAACTCATCTGGGGTTTGTTTATAATCCCACCGCCTCCTGCCTAAGACTGGTAGGAGATACCAGAAAATTCGCTAACCTGCAGGCAGTACCCACACTGTGGGAAACTGTCTTTCTGCCAGAGTGGAGACTTAAAAGCTCCCATACTACTGCTCTTGTTCTTCCTTGCTTTGAAGGGAACAGTGTATCTGAATGACTTCACTTCAGGTTCTATGCAGATTTTATGTTTTTTAAAAGCTACCCTGGCAGCAAAAAGAGATCAAACAAAATCTCTGCAGGAGATCTAACATACTGTGGGGCTTCGGTCTAATGCGACATGTTATCTGAAAATTAAAAACCTGGAGAGCATTTACTGGAGTGACAGGAGGATGGTGTCCTCGCATGTATTTGTTTCTATTCCTCCATTCCCCACACAAGCCCTGCAAGCAGCCTGTGCCAGAGCTTTTGCTGTGTAACTGCTGTCTGACGTAGCTGGTATTCTCTCAGTTTCTCTCTGAATGGTGCTTGGGGTAGAAAGGGTCATCAGAGAACCGATGCATACAAGGAGTGAAATTACAGCTGAAAATTGTCTCCGTTCGGTTTTAAACCATTAGTATTTGCAGACTTCCATTGACTCAGCTGCTGCATAGCCCCCAGGAAGTTTCTTAACATCCCAGAAACTCATGCTGACACAGAATGGGTCAGGACTTCCTTTTCTCTCTTACTGCATCACATGCGTAAGAGGCTGATGATCCATTGCACCATGCAAGGGAAGCAGGTGGCTTGTCCTGGCAGCTGCTGCTGCAGATCTGTCTCCAGTAGTTAGCCCCAGAGTTACTCCTGGGTAGCACCTTTGTGCAGATCAGAGCTCACCTTGATGCAGGATGATAAGGACCGGAGCTGCCCTTATATCTCACTAAAAAGGAAGGAGGGGGAGATGTAATCTCACTGAATGTAGGGCTCTGGTTTTATAAGCTATAGCACCAAGGAGAACTGGGCTCAGGGAGCACACTGGAAGGAGTGTCACACTACTGCTCAGGCTGTGGATTCTCCCCACGATGTCCTCTGGGCTTTGACTGGGGAGTGTGTGCTCAGTCCCTGCAAAGTGGAGGCCAGAGCTGCTGCAGCGGGTGTTATTTCCGTTCCTGTTTCCAAACAGTGATAAATACTTTAAAATAGAGTCTGTGCACGTATTTTTCAGGTGCATCCAAACTTTTCTGACCTTACTGCAGTGCATAGGTGTCTTTTGCTTCTTATTCTGTTTTTCCTTCTCTGATGGCATTGAAAGCTGCCTCCCTTCCTCCCACACTGTAAAGTTAGCTGACTTTACCTGAGGGCTTGAAGCCTAGTCAGGGCAGTTTGGTCTCAGGATTGTTGTAGCAAAACTTAATCCAGTCAGTCCTCAGACCCCCATCTTGCACCACAAAAGCTCTGTGAAGCAAAAGGAGTTCCTCCTTAAAGGCAGCTGTAGTATTAGGGTATCTTCGTACCACAGAGGACAGCTCAGGACTCCTTGTTTCTTTGGCACGTCCTTGAACAAACATGCCAATGCATGTAAAAACCTGAACAACTACTATTTTTCTTGAAGTTTCATGGGGAGCACGGATGAATGTATGGCTCAAGCCCTCACTGTATTGGACTTCCCTGGTGTGAAGTGCATACCAGCAGCGCCACAGTAAAGTGGCAAAGCTATTGAAACACCACTGCAGAGAGAGGTGGTGAATTCAGAACTCAGCTGCTCTGTCCTTTCTGAAGAGGCATCAGCCCTATAAACAAATCTTTCAGGCTGAAGTTCCTCTCAACAGCCAGGAAAGGGAAGGAATAACCTGCCTGGAAACAAATGAACCCTAAGCACTTTTTGCCTTCTCAACTTAGTAACATTCTTGAACCCACCCCAAAGCAGATTTTTTACACAGAAGAGAGGGCAGTTGCCAAGGGTTCAGTGGACTTTCACCACTATTATTGAATTTATGTGGAAGATGGTCTGATTATGATGGCTGTGATCAGAAAGGTGAGAGAGCTGCTTTTTGATGTGGTGGGTTTTGAGTTGGGGGCTAAATCTCTGATGAAGTTCCTATCACTATGTGCACCCGTGTTAAGGAAAAAGGAAGCAAGAGGTACATAATTACCAGGCAGTTACAGTTGAAAATTGAAAATAATTTTCCACCTATCATCTTTATATTACTTTGTAAGCCTTGCAGGTTCCCAGCTCCACTCTCTGTAAACACCACACCTGTGTGGTGTGGATATGAGTGAGTAACGATACAAAATGAAGCATTAGCAATCCACACTGAATAAACTGATAAAGCTAATCCAAGGGAGTAGGAGCTACCTGAATACCTTGTTTCAACATATTACTGTAGCTAACATTTTATTTGGGTAGTCATGGAGTTTTTCCTGCTAGCTGGGCTAGACAGGAGGTAAGAGATGGACTACCGTGTACAGAGTGATGTAAAAGGGTAGATCAGAGTTGTGGTTGCTACCTATGGAGACTGAGGGCTTGCTTGGAGATGTAGTTACAACTGTCTTCACTCTCATGCTCTCCTCTCCTCTCCTGTTGTACAAACGCCAATTGTGTCTGACAAACTGTGTCACAGCTCTTAAAACATTGTTCCCCTATCTCCTTGTGAGTATTCTCTCAAGGTTTTTGTGGTTTTGCAGTACTGTCTCAAGTGCCCTGCCACAATCAGATGAAAGCTGACATTGTGTTTTCTCTTGTTCATCTTGTCCAAACCTCATGTGCTTGAGATTTTTGGTTTCTTTCGTGTAAAGTGATAAAGTCTTCACAATAAAATCCAGGCTTGCATTTTAACCTGTTAGGACCTACCATAGAAAGGAATTCCTAAATAATTGCAAAGATTGTTGATTGTTTGCTAAAATGCAACACTGTCAGAACAGCCCTTCCCATCATTCAGAAGGCATCTGTGGCCATCTGTCTTCAGGTCTAACCTAGCACTATAGTACCCAATCCAGTCTAACTGGGGTTTTATTACTGATGCTTGTAAAGTGCTTTGATGGTAAAAGACTCTAGGTGTTTGAGATACAGATATCAATATTATACTCAGAATTAATCACCTATCTGTAGATGTTATGTACTAGTTATTTCATAATGAAAATGGAAGTCCATTTCCTGGAAAATGGTGGCATAACTGGTAGGGGAGTAGAAAAGGAATAACGAAGCTTGTCAGCAAACCTTGTGAGTCCAAGGGTCGTTAAGCCTTGAATTGTACAGGGTGTTTGGACCCAATTTCAGTTGAAGGTGCGTTTCAAATGGGTCCATCTTTTCAAAACACCCTATATATTTAAAGTTGATGCTGGGTTTGGATGTGCTGATATGACCTTCCACAAACAGATGTGAGCCATATAAGATAGCAAAATCTAAATATTAAAATGAGCTAATATTACAGCATTTCCAGCAAAATAACACTCAGACACTTTATCTTTCAACAGATGATGTGTGCAAGCAGCATGGCATTCTTGTGCATGTATGAGGTTTTGAAAATTGTGTAGGTGAAGCCGGGTAGGAGATTAGGGAAGAGCAGCCTGTTACTACAAAGGATTGGTGTCTTCTGGGGATGATTGAGCTTTGCTTTGGGCTCAACTCATTATATAGATGAGGGGATTGCTGTTAAGAACAATTACTGATCCTAATTTCTTCTAGAACTAAAAGTTTTAAGGACAACTTTAGTCTGTATTCTCACAAAAAATGTTTGCAAGCTTTTGGGAGAGAAAACTGCGTGCTTTCTGAAGGAACTGGGGAGCAGTCAACTGCACTCACATACAGTATTTGGCATTTGACTGTGCCTGAAGGCACTGCAAGGTGTGGAAAGCTGCAGAGGGTAGACAACGTTGGAAGAATTCCCTGGAATTGGAGACACCTCTGCTTTTCCCTTCCTGCAAGAGCGTAGGGATGGCACTAACCAACTTCCCATCTTCTAATGGTCAAAAATGATAATGAACTGTGTTCATTGCGCTTCTCAGGTCATGCTCATTCTACACAACGATGCTGGATAATCAGCTATTCAAAGCCACCTGGACTCGTTTGTCTATTTAGGTGTCAGCTCTGTGCTAATCTTGCCAGTTATCTAATTGCCTTGTACCACTGAGAGTACTAGAGCAGAGTTGTCTGTGTGACGCTTATTCATTTTGATGGCTTTTACTCAGTTTATACCTATGCTTCCTTTATTTTGCTGCACCATGTGAGCTGCCTGCAGGGCCTGGGTGACCTGAACAGAGAGGCTCTGGAAGGCTTTGCTGGGTCAGGGTTTTGCACCCAAGGCATGGAATGGAGGCTTTGTCATGACAATTTCCTAGCTTGTGGAAAGGTCCTTGGTTTCCTTTCCTTATAACCTTGCTTAATCCAGCAGCTGCTCATGAAGGTTTTCATTTCTGATTTATCTCTCCTGGCTCACAGCCATGCTCCTGAGAGCCAAACTGGGAGTCATTCCCAGGCCAGATGTGATCGTAGCTCTCTGGGGGACCCTGCTGCCTTGCAGCAGAGAGAGAAACGGTGTATGTATGGTTTTAAGTAACCCAGTGATGTTGGTCCCAGAAGTCCTTGCTGGCTTGCTCTTTTTACTCAGTCTGGAATTTGGATTACCCAGCAGTGCATGTGTCAGCCCAATCCTGTTACTGGTTGGATTACACAGTCCCCTACAGCCTCAGATAAATGTTGTTTTAAACATTGCATCTTTCAACTCGATCCACAATTTACCAGTGTTATGTGCAACCTGTGCAAGACTGATCATTTCTTATGCTAAGAATAACTGTTGATGCCAAGACTGGCCCATTGTCCTGGTGTGGGATATGTGGAATAACTGTGCCAGGGAGCAGTGCAGCAGAGGAAAGGTTTTCTCCTGGAAAATGCGGTCGTGTGTGTGACAACAGCATACAGATTCCCAATTCCAGACTCTCTCTGGAACAACAAACAAGTTAGGAAGTAGTGATTAATATATTTAAACAAATTTTCATCAAGTAATGGGTTTACCCTGACAGTATCTTCTTCCTATCCACAATCCAAAGATTTTGCTGTTGCTGTTGACTTTACCTGGAAAGCACTCTGGATATTATCAGGGCAAGTAGCCTGATGAAATTTAGGTTGGATATACCATTAGATGCCTGGTGCTTTAGCTATGATGTTACAATACTGATAACGTGTGTAGTCACTACATCACGTACTTATTTGCAAGCCCATTCAGCCAGGATAAGATACCAATTGCATACTTCTCAGTTGTGTGGAGACCTTTTGATTAGACATCTTTCCCTAATCTTTTTGAATTTCATTTGCACTATGTACTTTCCGGTGCTCTACATATAAACGAGAATATTCCCCACTTTGTTGGTCCCTTGACAAGCCTGGATATTGAAAGAACATTTTTTTTTCTTTGCACTCAACCCAAGTATTTTTGTCACTTGCAACATTTGTGGCAAATCTAATATTATTTTATACATGTAGTTTTCTGAATGAGTCTACTTCATATGTATGCACACAAACTGTGTATAAATAAAACAGATAAAGGAAAATGAAAATCTACAAGATAGCATCATGTTGAAACTGAATATTTCATAATCATTCTGAAACACAGCTTATGAGTTCTAGACTTATTTCTAAAGCTTACAGACAGGAAAGACAGTTACTAATCCTGAATAATTTATCCCAAGCAAGTGCTTTTCTATGACATGAAGGACTGAAATAAAATCCATTTGCACGTTTGCTTGCTTTGAAAAACAATCAGTTTTTCTGCATGGAAGGAAGCAGGACAGAAATATGGCTGTGGGGAAGAAAGGGGAATTTAACAGGGCTGCAAATCCCCCCTGGTTCTCCCCACTGACTATGTCTTCTCACTCTTGGCTCACTTCCCACTTTGCAAGAAATAATAAAAGATCCTAATATAAGGTTTTATAAAACCCTACACACTTTCCCTAACCAAGAAAGTTAGTTTGTGCCAAGAAGTTACTGAAAGAAGGAGCAAGTGTACATTGAGCTGATCAAGGGTGTCTGAGGAAGATGATTTATTGATTGATTGGTTGATTGATTAGGAACTTAGGTCTGGCTTTGGAGTTTCTGGTTCAAAGAGGAAACATTAAGCAAACTGGAGATGGCCTTCTTTTCACAAGACCTTACCATGTGGAAAGCCAGAGGATTCTTGTCCTGGATTTCATTGGAAGTAGGGCTGAGAGAGTCAGACTAATCCAAGAGTCCCTCAACCAAACATTAGCTTATTTGTAAAGAATTTTGATGCACAAAAATAATTTATTAATTCTTAAAATTAGAGTATTATCTGGAGGATACAAGTAGCTTCCTATAAATTTGAAACAGTATTTTTAGTCTTTCACTTTGAATTTGTTTCATGGTTTTATTTCTTAAGGATAATTAACTAATTAATTTTACAGTTGTGGTCTCAAATGAGCAAAAACCAAGATTCTCAGTCTAAAAAAATGTATCTAGAGTTCGACTTCGCATGATTTAGATTGTGGTTTTTCTAACCAGAGTTGCTGTGCAATTCAGTTTGGTGTGGAGATCCTTCCATATTTGCATGCCCTGCAGAGAAGTCCCTGTTTGGTTGGAGGCTGCTGCTGCTCTGCCAAGTCGCCACATGACCTATCTGTGGAAAAGCTCAGTAATGGTTCTTTCTGGTGAAATTTTTTTAATATCATGAAGACTCTGGATACTTGAAGTTTTTAAATTGTTAAAGACACTTTGTTCAAACCCATTTGCTTTGGTACTGTAAAAGTCTCTGGGAATCCTTGATGGATGCTGAGAGAACTTGCATTTTAAGACACACACATTCTTAAGTCATACATGCATTTAAAATCTGGTCGTACCAAGGGTAGATATGAGTGTGAAAAACCAATGCCATCTCACTGTAGATAAAAACTCATTAAGCAGCAATACATCTTCTAGGCAGTACACTGCACCTGCTGTGAATTATTAATATCCTAATCTAGATTCTGTTGAAGCTAGGAGAAAGATTTCCATCAACTCCAGAAGATGGTGAAGGAGGCTATTAGCTGGCCCCAGTGTTCATGTGCATACATAATCATGATAAAGGACTGTGTTAATTGGGTGCTAGCTTATTAGTTATTATAGTGATAAAGAGAAAGCTGTTACTGTATATGACCTGTTAGGACTAGTTGAAAAAGGTTGAAGATGATCTCCACATTGCCTCCCTGCCCCTTTGTATTTTCATTTCACAATTCTTTTAAAATTAATCTGTCAGAAATGTCCCTGTGGTTTGCCACCCTATGATCCAGTAGGCTATAACATTTCCAGAAACACCTATTGCCATGCTTTAGTTGGGTAGGTTTTCCTGAAGTTTAGGATGATGTAGCCTCTACTTTGTGTTCCGGATGACTGCATGACACTGCTGGATGCTGACGTGTTTTTGTGGCACTCTAGGCAAACTCAGACTGCCTTCTCACAGGGAAAAACTCCTTCTGCATGGGCAAAGCCGTGACCTCCACTGCTTTCTGGGAACTTGATAAAGGCCCTTTCATCCCTGTGAAAGCCAGATCTCTGATAACTCAGCATAGTTTGTGACTCTGGTTGCTTCAGGGTTATAGCCTGGGCTATAAAAGGGTTTTTTTCTGTACTTAGTGGGGTAGATAACAGTCAAGAAGAAGTTACATTCTTCAAGCCTTTGAACAAAAAAAGAGAATATAGAGGGTACTGAAGGAAAACAAACGAACCCATATTTTTACAAAGATAAAAGATATCTTTCAGCTTCAGCAGTTACCACTGATGGTTCAAGATGAGTCTGTGCACAGTAAGAGGGACTTGCTACAGGATGCACCTGGTGTAACGTTGCTTTCTTTCCAAAGGGGTTACAGAGGGTGGAGACTGTGTGTGTTCACCTGCAGGGTGCCCTGCAGCCCCAGCCAAGGAGGTCATACACCCGCTGAAGGCAGAGCCAAGCTGTGCCATTACAGAGGATAAAGCAGTTACCAGGAGGGGAAAAATATTATCCCACTTTTTGGAAAGGTTACTAGCTCTGGGATTTTTTTTGTTTTGTTTTATTTTTTGTTAACAACTAATTTAAAATTTCTAAATTTTCTAATTTGTTACCAGTTAATCTCTAAATTGTTATCTAGACATTACCTCTGCTTTATACTGCCTGTTAAGGTGTGTTAGCCAAAGAGAGCAGAGGGAAGTTTGCATTTGCACTCTTGTGATATGAAAGAGCTTATGCAACCTGCATATTTGCAATTTTACTTTTTTTTAACATCAGAACCTGAAGGGGAAGTATAGGGTGCTGAACTTTTTACCACATTTGAGATTTGCTAAATAATTGTCAAGTTTGTGGTTTTACTCTAAGATACCGTGGGATTAGTGAAAAGAGCAGCACCTGTATTTAACCTTGTAGGTGTGCAGTTAATAACCTAAACACAAAGAGTAAGCAAAAACTTCCTTGTCTGGGCTTATTGGGTAATTTTCAGCTTGTCATTAACTCAGTCAAGCCAAACTGATATCTGCTGCATTCTTCAATGCTTTGTGCCAAATAGTACATTTCAACTCCTAGTGATTTCAGCTGCAAGTCTTGTCTTTAAAAAAAAAAAAAATGTACTCAGTGCTCCACACTAATACCACTGGTCTCTCATTCTCCACAGTCACTTCAGGCAAACAGAAGTTAAAAAAACCCACATCTGCCTGAAGTGCGTGGGTTTTTGAAATTCTGTCAGCAAATCCTCATATAATGGAAACCATGAGTAGAACTGCAGCAGTACCTGCTGCCACTCAGGTGGGATGGGAACGAGAAGGCAGTCTTCCTTCTCTGATCACTGGGGTCCAGGCAGCTGGCAGGATGGACTGCCCCATGGCCTTGGGGCCAGCATTGCCACCTGTTGCCCTTTTTACACAAAAGCAGAGTGTGCCAGCCAGCAAAAGCGAGAGCTGACCTCCCCAGGGAGAAGCGAACAGAGATGAGAAGGGCAGGGAAGCACCCTGTCAGAGCAGCCTGGTTTGGAGGACACAAAATGCTTGTGCCTGCCACAGGAACCCTGGGCTTCGTTCAGTGTCACTGCTGCTAGGAGCCTCTGCCTGCCGGCCTTGCAAGTGTGTGCACCCAGCAGTGCTGGCTGCTATTGCAGGGAGCATAAATTGAAATTGCTCTTTCCAATTGATCGGTTGTGTGATTTCTCTTTGAATGTCTTTGTACTATTAACTTCAAAATGCAAATAATGAATGTGGGATCAAATAGGAAAAGAAGTTGTAAAATGTCTATAAAGCTTGAAGTAAAATAATTGTTTTTAGTCTAGCTAAACTTCAGCTTGGCTTAATCAAGTTTAAATTTAATTTTTATTTAACATTAAACTTTAACATTTAATCTGAACTTAGTATCATTGGTCTTTTCACCCTTCATATGGATCTATTAATCTCTTAGCTCCTAAATCTTCCTCTCTTCAAGCTAAGGAGAATATATACACACTGCCATGCTGTCTTTGCCTTTTGGAAGAAAAGTCACTATATAAATAGCAAATAATAGTAAAAGTGAGAAAATTCATGGGTTGAGATAAAGATAGTTTACCTATTGGTAAAGACAGCTTTCCCTATTGGTAAAGTAACAGCCGTGTGCACAAGCAAAGCAAAACAAGGATTTCATTCACTACTTCCCATCGGCAGGCAGGTGTTCAGCCATCTCCAGGAAAGCAGGGATCTATCACACGCAATGGTTACTTGGGAAGACAAATGTCATCACTCCGAATGTCCCCCCTTCCTTCTTCCCCAGCTTTATGTACTGAGCATGACATCATATAGTATGGAATATCCCTTTGGTTAGTTGGGGTTACCTGTCCTGGCTGTGCTCCCTCCCAGCTTCTTGTGCACCTGTACACTGGCAAAGCATGGGAAGTTGAAAAGTCCTTGATTTCTTAGCAACAACTAAACCCATCAGTATATGATCAACATTTCTCTCATACCAAATCCCATACTAAATCCAAACCACAATGCTGTTGTAGTTGCTAAGAAGAAAATTAGCTCTATCCCAGACAAAACCAGAACAGCACAGCAGCAGGACGGGTTGGGGAAGCACCCGGTCAGAAGTGTTGGCTTGACCTGCTCATGCTGTTCAGGAACAGGATAGGGAAACTTAATTTTCAAGAATGCCTCAGTGTCTCATCTGCAAAGGCTGCTTGGGTCCATGCACAATGGCAGACTGCACACTAGCCCATGCTCACTGTCAGGGAAACAGTGCCAATACCCCATAGCTCTTTGGTGTAGATAACTGCATATATGCTCAAAGTGTACTTTGATTAATGGTGATTCTTGATAACTCAGACATGGCCAAACAATGCTTATTTTCCACATATGAACACCATCTTACCAAGGAGAGGCATATTTAGCCTGCTTTCACACCTACTTCCTGTAACTGGGAGTTTGCATCGGAAGGTTTGTTATTCACAAGCCATAACTATTTTGTTTTCCTGTGCAGCACAACTTGGTGAATCACACCATCACAGTGCTGAGGCTGGAATTGTTTCCACCCATTTACTGAAACAGTACAGGTGATTTACAAGAAGGGCCTTGACAAGTTGTTCTTTTAATCCCTGGATTGGCTTTTATCCCAAGTGAAGATGTAGCTGACTGATGTACCTTGCTGTGGAATACTTGAATGGGGTGTAATTTGACCAAGCTGATTTTACCTATGTTTTAGCTGATTTTACCTAAGCCTTTTATTAAAAATATTCCCAGGGCTTGTCTTGTTCACAGTGTTAACCTGTGTGTTGGCTCTCACTCTTGCCCTGTCTAAACACAGCCTTGCGCTGAAGCGTGAAGGAGTGTGCAACCTCAGTTTCGTAACCAAGAAGGAGTATTAACCAAAGCCTGAGCTACTCTGACTGCCAAACCAAGCTCCCTGCACTTAGTCCTCCTTTCCCACAGGAGCCAAGCACTGGCACAGAGCTTGCCACACATGGGAATCATCAGGTTTTTCCAGAAGCCTGTGCTTTGGCATCTTTTTATGCTCTATGGCTTATATGGGTGACTTATGTGGATCTTCTCCCTCTTGTTGAAGCTAGGCAGCTGATAACCTCCCAAAGCCTGCTCACTCATCATCTTGGGCTGGTATAGAATCATAGAATAGTTTGGGTCGGAAGGGACTTTAAAGATCATCTAGTTTCACCCCCCCTGCCATGGACAGGGACACCTCCCACTAGACCACTAGACCACTTGCTCAAAGCCCCATCCAACCTGGCCTTGAACACTGCCAGGGAGGGGGCAGCCACAACCTCCCTGGGTAACCTGTTCCAGAAAAGAATTTCTTTTTAATGTCCAATCTAAATCTACCCTTCTTCAGTTTGAAACCATTCCTGCCCAGAGAGGTTGTGGAGTCTCCTTCACTGGAGACATTCAAAACCCGCCTGGATGCGTTCCTGTGTGATGTACTCTAGGTGACCCTGCTCTGGCAGGGGGGTGGGACTAGATGACCCTTTGAGGTCCCTTCCAACCCCTAGAATTCTGTGATTCTGTGATTCCCCCTCATCCTGTCACTCCATGCCCTTGTGAAAAGTCCCTCTCCAGCTTTCCTGTAGGCCCCTTCAGGTACTTGAAGGCTGCTATGAGGTCTCCCTGGAGCCTTCTCTTCTCCAGGCTGAACAACCCAAACTCTCAGTCTCTCTTCATAAGAGAGGTGCTCCAGCCCTGTCATCATCTTCATGGCCCTTTTCTGGACTTGCTCCAGCATCTGCAGGCTTGCCTTGTTTGGCACTTGATGGTCTCAGGCAGATGAGATGTGAGGCCATGCTTTCAAAAGCAGAGCTGTGTTTATACATGTGGTTTAAGCATTGTGACATAGGTGTGTTAGGATCCGCTTATTAAGAGAGGTCTCTGCCCAAATTAGGGTACAAACGAGACCATATGCCAAAGTCAGTAATACAGATTTTATTTAACAGTAAATGAGAGAGAGAAGGAGAGAAAGAGAGGGAGAGAAAGAAAGATAGTAACAGAGATAGTAACACAAGTCTGGATCACCACCCCTGGATCCAGCGTTGTCTCAGGTCTGGTTGGTTCCTCAGGGGATGGGGATGCACTGATGAATAGCACTTGGGCCTTTTATTGTGCTTCAGAGGCAGGAGTTACCTCCAGATGTTGTGTCCAGAGTTAATTTGCATGGTAGGTGAGAGTGGGCATTTCTATGGTCATTGCGCACGTGGCATGGGGGAAGGAAGCATTAACCCTTTCCACAATTTGAGCTGGGGGTCACGCAGACCCTGTATTTTATTACTGCTCAGTGACCTCACGTAGCAAACTTCTGTGTGTGTCCCAGAAAAGCAGGTGTTGCAGAATTAGGCCTGGGTGAGTGTCCTTCAACNAGGCAGGAGTTACCTCCAGATGTTGTGTCCAGAGTTAATTTGCATGGTAGGTGAGAGTGGGCATTTCTATGGTCATTGCGCACGTGGCATGGGGGAAGGAAGCATTAACCCTTTCCACAATTTGAGCTGGGGGTCACGCAGACCCTGTATTTTATTACTGCTCAGTGACCTCACGTAGCAAACTTCTGTGTGTGTCCCAGAAAAGCAGGTGTTGCAGAATTAGGCCTGGGTGAGTGTCCTTCAACACTCTCCCACATCCCTCTTGGCAGCACTCCACTCCTACTATCTCTTCTTCTTGTTACAACCAATGTTTGAGACAATAAACCTTTCAGTTCTCAGTTCCTCACAAGGTGTTGTATGAAAATGCAAATTAAATAATTAATTCATGTACATGTGTCCATTATGCAGACGTGTTTTGTAAGAAATAAGGTTCACTGAGGCTTTTTTGAATGCTAGACACTAATTTAAAATCAGGACTTCAAAATAACTGTGTACAAGCTCTGGCTTTTGGAAAGGTCTTGGTCCTCATTGATTCTTTCTGTGTTCCCTTTCTGACTCCTGTAGGCACCAACATTGAGTTGGAGGAGCCCAAATGAATCCTCACAGTGGTGGAGCACACTGGTTAGCTGACAGGTTTTGGGAGGTGAGCACGCTTGAGTTGCGATATCCTTTAAAAGCAGATGTTCCTTGCCATGACATCTGGCTGGTTCCCAGGGCTGAACTTGTGCTTGTGCACCAATACTCGTTAGAAATAGTTGTGAGGAGGCGTGCGTATGTGAAGAATAAGGAAACATGCTGTGCATTTGGAGGTCATTGCTGGTGAGGGAAAGTGAAAAAATGGCATGGTTGGCTTGTTCATATTGTGCTGGCAGAAACAAACAGCAGCACATCCTTCTTATGTTTGTGGTTTTACTCAAATAACTCCGATTTTAAATGCTTCATGTTGATCATTTGGATGAAAGGAGTAGTAAACTTGCTAGTAAACTTGCACACATGTACAGCTTGGAGGATGAATGGGGGAAATGCAGCCTGTGAACCAAAGTTCAGGGACAAACCCCGCCTGTATGATTCTGTGATTCTGTGACAGAGAAAGGACTGGTGGCAAACGAATTGGCTCTAGCACAATTTAATCTGCTGTTGCTTGATGCTGGCTTTTGCAATCCTGTGTTATTATAGAGGTACCTTGTCATTTGAGGAATAACGTTCTTGTTAGCCTGACATAAGCAGACTGAATCAGTTATGGCCAGGTTGTCTGCTTTTTACTGGACAAAATGCTATTTCCATAAGACTCCTCTATCTCCTTCACATCTTTTGGGTTCAAGCTGACACCCCAGTCCTGTGGGAAGGGCAGTTCCTCTGTGCTGCGTGTGAACTAAATGGAGGCTCAGTTCATACAGCTGCTGGTCATCAGAAGATCCCAAACTGTAAGCTACATATTTATATTTGAGGGGGTAGGGGGCAAGAGAAGGAGAAATATTTGATAAAAAGAGACAGTAACAGAAAGTGTAAGGAATAGTAGGCATGGCTGAAAAATTCATCCTGTATTTGAAAAGCCCCACAAAATCCTCAAAACCCAACAAAGTCATTACATGTTTAAAAACATTTCATTGCTATTTAAGTTGGTTTCCTAGTTTTGTTTCCTTTTTTTTTCGGAAAAAAACTCTATACCTTTGTGTATGTAAATACATATATAGCATGTCTCTTTTCTGATATGCAAGAAAAGTTTTGCAGATGGGGTGGGGGTTTTTCTGTACTTTGATACAAGAGGACTTCATAAATGTTTTGTTTTCCTGGTTAGGTATCTCAATGTTCAGAAGACCTGTATTTCAGGGAACTCAGTACATTTATGACTTCCTTACTTCTGTCTTTCTAAGTTGAAGAACTATTTAAGGTAACATAATGCGTGCAATCAAAGCGTGGTTTAGGCTGGCTCTGCGCAGACCTTTGTCCAGGGCCCTGACAGTATAGCTCAATAAGTTTAAGTTTGTGTTCATTTGTCTGTAAGGCAGACAGATGACTGTGATCTTCAGCAATCCCCCCAAATATATTTTTCTCTCTGACCTAGGACAGAGTTGTTTATTTCTGGGAGGCTCTAACCTTTGGCGTATTTGCTGTTGTGCCCAACATGATGTGTTGTTTCTTAGATGAAAATGAATCTGTATACTGACATAGACCTGGGAAAAAAATGGCACAGCAGTAACCAGATCCAGCTGGTTCATCTTTGCAAGCCTACAATATCTTATTCTAGTCTTTTCTTCACACAGTGCCTTTTTGTCCCAGCTTTAGCTGTCATATAACCTCAAAGAAACTTAGGTCCCCATGTCACCACTCTCTTTCAATGGGTGGCAGGAACACCCCAGGCCACATGCAACCAGACACAAGCCATATATTTCTGTGAGAGCATGCAGCACTTGTGTTGCTGCCAGTGTCCTGGGGACACCTCTAGACCTTAATGGTCCTGAGCAGCCTTGCCTGGGACCCCCAGCCATGCCCCTGTCTAGTGGCCCAAGGGCTCTACTTAAGCTCAGGTCTGGGCCATGCCATTCCCAGCCCTGTCTCTTGGCTCTCTCTCTTTTTTTTTCCTGGATGGAGCCTGGAGGGACATTGCAGGTAGCTTGTCTCTAGCCCTGTCTCCTGGATGAGCCCTAGGCATGTATTTTCAGTTCTCCTCTTCAGTCTGGCACTGGCCCCTGCTGCTCCCCACCGGGTCCCTGGGTGGACACCAGCCCAGACTCATTATCTCAATTTGCCAGGGGCTGTTGGCAAAACTGGTGATGCCATCTACCTGGGTGCCCTGGGACTGCTCCTTGGGGGAGAGCATTGCCTCTGCCGGAGTTGCCCTTGGCTTCTTGCTCACTGTCCCTATGGCGTGACCCCACTCCCCCTTCCTGCTCCCCAGCATTTCTTTATCAGGATTTATTTTCCCTTTCTCAAGTGTATGAAACATTTACCAATGCAAAACAAACATTATTCCAATTCCCACTAGAAAGAGGGTTGACAAGGCATAAGTAACTGCGCCTGCTTCACGGACTCAGTAGCTCATGTTTTTTAATTGCAATATATGCTAGACATTCTGAAGTGTTTATTTACATAACATTTCTTTGTTTGTCTTCTCTTGAGATTCTATGCAAGTGTAAGCAGATGCAGATACAGTATGGTAGAAGGCTAGGCAGTCTGTTCTGTATAAAAATGATACGCTTGGTATGGCTCTCAGATTCTACACTTGGGATAACCCAGTTCCGTAGAGTGATGTGCATGCCCTGTAAATCAGAATGAAAAGAACACAGCTAAGTGATTTTTTTTTCTGGCAGATGCTTAATTTACATTGCCAATGACATGTACGTAAGAACAGTACTTCAGTATCGATATTATTGGGAAAAGCAAATGCTGGTGCTGAAAATTCTGTAATATCCATAGATTGCTGAAGTGGAAATCCTCGGTTTTGGGTAGTCTGTTTACAGGATAATTGCCCTGTTAATGAAATGGTCATGAGAGAAGAGGGGTCCAAGAAAGCTGGTTGATTTTTCAAGGAACACCTTTCATGGTTCATCCCCATGTGCAGGAAATCCAGCAGAGATGATCCTTCCCCTCTACTAAGCACTGATAAGGCCCCACCTGGAGAGCTGTATCCAGTCTGGGCTCCCCAGTACAAGGGAGACATGGACATGCTGGATACAGGCCAGAGAAGGGCCATGAATATGGTAAAGAGACCAGAGAGGCTGAGCAAGCTGAGCAAGTGTCTAGAAGGGGAAGCATGAGGGTAGGGGGATCTTATTGGTATGTATAAATACCTATTTTTGGGGGGGAGGGAGGGGAGACAGAGGCAGACTCTTCCCAACAGTGCCCAGTGAAAGGACAAGAGGAATGAGTTGGAGTACAGGGAATTCCCTTTAAAGAAAGCCAGCAACTCCATTCAGATGTTTTTATTTGCATATTTGGTTTATCTGATGAACTTAATGAGAACAGATTTCCCTAGTGAAAGGGGTTTAGAGCCTGTATGCCCTGTACATCGATAAAAGAGTTGGTGACATATAATTTAAAATGCAAATGTAGTTGTTAAAGGGTCCTAGCCCATGCTAATCTCCAGGAGCCAGGTTCCTTAGCTCCCTTGTGTAGGACAGTCCAATATTGTCATTGTAGATTTTGTTTATGTACAGATCCTACTTCCTCGCTTTCCTGTTTCCTGTATATGTTTTTCTAAGTAGTTTGGTTGAGACTGGGTCCCTCTTTTTTCTGATCAGCTGGACAAATGCCAACTTCAGAGAGGAGTGTAGTCCCTGGCCATATAACCAGATGAGTGTCAAGTAGCAGTAGGGAGGTCATACCTGGCATTAGTGAGATACTTATTTAAATACTGCGTAGTTGTGGCTTTCACAATTTCATGTTGATGACAGGATTCATGAAAAGCTACGTATGAGAGAGACTTTTTAGAATAACTCTTTCCAGTGAGAGACAAGAAAAAGATCAGTTCACTGAAGTTTCTCTGAGAGAAGACTAAAACATGTGGTTTATGGCCTTTAGAAACCCAGATGTGAAGAAAGATGTGATAATGAAGGACTAATTAGCACAGTAGAAAAAAATCATAATGAGTTTTCGTGGTTGACAGGTGGAAGCTAGATGCATTCAGAACAAAACATGAAGTCACCAGTGCCTGGGATGGTGTATTCAGGCATATCAAGGATGAGGGAGTCATTAAGAGCAGTCAACATGGCTTTACCAAGGGTAAGTCATGTTTGACCAACCTTATAGCCTTCTATGAGGAAATAACTAGGTGGATAGATGATGGTAGAGCGGTAGATGTGGTTTATCTCGATTTCAATAAAGCATTTGACACTGTCTCCCACAGCATCCTCGTAGATAAGCTGATAAAGTATGGGTTTGGTGATCAGGTAGTGAGGTGGATCAAGAACTGGTTAAAGGGAAGAAGTCAGAGAGTTGTAGTCAATGGGACAGAATCTAGTTGGAGGTCTGTGACTAGTGGAGTCCCTCAGGGGTCGGTACTGGGACCGGTGTTGTTCAATATCTTCATCAATGACCTGGATGAGGGTACAGAATGTATCCTCAGCAAGTTTGCTGATGACACTAAGCTGGGAGGAGTGGCTGACACACCAGAAGGTTGTGCTGCCATTCAAAGAGACCTTGATAGGCTGGAGAGTTGGGCGGGGAGAAACTTAATGAAATTCAACAAGGGCAAGTGCAGAGTTTTGCATCTGGGGAAGAACAACACCATGCACCAGTACAGGCTGGGGGCTGACCTGCTGGAGAGCAGTGTAGGAGAAAGGGACCTGGGGGTCCTGGTGGACAGGAGGATGACCATGAGCCAGCAATGTGCCCTTGTGGCCAAGAAGGCCAATGGCATCCTGGGGTGCATTAGAAGGGGGGTGGTTAGTAGGTCGAGAGAGGTTCTCCTCCCCCTCTATTCTGCCCTAGTGAGGCCACATCTGGAGTATTGTGTCCAGTTCTGGGCCCCACAGTTCAAGAAGGACATGGAACTGCTTGAGAGAGTCCAGCGCAGAGCCACAAAGATGATGAAGGGAGTGGAACATCTCCCTTATGAGGAAAGGTTGAGGGAGCTGGGTCTCTTTAGCTTGGAGAAAAGGAGACTGAGGGGTGACCTCATCCATGTTTACAAATATGTAAAGGGTGAGGGTCAGGACGATGGAGCCAAGCTTTTTACAGTAATGATCAATGATAGGACAAGTGGCAATGGTTGCAAACTGGAGCATAGGAGGTTCCATGTGAATATCAGGAAGAACTTTTTCACTGTGCAAGTGACGGAGCACTGGAACAGGCTGCCCAGAGAGGTTGTGGAGTCTCCTTCACTGGAGACATTCAAAACCTGCCTGGATGCGTTCCTGTGTGATGTACTCTAGGTGACTGCTCTAGATGATCTTTCGAGGTCCCTTCCAACCCCTAGGATTCTGTGATTCTGTGATTCTGTGATTTCTACATCACTTGATTCCTTCATCCAAATCCCTGGGCATAATGCAAAAATCACTTGGCAGAGTCTGGCTGTCTCTACACGACTATGAAGCACGGTGCAACGGGAACAAACCAGCAGAGCCCAGCATGGCAGAGCAGCTGATGTCCATGCTGCTTGTGCTCCGGGGCTTTATTTGGACTGGCTTTAGTGGTGTGGACTCCACGTCCACTCGCAGCTGCAGTCAGTCAGATGCACTCCTAGATTTTGTGTTTCCACTTCTTTGCCTCAGAAAGGGATTTATTTTGCATTTCTGAGCCCATCCACAATCGAACCCAAGTGCAGCAAGAGGGGACCATTAGCGGCTTCCCAAGAGCTTGCCTCCTGTGTGATGGGAAGCGAGGGCTCATCCCTGCGTTCTGCGGGAGGTCCCAAGCCGGGCATGCTCCAGTACAGACCGAGGGGTCAAGAAACAGCAGTTGCCTTTACGTAAGGCGAAACAAAAGTACCTCCAATCATTTACAGAGTATTTTATGCACATGTGTGAACGTGTATAGTCCTAACCCCCACACACACTTCAAATAACCCAGGTAACACCCACGGGACAGCGATGGCAGGGCAGAGGGTGCAGCACGGCGAGGCTGCGGGTGCGGGGCGGTGAACGCGGGGCTGCTCCGAGACCGCTTGCGGTGCCTGCCAGAGGCCGCCGAGCGGGCCCCGAGTGCCGCTGCCCCGCCAGGGCGCACCGCAG
>VZRW01001339.1:568986-610427 GCA_013398125.1 Aegotheles bennettii
GCCGTGTAAAATAAGAAAAAAGCATTGCTTACCCCTGCTCTTGTGTTGCCTCCCCGGCCGGCGAGGCATTGTTCCGGCGCTGCCCTCTGCCCGGCACGGCCCGCGGTGGTCGCGCCAGCCGGCCCCGGTGCCGGGAGGCGAAGCCGGGCGGTGCTGGCGGTGACCCGCGGGAGGGGTGCGGGGCCGGACCCTGTGTCCAGGCAGCCCGTTCTCACGGGCCGGGTGCAGCGCGGGCTTGGGGCGGCTTTCGGAGCAGTGGGGAGCACGAGTGGCAGTGCGGTGAGAGGCGAAGTGGCCTAAAATGGCAGGGCGGGTGCCCTGGGCTGTGCAGGCCCGCTCCCCGCTGTGGGGAGGGCCCGCAGCGCTGCCGCGTCGCGCTCAGCCCGGTACGCGATGCTTTTGTTCCAGGGTGCGTGCGCTCCTCGTTCCTGTGGAACAGGAATTGCAACACTTGCAGCCTTCAGAATTTGCAAAGGCCCTGTCTGTGAGCTGTCTGGGGTGTTGCAGGCGCACTGCTGAACCTGGCAGTCCCTCCGAACACACGCCTCCCTTGGGGTAGGGTCTGAGATAGATGGTCATGTCCTGGGATAGGTAACATCTAAAGAAACGGCTGTTGGAGCCCCATGGTTCTGTATCTACCTGGACAGCAGAGCTATGCCATGTGCTGTGAGCAGATATTTTTTGCCCACATGGCTTTACAGGAAACCCCACAGTTGCCTGGGACTGCTCGGGAGTGTTTGTATTCGCCTCTCTGCTTTGGAACGTGCTCTCCAACTCACGAGCTGAGATTTCTTAGCTCAAGAGACTTGGATCAGATTTCTTAGATCAAGAAATTCTGAGTGTAAGAAGGCATTAAGTTTACTGAAAAATACCTTTCTTTTCCTCTTGCAACAACAGCAATCTTAATAATGCAAAAACTGAAATACAAAGTTCCTCGTGGAACTGTGCTGTTGCTGCTTGGCTCTTTAAAGCCCAAGGATATCTAGCTTGTGCATATCAGAATATGACAATGTCTGAGGGTGGCTGATGGGGAAAATCTAAAGCTTGTGCTTGAAAGTAGCCATTGTGTGCAGCGTACTCAACTCAAGGTCTTGAGCAAACAGCCTTAGCCTATTCTGAGCACTGCATGATTATAATGAATCTAAAAGGCAGCTTCTAAATCTGGTAGATGCTGTTTTACGACTGCAAATCGGCCAGCATGAGGTTGGAAGTAAGTCTTCAGTTCCTGAGAAGCAAGCCCACAAGTAGCCTTTTGCTTCAAGGGCAAATGCGAGGTTGGTATTGGTGGGAAAACAAAACCAGTAAATCAAAATGGAAGGAAAGAAAACTTTAAAATACTTAATCTGGCTAAGTGACTCTTCTGTTTCTTGAGTGAAGTCTCTGTAGCTGACTCTTGCCTCACTGCTCGACTAGAAATTAATAATTTTGGAAAAGGTAGCGGTGGGTTATACATTCTCTGTCCTGGGTATGTTGATCTCCACATGGTTTCTCTCTCTAGCGGTTTCTTCTCTCTTCCTCCTCAAAGAAAACACCACTTTGACTAATGTGAGCAACAGAAGAGAATGGTAGGTTATTGTGTTGTTTTGTTTTTGAAGCCTTGGTGCTACAGTGCTACATCCTACTTCCCCGCTGTGCTAAATCACAAGTTTAGGTATGTTAAAGATTTTAAGGTGTTAAGTATAACCAGCAGTAAGTCCTGGGGAGTTCACTGGTGAATGGTGGTACGTGGGAGCTGGCAATGCCATGTGGCTCAAGGAAGCAGTGCTGTACAGCATTGACCTTTACAGGCAGTGGCCTGAACCTGGCTGCAGGCGGGGGGCTTCTGCTTCTGTGGATCCCACCTGACTCCCGAAACAAGGACATTCTAACACAAGGCTTCCACTCTCTTCTGCTGTCTTTCCTGTTAGGAGTTACTGATTTAAAGAATAAAATATGATAGTAAAATACTTCTTTTTGGTTAGGATTTGAATCTTAGTGGTACTGGTAGTTTGTCCAAAACTGACTGAGAACAGCTTGCATGGTTTTATAGAGATTTAGAGCAAAAATGTTATTTGTTTTTGCAGTTGGACTGTTTAAGGCTTATAGCAGAAGTGCACGATGTCCTGTTTGCAGGAAAGGACCTCTGTTTTTTCAGATGATCTTGTTAAACCCAGAACTCTTAAGCTTTTCAATTTGATACTGTATGTGTCTTGTTTCTGAAACTTTGCCTCTGCAGTTAGTAGCCTGGTGAGGATGGATTAGTTTCCTAGGAACGTTAGAAGCAAATGTTTGCCATCACTGACTCAGAGGAAATATGGAGATACTGTAATACCTGAGGTCAAGAGGTTACTTGGTTTGTCATAGTCTTTATCTTGTGATGCTCATGCTAGGAGGTCACTCGGTGAACCACTTGCTTCCCGTAAGTGCTTACTGATTGGCCTGGCCTTGTAGTGCTAAGGGTTATGTCTTTTTTTAAACATTCATCTGAATGTAAAACTGTCTGGTGTGATGCAATGTGACTTAGTGTGCCTGACCCAGGTTACCTTCTGCTAGACTTCAGGTGACAGAATTATGAGTAAGAAGCTCATTCTTGCAGAGTCTCAGGCGAGCACTTGAAGCATGTGTAGTTCTGATGTTGCATACTGGGCTTTTTGCATAATAGCCTTCTCGTGGGAGCAGGAGAATGAATAAGTTGGTATGATCTAATTAAGCTGTTAATGCCACCAGAAAGCTGCTGGTTTGTAGTTTGCTTCTGTAGGGTGACTTTTCATCTAAACTGTAGTTGGATTGAGGTTAAATTAAGAGTAGTGCCATGATGTACTTGTGAATTGCATTTGTAGGGATGCAGTTCTAATGGGCAGTAATTTAGGCTGCTAGATAAGTATTTGTAAGCATCTTCTGTGGCCCCTGAAGTTGAGAAACTGATGACTGTAGTGACATGTTGTGTGTGTATAGGTGTAGATCAAAGGAAACTTAAATCAATCGTTGTCTCAAAGGTTTTAGTGGGAAGCATTGGTTTTCCTTAATACCCAGGGTTACCAAGTGCTGCTGAAGGACTGGAATTGCACAAAAGGCATTGAGCAGGTTCTTGTCACATGGTTCAGCTTCTGAACTTGAATAAACTCCAGTGACCTCATTGGTGTGCACTTGAATTACTTGTTGGACACTAATAAGAGGCAAGAATCCAGGTGTTGTTCCATTAGATTGCAATAGGATTGCAGCCAAATGTCTGAGGACAGGGCTGTGACTTCCCCTGTAGATGGGGACAGAGCCTTGGCACATCAGTATCAGATGTAGTGCTCCTTAAGGGTTGTAGCAAGAGACTTAACTTCAGTTGCAGCTTATGCAAAAAATCATGGTGACCCAACTGATGGGGCTGAATCCAACTTCTAGGCTGCTTCCATCTGGTCCTGCCTTGTCCCAAGTACAGGAACAAACTGAACCAGCAGAGGCAATCTGAACTACTGCATGATGCCCTGTGGTTGCTCAGAGTAAAATGAGTAAAATGGGTAAAATGAGATATTTAGTTTTCTTAATTGGAAGTGAGGAGGGGTGGGAATGTGTAGGTGGAAGAGTAGGATGAGGGCGGCAGAGTAGTGGATGAGACAGTTCAACAGCCCTTGGTTTGTTCAGGAAAGTCCTTTGTGGCTAAGAAGAGACTATCCTGTCATACATGACAGGCTGCACCACAGGAGACATCTTGCTGTCATATTCATGTTATACAAGGCTTAAACTGAGGATTCTTCTTCAGGTCTCAATTACCTATGGTAGTTTGTGGTATTTTGAGAGTGATTGTTTCCTTCTTGGCTACAGTTTGGCTCTGCCACAGGTGGCTGCAAGACATTGGTCAAGGTGTGCTGTCTTGACTGCAGGGCAGGGGAGAAGATCCTGGGAGGACTCACCTGAAGTTTTTTGAGTTGCATGCTTAAGGTGCAGTATTACAATGTCCATCCCTTTCCCCAGCTGTGCTGTGTTGTTTCCTGCTGGGAGCTAATGGCTATCTAGTCATCCAGACAACAGTTGATCTAGCTGAGAACTAGCATCAGAACTAACCCAGGAAAATCACCTCCCTAGTGTGACTGCCCAACCAGATGGGTGCCTGGCCAGCACAACAGGGTTGTGGGAGTGTGTATCTGGGGCAGGTTGGATTGACTTAAATTTAAGCTGATTGTAGATGCACTCTGAGATTAGGATTATGTATTTTATTCAGACAAAAGGATTTCTCTTGTTAATAGCCAAAGCTATTTGTTGCACCCTATTTTATACTCATTAAAGGAGCTAGAACATGATTCTGCACTTCTTTCAAAGGACGAGTGGAGAAAGACTTAAGTGAAACAGAGACCCGTGGGAGCTGTGCAGTGTGACCTGTAACAGTAAGAAAACAACAAACTGCAATGGCAAGTAGATGGCAGGATAACTCAAAGGTATATGGGTGGCCGATCCCCTGTTCAGCATATCATAGTGAGAACATCTTGGGAGCATAATAATAAGAGATAGGCAACTTGTCTTGTAGCTTTCTCCTGCCTGCAAGAGGCTGTAGAAATAACACAGCCACTCCTTTTACACCATGTGGACCTGCCTTTATGGCAGGCCACTGCAGTGCTAGTGTGCTGTTCATGTAAATGTTAGGATAGAGAGGAAGAGAGGCCATTGGTTCTTGGGGTTGTTTTCTTTGCAATACAGAAGCTGACGGCTGCTCTCCTGTTCTCTTCTGTCGCACTCGAACGATGTCTGGCTATGGATAGACAATAGGCAGGCTGCTGCCTGCTGTAAATAGCCCATTGTATGCCGAGAGTAGGAGCAGCAAAGAATGGCAGAGCCCTGCCAACTTGAGTCGTTGCCTTGAGATACTGGCTCTGCTGTAAAAAATGAGTCTTGGGTGCTGTGGGAGGGTGTGTTAGCACAGAGAGCTGGCTTTGTCCAAGCTGTACAGAGCTGCTTAATCAAATTGATATGATGGGTTCAGAGGGGTGCTGTTGTGGGCTGGGTTTTGGTGGCCAGGACAGGTAGTTATCACTGAAACAGTTCTGCCCTGTTATTAAAACGACTTTCCAGTATCTGTCTTGTGTTGTTTCCAAACTTACAAGCGAACCAACATCTACTTGTTGCATTGAGAGAAAAGTGCTTTTGATCTCAAGCTTTGTCCATTCTGCTGCAAGGTTTCTGCTACATGTATCAGTCTGTGATACTCAGGTTGCTGCTTCTCTTCTTCCTTTGGGTCTCCAGGTGTGACTTCCAATAATTTACTATATCCTGTCCCATCCTGGGACTGAGTCTGTTCCATGTGGTCCAGATCCTGTCTGGATGAGAAGCAATTGCAGGACCTGAATTTGAAGAGTAACTTTTTTGCTCATCTCAAGTGAGCAGACTTAGCTGGGTCCTTCCGTGGGGAAAAGGACTGAAAGCCAGATCCTAGCTCCACTGGGAAGGTCTCTGTATCTCAATCTAAAGGCTCTAAACTGCTCTCCTTGGTCACAGTAAAGGCTCTGGATGTCTGATGTGATGTGAGCATGAGCCAAGTGAATGCTGAGATGAGCTGAAGAAGACTGGGAGGCATTGAAGCCTCCTTTCTTGATGGGGCATATTTGGATGCGTATGTTAAGATTGTGGATTTATTCTCCCTGCTGCATCTCTTGTTTGTCCTAAATGCAAAGAACAAGAATTGATACGACTTAGCAGATAGCGTTAAGGCTAGGAATTGCTTAGTCTTGCAGAAAACTCTGTCCTCACCTTGTTTCTTGTGCTGATGAGGAAGAAAGTGTAATAAAAAAAGTCATTTCTCAACATAAACCTAATCAGTAAAATGTATCATTACATAACTGATAGCTTGCAGTATAACTACTCAAGAAAGGTTTGTGTTACAGGCTGCTCTACAGACAACTTCTCAAGGAAATGAGAAGTAGCAGTGCACATCTATTCACCTAGACTGAAATCATAGCAGCTCTTTGAGTACAATGGGACTCTTGCGTGAATGAAGTGATCGTGTTTACTTCAGTTCTTGTTAGGTGTAATGGCACTACAGCCCTTTGAAAGAGCACCTCTCTAATTACATTGCATGCCTAAATTGCATAGTGTGTGTGTGCAGGACACTAATGCAGAGAGGAGAGCAAGCATCTGTTGTTCTAAAAGTCAAAGGTGCTTATTATGAGGCTTGAAGAGGAAAGAGCTAAGCTGGCTCCTAGCCCTTACATACACTGTAGCTCCCCTTTTCTAGTTCCATAACACTGTCTCTGATAGACCCAAAACTAACTTGTAAGCCAGAACTTCCCTGTTGGAATGACTTTTTATTCTCACTGTTCACCTGTGATACTAAAACTTAAGAGGTAATTTTCATGCCTGCAATGCTAATGGACATGATTTGATGTATAAAAAGCAACAGCAGGGTTGTCCTAACTATTAAGTCAGTAACTGACTTTTTTTATGCCAAGGGAAGATGGAGAGGTTCCTTGTCAGTATGTTCAGTTCTTTTCTATATTCCATTACCAGAGCCTGATGTGCTGTGGATTTTGAGCACAGTCTGCTATGTACCACAGTGCCAATAACCAGAAGGCATTTCTGTCGTGGCCCTGCACTGCCTGTGGAGGTGATACCGCCCTGCACCCCAAGGCTTTGCCGTAAAAGCGGAGAAAAGTGGTGGGGAGGCAGGGCAGTGCCTGCAGACCGGGCAGTGCTCCATGGGTCCAGGACCCTTCCAGAGATGGAACTTGATCCCATCCTGATGCTGCCCCCACCCGTGACCTTAGTTCAGCCTGTCCTTCTGTCAACGTTGTGACACCATGGGTCCTTTGAACTATTTTTATGGCTTTTTTTGCTGTCTATAGCAAATCCTTGTCCAAATACTAGTTAGACTTTTTGTGAACTAGACAACTCTTCTGGTTGAAATAACTGACTGCAGCAGTAAAGATTCCAAGGGCAGGCTGTAAACTAGAGATTTTTCTGTAGAAATATGAAATCTTAGCTGGCTATGGCTGGTTTTGAAACCAAAGGAGCATATAATTCTGCCTGTTTGGATTTCGGCGTCTCCTACGCTGCCATCCTGCAGCAGTGCATTGTCAGACAGTGCGTCCTGGCTATTCAAACACACTCCTTGACGTGCTTCAGGCCCTTTGTTGAATTTTATTGTCTGTAGGAAATGGCTGGACCTCAGTTACTGGAGTAAATACATCTCGGCTCTTCAGGCAAGTCGAGCTTGACAGAGGAGAGATCTGCTTGACACACCNGGGCCGGCTGTCAGACAGGCGGTGGTGAGGGTTCCTGTCAGCCGGCCGGGCAGGGGCCCTGGGGCAGTGGTGGGACCTGGCGGGGTGGGTTGCCATTGGCCCGGGCAGGCACGCTGCCTGCTGCTCACCTCTCACCTAGTGGGCAGGAGCTGGTGGGTTTGGCATGTGACAAACGTCCCAGGAGACCTTGGCTGTGGAGCGGAGTACCAGCTGAGCTGACAGCAATCCCTTTTTTCCACAGCTGGTTCTGGCTGCGGAATATCCATGTCAGGGGGGGCTGGCGGGGAGCAGCCTCTCTGGGCTCTTCCTTCTGTGTGAACGTGACAAATCAAGTGTGCTTCCTGTGCCTGCTTGTGTTGCTGTGTGCTGCTGCCTTGGGCCTCCCGAGGTGCTGCTCTAGCCTGCCTCATGACGGGCAGCACCATGCTGGCATGCTGCTGGGAGAAGTAGGAAGCTCGCTCGCATAGAGGGGCTCTGGGAGGATATTGGCTGTGAAGGCAGCTTCCTGTAGTGAGCTTTCTGTGCACCATTGAAAGGGGAGTAGAAAAGAGAGTCAGTTTATTTAACGGATTTAAGAGATGAAAAATCCTGCTCCTGCTATGCTACCATAGGATTAGGATGATCTCTGTTAGGTTAACGCAGGCAAGTTAACAATTTATACCCCTGCCTTCCCTGTTTGACACTTATTATTTTAACAGCCTTACAGTGTAGCCACTCTACAAGTAAATATATAGCATTTGTGAAATGCTGTCCTTCAAAAAAAAAGGGAGGGGCAGCAAAAGACTTGTTAAAATGCACTAGCTTTTAAAAGCAATATTAAAACCCTGCAGAAATTGCCTCCTGTCAGCCCCACCTGTTTTTCTAGAGTATGAACCAGTAATTGCTTGCTTACTTAATTGCAGCACAGTCTAAAGGTATTGCATGCCTAGTGGCAGATGGAATTATTTTGATAGCAGAAAGCTAGTAGGACAAAGCATACATCGCTGTCCTACAACAACAGCAAATCAAAAGGGGATTTCAAAGCTTTGTGTGTAACTTTATTTCATATCAACAGATTCCAGCATCAGGACAACCCCACTGAACTGCGATGCAAGCACATGAGTTGTTTAGATACCTACGAATGCCAGAACTTGGGGATGTCAGACAGTATGTGCGCACCCTTCCCACAAATACGCTGATGGGCTTCGGCGCTTTCGCAGCTCTCACGACCTACTGGTATGCAACGAGACCGAAAGCACTAAAACCACCATGTGATTTAGCAATGCAGTCTGTGGAAATAGAGGTAAGTGTCACTGAACGGATGCTGTGGTTTGCTCAGTTTCAAGGCTTAAAGGCAACATTGAGAGAGACACCGAGCAATGATTTACACGAGTGTTTCTAAACTTGTAGTGTGTGGATAATACTTTTTAGAGCATGTTTGGGTTTTTTTTTCCGAAATATGGCTTGAACGTGGTTTTTCAGCTTTCTGGATTTGAAAACCAATTTGAGGGTTGAGGTCACAGTGGTGGTAACTATCATGGGAGAAAGACTTTCTGCTGAGAAAACAGCCTCTGATCTGACTGGTGGGAGGAACTTGTGAAAGAATTGACACAGTGTAGTTTTCAACTCGGGGATATGTGCTTAGGTGATGACCTGTTAAATTAGACCTTGAGGTCAGAGTGGGTATGCTGGTGTATAGCAATTAGGCTAATACTTTTCTGTTAGAATAATTTAGTTTATAATAGCTGACATATGAGACTTTATATTGGGTTACAAGCATGAAGAGGGAACTAACTGTCCCGAAATGAACTGTGGAAAGATAAATTAGTCCTGCCAAGAGATCCCAGCCATAAAGTAAGTTTAAATTAAAGCAACCACCTGCTAAACTCTGGATATGCTAGCTTAGCTTTTGTTTTATGCTTTTTTAGGGGCAAACAGAGTTGCTGTTAGGTGGTGTTTTTTTAATAGTGAAGTCAAATATGGAAACAGTCTGACTGGGAGGAACTGTTGCTTGGGAGGAACTGTTGCTTAGAAGCAGCTGATTACATGGCTAGGGTTTCCTGGGAAGCAGTTGTATCAATTTCCCTGTTCACTGTAGAATCAAGACTTTTGCCACTTCATTCTTTCAAGAGTTCCTCTATTTCTTCAGGGTAGACAAGGTGTTTCCTTTTTTTGAAGGTAGCAGACAACTTTAAAAGGTTGTGATCTTCAAGAGAGACACTTTAAAAACATATGATTGTAAGGCTGCTAGTTTTTTGCATTACTCTTGATAGTCAAACTACCACTACAGACTTTTTTTTTAATGTATACTTGCAACTAAAGTCTCCCTTTTCAGCTCATTGTTCTGTGTGGCTAGACTGCATCAGTTGTCTTGTATCAAGTGCAACTAACATGGCTTGCTGTTGTGCTTAAGACTAGATGTGACTACAAACTGATGTAAACAAATGTGGCAGAGCAGTTTGAAATTGATAGTAGGTAAACTTTCATAAACTTTAGCAAAGCAAACTCCTGTCATAGCCTCACATCAGGCACTTTCTTTGCAATGTTTCATGATAGTGAAATTGAAGAATGACACTGGGTGGAATAGTCTTGTAGAGCAGCACATTTTAGGGGCTGGACTAAACTAGCAGTGAAAGCTTTCCAGCTGTGGAGGGTCTCACTAGTCAGTGTACACTTCAGCTGATCTGGGAGGCTTTGCGTTGGAAGATGGCAAAACAATGCCTCTTAATTGGCCATATAACCAATGACAAATGCTTATTTGCTTGAGACTCTTGACAGTACTCTCAGTTCACTGCCTTTACCTTTTCAAGCTAAATTGCTCAGCACTGCTGGGTTCTGTGATTGAAATATTTGTTTGGTAGCATGAGACTTCACTTAATGCATCGTTGCTCCATATTTTACTAATTAACATCAGCTCTCTGATCAGAGCAAGATAGGTATAACACATTATTTTTCATTGCCTCTTAAGCCAATACGTTTTAATAGAGAGACTGAACAATAGTAAAACTTATGCTGACACACCCAGCTATGTTTCACTTGTCTTGGTGATAAAAGAGCTCTGACTTTGAGAAGATGTTGAAATGACCAGTTTTGTTTATTGGCAGTTCAGATACAGCCCTTATGTAGTGGGGGCTTCAGATACCCCTTAATGCAATGTTGCAAACTGTACCAAATGGTAATCAAATGAGAATGTATGTTCTGAAACAGGTTTCAAGTGTCTGATAAAACAGGTACTTTATAACAGTAACAAGAGTGTGATACAGTGCTTGGGATTCAATTTCTCTCCACATTTTGCTTAGAATTTCGCTTCACTTATTCTGTGCTCTTAGACATGTTAAGATAGATTGTCACTTTCACAGAAAAACAATATCAAATACTACTCTTAAATTATGTCCTAACACTTTTTCTGGCTAAATGATGCAATATTAAAAGGTCTAGGGAGTAAGCAATGTGCTCCAAAAAAGACATGGCAGGAGGCAATTCCTCTTCTCCACTGTTTCAATATCTAATCTACCCATTCATTAATGATGATGATTTTGAACTATAAATAAGCTTCTGCTAACTTCTTACTTGTGACTTACTTCCTTGACCTCTAACAAAGTTAAATGAAGTCAGTGACTGGAGTAGGGTTTCTACATGCTCTGATAATAAATCTTGGGGACAAAGATCCTATTTACTGTTGCTATTCCAGGTCCCTTCCCATCTCAGAAAGCTTTGATTTGGTAGGCCAGCACCCACTGACCCATTTTAACCATCACTGAGTGAGCATCAAGATGGCATGCTTAGTTGAATATTGGTACAAAGAGTTACTGAAAGTATGAGCTCTTCTGGAGTAGATACCCCAATTAAGAGATGTAGAGTTTGATCTTTAGACTATGCATACTACAGTTACGCTTCACTGGAAGAAATCCTCTTGTCTTCAAAGCTCCCAACCTGATCTCTCTTCAGGGGATTTTCTCAGAGGTATAGGTGAAAATCCTTCAGGATCCACTTGAATCCCTTGTCTGTAAGAAGAGAGAAGATTGATGAAGAGTAATTCTAAATAAAGTCTGACCAGTGAGAGACAGCATAGCCGAGACCCATGCTATACTCAGTCGTGCACTGTGTTAAGAATTTCAGCGCTACAGTGGTGATAGGAACAGGGAATTAGTCCTGTGTTTTGTGAAGCTTATGCACCCTTAATATCTGTAATTGTTGGCACATCTCGATCTGTCTACTTGTACACTGCTCTTTCCATTTGTGGCTGATAGCAGAATAACTTTGCCTGTTGATTTGAGTGCAGGTGTGTGGCTGTCAAATATGTGAAATCTTGCTTTAAAAACCCAAGCACTTCTATTTGACTCAAGTTCTGCTGAGGCATGTAGAAGGATAGCATATAAACAAACATTAGGATGTCTGTTTTCTAGTAGTAAGAGTTTGGATTTGACTGGCTTTTTTCTTCCCAGAATAAAAGGCATTCATATATGGAGAGAGGTATTCAACTCATGGAAACACTTAAACTGACTGATAACGCTACGAAGAACTCTAGCTTGCCTTGTCTTGATCAGTTCTAGCTGTTGTGTGCTTACCTAGGGATTTGTGTGCTTTAAATTATATGGCTGGTTTGAAAACTGTATTTTATACTTCTTGCTGCTCAGAATATGTGTGTTGGTGGCCTATGCACCACTTGCTGATGTGCTTTCTCTCAGGAAAATGGAAATTGGGTCTCTTGCCCCTGAAGCATGGTGGAGCCAACAGTGTGTTTTGATATTACTGCTAATCCTAAGCAGCCTGTGTCAACAAGAGGCAAACCCGTGGCTTGAACAAAAGCAGCTATCTTGTTATGTGACCTAAATAGGCATTGATGGAATAATATATGCCTCTGTTGTAGAATAAATCTGTTTCCTTCAGCTGCTGCAATTCTGAACGAGTGCCAAGGTTTTACTTAATGTCCAGCACTTGCTGTGTAATGGGTCAATTTCCTGCAACTCCCCGAGCTGCTGCAGAAGTGGCCTTACATGAGTAAGCAGAGGCTGTTATTGCATTCATAAGACTTTATTGCCTGGCTCCTTAAGCACACTGGCAAAATTGACAACCCTTTTGAGTGCTTAACTTTGTGCTGGACAGATCTGTTGGATCCCATTCAAATGATTTGTGTGAAATCAAACAAACATTCCTGTCCCGAGATTCAGTTGTTTAGTGGTTGTAATGATCAGTTATTTTTGAAAAAGTTTGCAGACAGAACCTTCCCTGATACTGCACAAATATTCTGGATAAGGTCCTCTTGACAGGCTCTCAGAATCAAGAACTACTATTTTCAAGCATAGTGTAGACCAAAGCCATAATATTGCCTCCTAGATGAGTTCAAACTGTAAGCACAAGGAAAGGACTAAATGATCATCAGCATACCCAGGTGTATTTCACTGCAATTCTGAAGAATAACATTGAACTCCTGATGTTCACACAAGGAGCTGGGTGTTTTTCAGCAAAACTCTATTCTAAGGCAGTTGAAAATTCAGTCAATTTCACTTTGGTGAAAAAGAATAAAGTAAGCAGAACTGTAAGTTCTGTAAAGGGAAACAGAAAAATCATGAGAACTGGTGGGATATTTTCAGCAGTAGTCTGCTATAGGGTTTGTTTTTTTTCAAAAGAACAGTGCAGTCAATCTTGTATCTAAGCAGTGTGCTGTTTTGTCTGACAAGTCTCATCCTAACGTTTGGTTAGTGCCTCAGGCCTTGCAAAAACTGCTGTTGTGATGCTGAGTAATAAGGCACATAAACAAAACAGTAGTAGCTCAGATGAGGAGAAACCCAAATATTTCTTGACTGTTACCAAGGAATGGCTTGGGATATGATATTTCACCGGGCGCAGGAATTGTAGCACATCAAACATGGCACTGATGCATTGCACTTGTTGACATTATCTATGACTGTGGCTGCAAACTACATTGTGTGATTTTCCTCATGTTAACTCCAGAGGTGGTAAAAGTGGGAGAAATTGGAAGTTGACCTTGGTTATCCAAGATCTGTGAAACCAGCATAATAAAGCAAGCAGTCTTGCTTTTCTTTCCAGGTGGAGACATGTACTGGTGATCTGTAGTAGAAATAGAGTAGATGTTAGTCTGAGTACAAGTATGCTCTTGGATTTCTAATGTTACAAATTTTTAGAGGTAAGCAAGTCATTAACTTGTTCTAGGTCATGTTCACAGTATACGTTTCTGCTCGCTCTTGAAGGAGTGGCATGCACTGCATTATGCATAGTGTTTTGTTAAAACAAGTCAGACTTGTTTTAGTGTGAAAATGTTTTTTCCCCATCTCTGATGTACATTTAATGTGGTAGCTCCTGTCCGTGGACGTGGGCAAAACGACATCTTCTGTAGATAAACCTGTGTTTAGCTTATACGTGAACAGATGCTTTCTGGCCTTCCAGAGTTGAAAACAGGAAAATAAACCAATGGCTGGGAAGAGCCTATGTTGCATATCAACAGGTTTTTGACACTGTGGATGATGGCAGCACAGATTTAGTCCAGAATCTGACTTGGTGAAAGAGCCAGGGGTTGACTACAGCCACTGATAGAGACAGAATCTTATGCGATGTTTACTCAAGACCCTCTGTTTAACCAGCTAGGCTCTTCCTGCTTGCTTGTCTGTCAGTATAGCAGGACTAATAAATGTGGCCCAATATTACTTGCATAACTGCAATTTGTGAAACTTGATTGATATAATTAGATTATTTAATTGGCCACTCTAAAAAAGGCTATGACAAAACTGAACTATTAAATTATTGTATTGACTTCTAATTGTAGCCTATGTAAATGCTCACTTGCTGAAAAACAGTGACTTTAATCCTCAAGGCAATATTTGTCTTGACTGCCTCTAACTAGATCAGGAGAAAATGTCTTTTGTCAGATGGAACTTTAAATTGAATTAAAGGACTCAATTTTTATCTAGTACAGATTATTTTACTTATGAAAATGTTTTTTAGGGTGTTCTTGACTACCCTTAAAATCATTTAGGTTTTGAAATGCAGTTTGAAGTGCGATTATGTTCTGTAATCTGAATCAGAAAAGTAGATTATGATCTCAGCATTAATGTTGTATCTAAAGAGCTCTGCGGCTGGAGTGATTTAGAAAGCTTGATGGAATTAATTATGCTATATACTTCAATAACAGAGTAAAACATTTTTTAGGAAAAAACCTATGTCTAGTAAGGAGTGTCAAGGCATTTTGTGGTTTTCATTTGTTTTGTGCTATCATAGGTGGCTGAGGAATAAGTTTTTGCCTGACACTGAAAGGAGCAGCCTGACTCTTTAAACCCTGTCACGGGAAACCTTGCAGATCTCTCCTCTGGTGGTGAAAAGAACTGAAGTTCTCTCAAGCAGAATTTGCCAAGGCTCATAACGAAACTTAATGGATGAGGTGTTTTTATTCCTTCAGGAAACTCCGTTTATTTATAATCAACAAGTGTATTTAATGTTTCTAATCGTTTTTCTTAGGGTGGTGAGCATGCTCGAAGATCGTCTCTTCTTAATAGCAATGAACTGATGATTTACTACTATGATGATGTGAGAACAGCTTATGATATCTTCCAAAGGGGTGTGCAAGTATCAAGTAAGTGTAATATTAAAGAATTTCTTTCAACAGTATGTCAGAACTAAAGGTCTGGGTTCTTTTGAAATGCAGTTGAGGGTAGGGGATGCCTACCTAGCAATATGATAAATGTATTGGATGAGAGCTTTCTTGAAGGCAAATTCAACTGTGAGCTCTTGTGAAGCAGAGTTGTGTGAATGAGGTTAGTGCTGTGTTCCTTAGCTTAAACCAGCTTTGTTGCTTGTCTTTCCCCAGCTTCCCTTTCTGCACCCCTCTAAAAAAAGTTTGCCTTCTGAAGGTGTCTACAAAGAATCTAGAGGCTTAACACTGAGAGTGTAGTTAGTGCAGTGTCAGGATGGAGGAGTTGGGCATTAAATTCTGAGTAATTTTTTGATTATCGCTCTTTAGATAATGGTCCGTGTCTAGGTGTTAGAAAACCAAACGAGCCGTATGAGTGGATCTCCTACAAAGAGGTAAGTAGTCTCTCTAACTTTGTGCTAGACCTGCTTTTGCTTGCTGAGACCATTGATACAACATCCAGTAATGTGATATAACAAATCTTAATTATTTATAGAAGTTTTAAAGTAGTAGTAGAATACTGCACAATGGTTCCAATTCCTAATAGAGTATCTTAAAGGAACAGCCTCAAATATATGCAAAAGGGAGAAAAGAGCATCTCCTGCACTTGATTTATTAATAGTTTTGGATTTTTTGGGGGGTGATCTTGGCAACTTTTAGCATCTCATTGCTGAATTGTTTAGAACTTGGACACTGCCTCTGAAGGGCTGCAGCTTTGAAGTATTCAGGGACTCAGACTGCTACTGCTTTAGGTGCTTGGTTCTGAGGGGCTCTTTTTACACTAGGAAAAGTCCTATCTAAAGATGTTACTTATGCTTCTTGACAACTTGTCTCTGTCGTGCTGAACGATGATTGGATAGGGTGTTGACAGATATGCTTCTAACTAGAGTAGCGTGCTCCTTCACGATTGCTAAAAATATCTTTATGCAATATCTGTGCACTTTCAGCTCGTTCCTGATTTAGTCAGTTATTGTCTTCAAATTTGCATAAACCTTGCCTATTGCATACTGTTAAGGTCATTAAACACCTTTTGTATGTTGAAGACCTCACTTTTTCCAAGGTGATTTTGATGAGCACTCAGGTGTAACCTCTCTTTAATGAAGCTTTTCTGTTTGGGTCATGTGACTAACATGGATTCAGGTCATGTGCTGTGTGGAAAGAATTTAGAAAACTGCCTTCCTAAGCTTCATTTATAGAGCTAGCTGGGTTTTGCCTCCTTATTGTCCTGCTTTTTTGAAGGGAGTAAGGCTATTCCTGTAGGTGCTGAGTGAAGCAGGAGGATGGCATATGTAGTGTTTGTGATTGAGAAGAAATATAATGCTGACTCATTCCAGGGTCACTCTGGGGTTTAATACAGGTACAACAAAACAGCCTTTTCTGTGTATGTGAGCTTAACCTTTAAACTTACACTTAACACTTTCAAGTCCAACTGGATTAAGCGTCTCTTCTGCTGCATACTGAGTGCAGGTATAGTATCTATAATCAGTGCAGTATAATGGCACTGCAGTGTTTAGGTTATCAAAGTCACAGAGGACATCTAAAATAGTCTAGAAAACTTCTACCTACTTCATGCAAATTATGGGCTGCCTTTTTGTAAGACTTAAGGTAAAATAATGTTGAGAAGTGTATACTGATGACCTTGCTCTCAATTTTTTTGTCAACTTTCTTTTTTGCCCCACCAGGTTTCAGACAGAGCTGAGTGTGTAGGTTCTGCATTACTTCACCGAGGCTTCAAACCATCTCATGTTCAATATATAGGAATCTTTTCACAAAACAGACCTGAGGTAACTTAATTGACAGTGTGTGTGTTGGTGGTCTAGCTGTTACTGAAGTGGCCCACTCTTGTATTTGTTGCATTTTGTCAGTGTACTGAGCTTCCCTACTGTCTGCTTGGTGTTTGGAAAAGGCTAAAGGCTGACATTGTAGACCCACAAACCAAAACTGATAATTGACACAACTGTTAGTGTCTTATATTGGTGGTTTTCTGTTGCTCCCAGAGCTGAATGGAGAATGCTGGAGAGAGGAAGAGGATCAGGGAGTCCAGAAGAACTTAACTCATTCTTTTCTCCCTTTTCCAGTTTATAGAGGAGGGCTATTTAATGGGAAGCTCATGTGGTACTTGGTGAATGTTATCACAATTTGCTTTCTCTTAAAAGGTGACATTGGAGCATAAGGTAATTGAAAGTAGTTGGAAGTCACAGGAGGTGTTTAAACCCTTCAAAAGCCAAAGAAACACTTTAGTCTTATTTGTCTAAATACTTAATCACTATCACCTTTAGCCATCTATCTCTGCCAGAGGCCCTGAGCACAAGGATTCTGGGAGGGAGAACTGCTGATGAAGGCAAAAACTGAAACTTAACTGCAGTTTAATAAAGGGGGCAGAAAGGCTAAAGAAAGTGGGATAATTAAAGAACATCACTTGACAAAGCAACATGATGTTATGAACCTGAAACAACTATAGGGATATTTAGATTGGTTAGCTAGTGTCTATTGATTTTAACCCAGAAGTAGTTTGCTGTTTTAAAAAATATTATATAATCAGTGAATATTTATTCTCTAGACTTGTTTGTTAAATCTATTTAATAGGACTGAATTTCTTTAACCTATTTTTATACACTTAGTAGCTTGAGCTGGTACTTGCTGCATTAAGTTAGTTCAGTCCAAACCTGTATTAAGACAGGAGGCTGGTTCTTAAATTCTGTCTATATGCTGTCCCTCTTGATTAAACACTCCCAGCTGGATGCCATTATCTAGGGCCATCTACAGTGTTGACAGGGTTAGAAACTATATCAGTGTCTCAGTCATGCTGGACAACATCTTGCTGTTGGATCTCTTCTGAGTTCAGTTGCTTACTGAGCCTTCCCTCCTGTAATTAAAATGCAAATGGTGTGACAAGTGACCTTGACCCCCTTTCTCCTCTCCCACACCACAAAAAGAACCTAACTCTAGCCTTGTACACATGAAGGGGAAAAACATCTCTTTCTAGACTCTTAAATCTGCAGTAGTTTTGCTATTTGGACTTTCTGGATGCAATTCCAGTTCCAACAGCTACAGTTCTATTTCTGTAGTAAAAAGGCTGGGACGTCTCCAACTAGGAAGCTATTAAATGACAGTGTTACAGACTCTTCAGTTCAGTCTCCTGTGCCTATAGTATGAACTGGCAGTAAAAAAGGAAGCCAGATGTTAGTGCTGTGCCAGTTTGAACTGTTTCTCTCTAGACCTTTTGGGTGCAGTCTCTCACTGCTGGGTCAGTAGATTTTCTGAAGGAGAGCACAGTCGTGAGGTCTGATCTTGGATCACAAAGACAAAATGTGCTTCAGTTGCAGTGCTCTAACAGGGTTTGTGTTGGGTCAGGAATGAGCTGGAAGAACTTGTTTAAACAAGCAATTTTAAATCTGGGATTTTCCCTGCTCAAAACTACTGGATGAGTGTTGTGGCATCCCCAACATAATCACTGATTTGGACAGGAGATTATGTGAAGTTTTTTTCATGTGAAATGATTCACACTTGCCAGTTAGGGAACAAGTGCTGGGGAAATCCCCTAATGGGGAAAATCCTAGCATGTTACTTGCTTGAATGTTCACTAAAGAAAACTCAACTTGGATTTATAAATAAAAATATTACTTTCTCTTTTGAGTAACTGGAAAACAGATGAACTCTTCTGCAAGCAAGGAAGTTGTTTTGGGTTGAGAAAACAGGACAGTGTCCCTTAAAAGAACAAAGCCATGTCAGAAAAACTGGAACTTTCAGACTGCTGTCTGTATTCAGTACTAGTTGCTTGCTTGGGCTTTGAGAGAGAACTCAAGTGTCAGGGGTTTATATTTGTAATTAAATACTCATAACTTGATGCGAAAATGGAAGAAAAATGCCCTGATCGTCTAGAAAATAAAGATGCTGGTGATTGTGCGCAAGAGCTGTTGGAGGCTGCAACAGGAGGGTTTTATCCTTGTGTGCAGCTTCTGAAGTCTGCTGTAGTAGACCACCGTGCCATTAAAATAACTACTAAACTTCAGGCTGCTGAACACAGTGCAGCTGCCCCTGTGTACATGTACAGGAGGATGCTATCTAGGAAGAAGTATTCAGTGAACCTTTTCATAGCTCATATAGGTGTGCCTGCTTGCACTTACCAGTATGTCTAAAGTCTGCAGGAAAGTCTAGTTACCTGTTAGCTGGCCTTGTACTAGTTTTAGAAGCAGTCTTTTTTGGACAAGAGGTGTACAACTTAACCTATTTGCGTGAATGCTTTCAGAAAAATTCCCTGTGCCTAAGGCTGTCTCAGTCAGTAGAGGACTTACTTTAGGAAACCAGCTTATCATAAAGTTTGTAAAACTGAGATTTAGCAACTTTGTTAACATAACCTCTCTGTTAGATATTATGTGCAATAACCAGCTGAATGGTGGCTAAGCTTGTCATCATATGGGGGTGAGGTAACTGGCTAGTGTCCTGCAAAAACACTGGAAAGTATGACAAAGTTTGGGGGTGGGGAAGGGAAACAAGCACCATTATTAATGCAATCCTTGTTGAATTGCAAGTTCTGGTAATTTTTAAAGATGCATGTTATTTTGTTCCTGGAACTGGGAATCTTTCTCACTCTTCTTTGGAGAAAAACTGAAATGTTCCCGTTCCATTGGCCTCTTCATGTGTCTGGAGGTTCCCATTTCAGGAGCTGCATGCTACCCTGTATTTTGGTGTAGCTAGTAGTTTACAAACTATACCTAATAGCTACTATCCAGAAAGAGAATTGCATGACTGTTACCTTGATGGTACTTGGGATGAAATCAGGCTTGCTGTAAAGCATTGTCAGTTTGCATCATGAACAATAAGGCTGCAGTATCCATTATGTTTATTGAGTACTGCAGTTGTTAGCAGGCAAATCCTCCTTATTGCAGCTTGCAGGGATATAATTGTGTTTCATAGAAGTCTTCAGATTAGATTCCTTTAAAGAATGGTTAGTCTTGAAATCCAGAAAAACTTTCTGGAGCTGGCTATCCGAAAGACTTTTAGTTTAACTGCATGTGTTTTATGGCTGGCCATCAAATCAGATGCAGATAATGTAGAGGTAGGAATACTGTGTGTATATAAATGTAATGTGTGTCAAGACATGAGCAAGTCCTTCACTGATACATATACCATAGTGAAGACTTTGGCTACCTCTGACCTAAAGCCAAGAAAAAAATACTGTACTCTTATTCAAAGTCTGTTTCTGTTAATAGGTAAACCAACAAGATAGTTAACATTAACTGTTTTTCTAAAGTACTTAAAATTACTTTTAGGGTCAGAGTTGAATTTTATTGGATTGTTTTCTTTCCCATAGCTCCTTATTGTTTGTTTTTTTATTTGCTCCTTCCACAAACAAAAATGTAGTAGGTCTTCGAAGTAAACAAATGACACAAACTGCCACCTTTTTTAGAGACTTGTCCAAATGAGCTCTGTCCTATAGCGTCCATGTTAGAATCCAAATATGAGTCTTCCTTGGAGGTCTGTTATGATAGGCAAACACAGTGACTTGAATATCTTCTTTTTTGCAGTGGGTTATCATTGAACAAGGATGCTATGCATTCTCCATGGTGGTGGTGCCGCTCTATGATACTCTGGGAACTGAAGCAATTGCATACATTGTGAACAAAGGTAGGACACTTTCAGTAGTTGAGCAACTTCTTCAGAAGTCTTCCATTACCATGTTCTGAAGTATGTATGAATCTAGTCTAAACTCAACTTCTTATATCAATAATGTTGTCCCCTCTCATAGCTGACTTGTCGTTGGTTTTCTGTGACAAACCTGACAAGGCCAAACTTCTGCTAACCAGTGTAGAAAAGGGACAAACTCCAATACTCAACACCATTGTTGTTATGGACTCTTTTGGCACGGATCTTGTGGAACGTGGCAAAAAATGTGGGGTAGAAGTCTTCAGCATGAGAGAAATAGAGGTAAGCACACTTAACCTACTTTACTGCTTTCATCCCAGTTACTTGGGGAGGAAGAAAACAGTGTCTGTTGAACAGATTTTAGGACTGGACAAAATGTGGTGGATTAGTTTCAAAATACTTAACTATCTCTTGGATTGAAGTTCACACAAAAATAAAAAAAAAATAGAATGGAAACAACTTGCTAATAGTATTTCACAGTGCTCAAAGTGTAAAAGTGTATACGCCAAGATGATGGAATGAAAGCTCGTTAATGTAGTCCAGGCTGAACATCAGACCTGAGTGTTAAGGCTTGCCCATGTGAAGCAGTAACATTATAATTATATACTGTGACTAATACTTCAGAAATATGTATTTCAAAAAGAGCCTGTGTGGGTTTTGGTCTTGTGAAAAATGTTATCGTCCCCTGTATGCTGAATCTACAAAATGTTTTCTGGGGGAAGAGGAAAATGGCAGTAAGCTGTTCCAGGGTAAGCTTATGGTAATGTAGGGGAATGAGACTTCCAGGTTTTGGAAGAAGAAACCATTTTCCACAGCCACCTAAGGTTCAAATCTTAGTTTTGCTTGTAGTTATTTGTTATGTTATGCATAGATATGTTATGTAAGTTTATTTCATAACGTTACTTGTTATCTGAAGAACTCCGTCCCAGGATCAAACTTCATAAAGTACATCTTTACTGTGAGATTATGAAACCAGGTTTAGCCTGGTTCCAGCTGGAGTTCTGGTGAAGGCTTGGCTCACTAGGACTTAAGTATCTCCAAATAAGCATGCTTGTCTTGTGCAGGTGTCAGTAACTGGTGTGAAATACTTCATTTCACTGAGCTTGTTTTCACAGCAGTCTTAACTGCTGTCTTAACAGGGCCACCTTCTGGTAAAGATAAAAATGTCAGCGTGCCTTTTAAAAGATGATTAACTGTATCATAGCTAACTAGCTTCAGCAAGATTACCAGATTGAAGTGAAGCTAAAAACTATATGTAGAGTGACTTACGCAGTGCTGTAGCTCACTGGCAAAAGGATTGGGTTAAACTTGGAAAAAGACTGGCCTAGCTGCAAGTTGGTACACTAAAATCAGCTTCTTTCCTTGTCTTTGGCAGAGGAAGATGCTTTCCACTGGATCTTCTAGCTACAGAAAAACAACTGGGGGTGAATTATCTTTAAGTTAAAAGTTTAGATGCTTAAGTAGTGACTTCCACTAGTACTTTGTAGCTCTTACTTAACACTTGATGTTTGGATTAATGCAGTAATAGGTGCTCCAAGAGCCTCTTGTCTATATTTCAGAAGTTAAGCTAACTTGAATATTTCTAATAGTGTTTCAGTGAGCAGGAATAAGTTTTTTGTCACCTCCTTTTTTTCCTTTAAGATGTTAAGAGGCTTTTAGTGACTCCTGAAAGGCAACTATGAAGTCGTTAGGAGCTTAGATTAGAATAGAATGACTATTTCTAGCTTTAAGTACTTTTTTTCTGGATTTCTGGCTTGAGTTTATTGCTCAGCTATGCTTTACAGTTTGTGACCAGTTCTCCTGTGTATCTCCCAGATGCCATAATCTTGGTTTCTGATGCCTAATATGTGTATGTATGCTGTAGTTACTTAGACCTAAGTAGCTGCAGATAAATGGCTCTTCAATAGGAAGAGGTGTTGGAGTTGAACAGATGTTGTTCTGTTCTAGGTGATCAAAAGAAGTGTGTGGAGATCTTAACTGTATATTCAGTAAATATTAGATCTTGCTTAGAACAGGCTGTAGGGAAGCATTGAGCTTCTGGTGGTACTTGAAATGCAGATGCTGCTGTTTTGAGCAGACTGCTGGGTTGTCATAGTGGCAGATACATGCATAATAGCACTGTTTCAAAAGGGCAAACTTGCACGTATGGGGAAGTTAACTGTGTTTCCTGACACTCTTTTCTTATACCTTAGATTACCCTAAAAGGTTTGTCACAGTAAAGGAAGTCCAGGGCTAGTAAAGGAATGGATAATGCTATTGTTGTCTGCTTTGAATGTAAAAGCAATGGTGAAGTTCATGTGTCTGCCCTCAAATGATGCTTCCAAAGCTATACTTATACAAATTAAAATGGACCTTTTGATAGTCCTTAAGCTGGTATTGTTTCTACTATTAAATATTTACAACAGTAATAAGTATTGATTTGAAACTTGAAAGCTCATAGATACTGAACATCAGTTTTCAAATCTTTCCTCTTAATCACTATATCCTTGGTAAAAGGATCTTCTTGGTATCCATTCCCTTTTGGCTAAAGAACTATGGCATCATTAATGGTCAGGCCTTAATCATAAGGAGAGAGAGTGAAGAAGAGATTCTGGAGGAGAGAATCTTGTGCTCTCTGCTCCTCAGTATAAAAGGAGTACAAACCACCAATGACCATTCATGGGGAAACTCAGTCTGTCTTCTCACAAGTAGTGATGTTAGTGTGAGGTGCTTACTGAGATGAATCTTGCTTCATCTATTCAATGGTTCAGTGGCGCATATCTTCTGCATGAGGTACAGGTTTGATTGCCTGCTGTGGCTTGTCATAACACTGCTTAACCTTGAGCTGCTTTAGTGAGTGACTTCTGGTTTACTAGCTGGAAAAAAACCTATGAGTTCTAGATTAGTTATGGCTTACATTTGTAGAACATGGTAGTTATTCTGTGTATCTTTAAAACATTCTTTAAAGCTTTTTTACCTTTTTATAAGTTAAAATGCCTTAAGAGGCAGTCTAAATAATGAAATATTATTGTGTTTGGTAAACATACAGCAAAAAGTTGTGTGCTCATGTCTAAACTGTCCTGTCCCCTTCCTCTCCTTTATGTAGGAGCTGGGAAGAGCACACAGGCAGAAACCTATGGTAAGTATGAAATTAATTCAAGGTACTTAATCTAAAGCTGGATAGCATTCTGTAGATCAAACTAGCAAATCTCCCTGTCTCCCATAGCTCAAAAGTAACACTAGTATGTCAGTGTTTTGTCCAAGAAAATCTTTTTCCTTGGTATCTTAACCATACTAATACTTTCTTAACTCTCATAGCCTCCAAAGCCAGAAGATCTAGCAGTCATCTGTTTCACCAGTGGAACGACAGGTACACCTCATTACATTATGCAGAATTTATTACCCTGTGTGTGCAAAATTAATTCAGAAGCCCTCCTATTTTTTTTCAAGACTCTCCCCTGCTGCTGCATCTTTTTGGCAAGTAGTAGCTGGGGAAGTTTTATGGTAAGGCTCCCTTTGATATTTTTTTCCCCATTGATCAATACAGAGTTGCAGTGTTGGGGGTGGGGGATGTGTTACATTTTTGGGCTTGGAAATAAATACTGAATCTGTATTTCCATTATAATGAAGACTCGGCATCAGAATTTCAATTCTTCTGTAGTCTTTTTTTTTACTGTATTAGCAAAACTTGTTCCTTAGCTCTGTGCAACCTTGCCTTAAGACCAAACCAGAAATACTGTCTAGATGTCACATGCTTGGCATCTGTGAGTTAATATCCAACACTGGCAGGAAGCAGAAGGGAAGAGTACAACAAGCTGCATTTTAAAGTAGATGTGAGAACAGAAATTAGTCTGGGTTGGATGGCTGCATCTTCACAGAAGTGTTGAATTTTGAATGAGCTTATCTGATAAACACATTAATTCCTTAAGGATTTTCTCTCCTTATGAAATCTGAGGACTTAAATGCAAACTTGAAAGTGTTCTTGAAAGTGTGTTTGCAAGTTCTCTGCCTGTAATTGATATACAAAGGAATTAGTGTCAAAGAGGGGACTGACTGATTGAAATGCTATTAGATTAGTTTTACCACTGCTTGGTGACTTAAAGGATCTAAAAATTTCACTGTTGCATCCTGATGTGCTTCTTCCTTAGGAAATCCCAAAGGAGCAATGATCACTCATCAAAACATAGTCAGCAATGCTTCAGCTTTTGTGAAAACTACAGAGGTAAACCACAAAGGTTGTCACTGTGGATTTGCATGAGGGGAAGAATATCGGGAGTAAAACCAACACTGAAATCTCATTAACTTTGGTCGTAACTTTCAGTAAGCTCCAAGTGAAAGTGTAACTTGACAGCACTCTACCTGTGCTAGGTCAGAAGTCAATGTTTACCAGTTTCTTCTGTCAGGGTCAAGAATCTGACAGATTTACAATTTGGTCTGATCCAAGCAAAATGTTGTAAGATCCTGATGTGGATCTACATTACATTCTGCTACAGATGTATAGCATTTGTCATTAGTGCAAGGTTTGTATTGGAGGGTTTGTGTAGAAGCTAACCTTTTCCACTAAGGATGGAGAAGCTATAATGTATCTTACCCCACCCCCCTGCTGCCAAAATAATTAAGCCCTTGCATAAATGAGCAAGAAGCATAAGTCTGTATTTTTACTTGATATGGTGTTAACTTTTAGTTTACAACAGACTACTAAAGTTCATCTGCAGGCTAGTTGAGAAGACTGTTTTAACACATACAGATGTAATTTAAAATAAAATTCTGTACTCTGCGTCTAGAACTATTTTTAAATTAAGCAACTGGTCTCACAATTAGATCATGTAGGTACTTTTGATGTTAACCTTAAATCATAAAGTTTGCTTATCCAATTTACTAGAAAGTAAAAGAGTGTATTCTTTTAAACCTAAGGCATACTACTTTTTTTGTTCCCACTCCCTGACTCCCTCCCAATGTATATAATGTAACTTTCTGTGGCTTCTCTCAGAATTTGTTTCCGTTCATAATTGTATGAATGATTAGTCATAATAATATGGTCACCGTACTCAACTCTAAAATTTTAGATTACCATTTCTGCAATGTGTTTACTCATGCTAGAAGTCATTGCTATATTTTTTTAGTGAAAGAAAAACAATGCAGCTTCATTACAAACAAAACCAAAGTAAGGGCTGTGCTCTAGAGCTTAGATGTTTAGATTTCATTGTTGTGTTTAACTTGGGCAAAATAGAGAATCAATGGGAATCAAATTTGATTTTATTAACGCTTTCAGAAAACATTTATGCCTTCCCCTGATGATGTTCTGATCTCATTCCTGCCTTTGGCTCATATGTTTGAGAGAATTGTTGAGGTAAGCACCTGTTTGTTATGCTGAACTATTGAGAAGCTTGCTTTTCTTACAGAATGCATGTCTCTTGAATCCCAGTGATACACGCTATTCCTTTTTGACTCTTGCACATGTGTATGAAACTTTGAGGTAAGCTTCAGAAAAGCACTATCCTGTGAGCACTAGACAACTGGTTTTCATGCCAAAATATAAACATTAACCATACAGCTAGGGTTAATAAATAACTGGTTTACTAGAATATGAGACAATCCCTTACACCACACATACACAGCCCTCGAATGTAAGCAGTGCACTATTAAAAATCCATGCCAACTGCAGACTTTTAAAAATTTACTTTATAATGTGGCATCCTGCTTGCTTACACAAAGCTAATTTTAAGTTTGTTAAACTTACTGTTGCTTCAAAGAATCTTCAGAAAAAGAGAAGAATTTTGTTTCAGTGGAGTTCTCTTCCAGGAAATGAAAACTGCTTTTAATGCCATTTAATGACAAATTGAAGTTCTTCTGACCAGCTTGTTTTACCATATAGCAAGACCTGGGGCTTCATTTTTGAGGATGAGGGGGCTCAGTTGGTCTGAATACTGGCAGTCTTAAGGACATCTGAGCCCATAGTTAGGTGGTATGCATAACTGAAAGGATGCAACTTCTTCAAACTACTTATAGGCTGTAGAGGCACAGGTGATTAATTACAGTACTTATTGAAGTTGAATTAACACCTTTCCTCTAGGTGAGATTGCAAGTATTTACATTGAAGATAGTCATGTCCCAGTTTATGTAGGGAAATGAACAGCTCCAGTGTGAGTGTGAAAAGGCACATGGAGCCAGAAATTGTCCTGCGATTTCAATTGGGAATCCTGAGCTTCCTACCAAAAGTGTGTCTATATACACATAGATAAAAATGTTTATATCCCCGTATGTATGTTATGAAGATTGGGAATAAAGCTTCAGAGGTATATAGGTGCCCTTAGGCTTTCAGCACTCTGTAGCTCTGTAGGTAACAACTCTGCTCTTGATCATGCAGTAGAAACAGGACAGGAACTTGTGTTCAGAAGGATAAAAAGAGAAGAAAGTGTTTGAATCTCAGTATTCCTCTGCTGTTTGAGGTCTTTGCAAAGTAGGTGTTTACTTGTATATTTGCATAAGGAGATTAAGCAAGGACACCTTTGGTAGAAAGGAGAAGATATTTATTACTGCTTGGGGTAGATGTGAACAAAGGCTCTGAGAAGCAGTCTTTAGAGTCTACCCCTGTTGTAAAGTTCATGTTTGCTGATTTTTTTGGACAGGACAAACATTTTCCCCTAGCAAAGGCAGTTGCTGCTCACTCCATCTGGACTGATGCATTTGCAACTCTTTAGCAGATGGTGGCAAAGCACAGGTGAAGGGGAAAAGTGACATTTTAGCACATCTCGTGTGCAGAAAGATGTGAATGGATGGCAGGGAATGGAGGAAGTGGTGTTACAGAGGAAGTGGCAGTAAAAACAAGTAGGTATAGAGAAACACACAAGTGGGGATGTTATTAATAAGAATAAAACCCAAACAAAATAGGAAGAAAAGACCTGTATAGGTGTGGAAGGTGGTGCTTCTAGACTCTGACATAAAGAATATAGAACATAACAGGATTAAGTCTGCCTTCCTTGGTGTACGTCTGAAGAGATGCAAAAATAATCAGTGGCTCTGCTAGAATCTTCAAAGAGCATCTTGATCACCTAACAACAGATCTATTTGCATCAATCTTGTGAAACAGGAAGGAAAACCAGAGTGCAAGAGGTGAAAAGCAAGCAGCACAAGGCAGAAATCCCTGCTGGACCAGTACATAGCATGTGCTGACTTTTTTAGTATATAGCAGGGAACAAACAAAACTCCAGCATTTTTAAATAAACCTGATAAATATTTTAAATAGGAAGGTTCTGTTTTTCAGTCTCTTGATACCTCTGAGTTGCTGGCATTGCCTTAATTTGGCCAACTGCCCCTTTTTGGATAGGAGCTTTTGTGCTGTCCCGTTCTGTCAGTCTTTGGCCTGAGTACACCAGGCACGGCTTGCTACTTAGTCTTTCCAGTCTCATGCTATCCAGTCCTGTCCTATAGCCTGAGAATGCTGCAGAACTTGCCCAGTAGCTGAGAGGATTTAAGGTGGATAGTGCGCTGTTCACCCTGCATAGGATTGTCATGCATGTCAAGCTAGAACACATTATATATGCTGTGTTTTCAGACTACTATTTTTTTTTTACAGTGTGTGGTTCTGTGCCATGGAGCTCGGATAGGATTCTTTCAAGGGGATATCAGACTACTTATGGATGACCTAAAAACACTGCAGCCAACTGTATTTCCTGTAGTACCAAGATTGTTGAACAGAATGTTTGACAAGGTAAGTTCACAGACAGAGTCTAGACCTGTGCAGGGTTCTTAAAGGAATTCATGAAGTCTGTGCTGACGTGGTAGGAGAAACTGTGCTCTGGGCTGTTAAATTAGTGTGCTAACTATATTGGTTTATTTCTTTCTAAAGTAGCGCTGAAAGCACAGGGAGTAGTACTGGCTGTATTTAAAACACTTTCAGGCAGCAAATACTAGTGTTGAAAAGACTGACTAGGGGATTTGGTTCTTCAGCTTGATTAACTACTTACTGTTTTGCTCTGAGCAAGTTATTTAAGTCCAGTCTACAACACAAACTTGAGGCTTAGCATCTGCACGCCACACTTTTAGCATATGACTCATGGAGTGGAATTTGCAGACCAAGGTCAGGTGTTTTGCATGGACGCATACAAGTTTCCTGCACAGCAGCCAGTATGGTCTAGCAGGGAGAACTACTATACACCAGCTAGCTGAGAGTGCTGGGGAGGAGGTGTGTCAGCAGTCCCAGTCTCTTCTATGCCAGCTGCTTGCCTGCTCAGGGTCATCAGAGATGGGAATTCAGCAGTAGATTCTTTCTTGAACTTAAGATATTTTTTCTAAAATGTCATCCTTTTGCATGTGGATGACTGACTCTTCTTAGAATACAGCCAGAGGAGTTGAAGGATACAACAAGAAGTCCTGTGACTGCTAAGGAACTGACAGACCTGTCTATGTTGTCTTAGCCAGGACACTGCTCTAATTGTGAGGCTGAGAGGAACAGCAAGTAATACAAGGTTCTGTTTGGCCTCAGGAACAAATAGTTGCAACTCCAGTACATTTGGAGGGAATGAGATTCTAAGCCCTGCCTGTAGTGCTTAAAACCTAGCCTCTCATTCTGCTTACGCATTCTGTACTGGCATTTGAGAAATGGAGTCAAAACTTGAGACTTTTCTTTCATGATGTCATCTTGCTTCAGGGCACCAGAGTCAATAAGCTTTCACACTTCTGTGGCATTCTTTCAACCTCTCCCAGCCGTGCAGTAACCTAGCATGTGATATTAAGTGGGGAATTGGGGTGGTGGGGGGCAAATGCTGAAGAACTGCTGGGTCTGTCTCTTTCCAAATGAATAGTACATCTGTATAGTATGTATAATATTATCTGTGGTCTGCCCTGACTTCCTGAGAACAACCAGAAGGAGCCTTTGAAAACTGATCTAAAGGGCAAGTTTATATATGCAAGATAGATCTCTCTGGTATTCCTGAAGGGACCTGCATCTCCTCAGAAAGCCCAGTGTTACTTTGCATATTTACAATGGTGTGTGCTCTTTACAATATGCTGAGGATCATACTTAACTTGGCTTTCGATCAAACTGGAATAGAAAAGTAAAACATCCACTTGAACTCATACATTTTAATGAAGAAGCTATATATTGAAAAAGCATCACATAGTTGGGTGGGAAACAAGAATTAGTTGAGTGCTAATTTTTGGTGGGTGGCTCTTGAACTGAGGTAAAGAGGACAAAATCAAAATCCACAAGTATTTCTTACCAGAATTAAGATGCTTATCAGTAACAATTGCTTAATTTATTGGTTTGCACTGTTAAGAGCTTCTGTAAGAGATGCTTCTGTAAGAAATGGACCAGTAGTCTGTGAGGCTTCTAACCACAAATCATTTTTCTGTATAGATTTTTGGACAGGCAGATACTTCATTAAAGAGGTGGATGCTGGATTTTGCTTCCAAGAGGAAAGAAGCAGAACTCAGGAGTGGTATCGTGAGAAACAACAGTTTCTGGGATAAAGTAATCTTCCGCAAAATACAGGTATGCTTGAAAGCCTCAGAGTCTTTAGAGTTTGTATGGTGGATATTGAAACTTTGTTATTTATTTGCTGATGGCTATTTTGAGAACAGAGGTCCAAATGTGCTTACTGTGTTATAGAACACCAGTCTGACATGTATTTTCGATATTGAAAGTGTGAAACATCACTATATAGCCTATCTACTTACTAGTTCATGGGCATCAGTTAGCAATTGCTGAATTTCATATGAATGATTATGGTCTGTTATAGCTTTCCTCACTGATTAAAGACTACCTGGCTACTCAGAATAAAAATAAAAACTGTTATTTCCAACTCTTCAATTCCCTTTGTGCTAATAGTATCAGCTAACTGTATTAGGGAGGCTTCACTGGAACAGTCTGGTGCCTCTCTTGCTTACCACTTTGAAAGCAAACACTGTCCTTCTGACGGAGGAATGCTAAATGTGACTTAGTGCCACCTGTATCCCCTACTGTCTCCTCACTCTTGGTCACTAGTAAGTTATGTCTGCTATTATATTTGGTACTCGCTTGTATGGCCCTAACCTTGGTTGTACAACATTCCCCTCTGGCTGTTTTTATAGCACCCAGGATGTATGAGAAGCTGATAGAAGGCAGTTAAAAATAAAGCCATTGCTGTAAGGCCATGACTTAAGCTCTTTAAACTTTTGGCAGTGTCTGCATTGTAATAACACACTGTAGCAGAGTCTTTGTAGATACTGTATGTTTGAGATACTGTTTCTTCCAGCCATTAATGAGATTAAAAACACTGCAAGAAAGACAGCTGGCAACAGGAGACTAAACTTTAATCTCTGACATTTGTGGGTGGTGCTGTAGATGAATAGTGACTGAGGGTGGGATGGAAAAAGACTGGAAATCTCTCTAAAATGCTTTTGGTGTCCACAGTATCTTGTGTCTGTTGTAGGCAAGTTTGGGAGGAAAAGTAAGGCTGATGATCACAGGAGCAGCACCTGTATCTGCAAGTGTATTGACCTTCCTGAGAGCAGCTCTTGGCTGTCAAGTGAGTTTCCTGGCCTTAATCCTAAACCATAAAGACTTTTACTATCTCATTCCAGCTTGGATGTCAGAGCTTTTCTAGTAGTCTGACTATATGGTTAATTCTTTCTGGCATTCTTCTTGGAGACTACACAAGTCCATATTCTTTTCCAGAGTTGCTCTGTCCCCTGAGATTTCTGTATCCATCCTAAACTGTCTTAAAGGAAAGATTATTAGGGGCTGCTGTAAGCAATAATTAATGTTCTTGGATTAAGTTTCTGGAATTGCTTACAGAAGTATTCATAACTACTGTAAAGAATCTAATCAACATGATGATATTACAGTGTTGTTGCTTTGAAGATAAGACTGGGGAAAATCCAATTGTACACATTGTATTTATCTTCAGAACCTCTTCAAACTATGTGCTTTTAGAGGTAAAACCTGAATAACAATGGTACAGGATAGAACAAATATATGGAAGTGAATTTCAAGGATAGAAAACACTCTGAAATGTGAGGCTTCTGTGGCTTCTTGAAGTTCTTCAGTAGTGTGCTGGTGTAGCAATGCATTCTGTACAGGAAAGGGAAACCTATCTTGTATACAATAATTACAGCTGTGATGGGATACAGAGACTCAGTTTCTAGCTGTCTTGGACAAACCTGTCCTTAAATGATATGAAGTAATGGCTAGTGCCACTGTTAGTTTTTTCCTCTTGCTCTTTCTGTTGCTTTCTGTTTTGATCTATATGGGTGTCTCGGAGCATGTGAAATTGAGTGAACTTGGAGTATATATTGGAACTGAAGGTGGAATATTGGCATTTAAAATTGCTATATTAGTTTTGTCACAATACACAACATTCTTTTTTAGAAGATGCTGGGGATTTTGCTAAAGTCAAATTTAATCAACTAGGAAAAAGCAAAATTTTAATGAGGAAACTGAAAAGTAAACATTTTAAATAATATTTTGATTTCATGTTCTAGTTCTATGAAGGTTATGGACAGACTGAATGCACAGCTGGATGCTCACTGTCTCTACCTGGTGACTGGACAGCTGGTATGGTGTTTAATGGTCTGCCTGCCCATTAAATTTCAGGATGCTGTAGAGGTCCCTGATGACATTATTTAGTCTCAGAATCTTATGCTTCATAATAAGTGTACTGTTTTTCTTCCAACGAAGTAAAGTTTTGAAGGGATCCCTTGAAGTTTCTACCCCTAAACAGCTAGGAATGTTCAGTGATCTAAACTTTTACAAGGATAAAGCCTATTAAGTAGAAGTGGATTTGGGGGATGGGAAGGCTGTAGTAATTCCTACAGAGTAGGAATCCACTGTGTATAAACACAGTGCTGGAAACTTAGATGGCATTTTTGGTGTTGCAATAGTGTGTGTTTCTGTCAGCTGCTACATCTCGCGGTCCCTAACTGAAATAATACTGATAATTGAAACTGTAGTGTGACTCTGCTACTTCTGTATGTCCATAGAGTGAGGATCCTGATTGTAAGAAAAAGCAAGCCTGAGTACATGGTTCGGTTTGTAACATCCTAGGGATATCTGAGAAGTTCATGTTTCAGTCCCTGCAAACTTAAGCTTTACTATACTGGTATTGGTGTAGTACGTTACCAGAAATCAGTTTTCCATCTTTTTTACTTCAGCATGTAACTAGCTTATTGCTTTCAGAACCTGACTAAAAAGCAGTTCAAGCCATTGAAGTGTTACTCTATTTAAAAGGTCATGTTGGAGCACCCATGCCATGCAGTGTCATCAAACTTGTTGATGTACAAGAAATGAATTACTTGGCTGCCAAAGGAGAGGGTGAGGTAAGTAATTTCAAAAGGTTGATAGGAGCCTCATATGAAATCTTGGAAAATGTTTTTTGTTCCTGAAATAACAAGTAACTGAGTTCAGTAAAAGTGCTAAACATGGCCTGCTACCTAAAATCAAACCAACCTGCCTTGCATGCTGGCAATGTCAGCTAATGATTCACAAAAGCAAAGTGGAAAATAGTGCCTTGAAGCAGAGAAAAAGCAGCTTACTGTGTGATAACAAATTACTATGTATTTACAGTTGTATGACCAACATGCCACCTTCCAGCTGTGGAATAGCTGAGAAGCTCTCTCATACTATGTTTATCCTTCAGTAAAATGCTGGCAGAGGGCTTTCCCCCCACCCCCACTGCCTAATGCTGGAGAACAGCTAATGCTTGTAGCTTGTTACCCAGCTTGTGATGTGAGAGATGAGGTAGTTTAAAGTGGCTGGAATAGTTAAGAGAAATGGAGCTAAAATGCCATGAGAGCTGCTAATGACTTGTGATGACTGACTGTCTGCGCATTCTTCTGAACTTTTTTCTGCAGCCTGCACACATTGAACATATGTATTTTACAAATCGCACTCTGAGGAGTCAGCTTTGCATGTAATCCTGTATGCTGTCTTTTTCAGTATTTTTTTCAAGTAAAATATATACAGCTTGAATTTGTGTATAGTTTGAACAGATGTCCATGTAATACTTGATTTTCCCAAGCCCTGAAAGCAAATTAACCATGACATCTTTTGTATACTTTTTGAGAAGCTTTGGGGGCAGTTGAGGGGTGAGAAAATGATAAATAAAAAGTAGCTTAAGCAAGTAACTTATTTGTGACTGTATAATCTTTTATTTGTTTTGGTTGTAATCTGGATGAGACCTGAGACAAATCACTGGGCTTTGATTCCCAGAAATACTTCAGCATTTAATTGGGCTTGGTGGTGGGCAACTGTTCGCAAGTGGACAGCAATGTCAAGATTCTTTCCTGTCTTGCATATGACCCCATGTTTAGTCTTCATCAGTAATTTTTGCTTCACTTTAAGTGTTTGTGAAGCTTGGTCTGCTAGAGGAACAGAGTATAAATTGTCATATTGGGAAACAGTTAAGTAGTATTTAAAGAAACTTTAAAAATGTTTTGCTTGAACTTACTGTGAAAGTTTACTGCATTAGGAGTTAATTTGACTTTGAATAAATATGGTAGTACCTTAATATATCAGGTGCCATCTTAATCTTTTGGTCCTAATTTCCTCAGTATGAACTTTTAGGAATCTAACAAGTGCGTGCTGTAACTTGTTTCACAGAACCGAAGCTGATGGATATAACACTGGCTCTCATAAGCAAAGGATAAAAATAGATATTCCTCTTATCTATCTGCTTCTCAGCTGGATTAAATACTCCTAGTCCTCCTTTCTGAGAGTAAACTTTCAATAATCCCTGTTCTGTCAGCTTTGCTTTTCACTTTTGCCAATTACCCATGTTCAAGAAGGATAAATTTGTGAATAGAATTATATATGCTCATATCCAGATGAGGTCTTGGTGCTAGTTAGGATACAGATAAATGGTTTGCTGTCTCTACTCGAAAAGCTGTCACCTACTGCCACCCTATGACTGCAGAAGCCATGACAAATGTTTGATCAGTCAGCCCTTGACTTGACATGGGCATACAGAGTTCTCTTCTAGTCATATCCTTCCAGATAAGCTGTTTTATACCAGAAATTACTTGGTTCTTAAAACATGACCTTGATTTGGTCAGAAGCTTGGTACTGTCTCTACAAGGTCATCAGAACCCTCACTAATACTCTGATCTCCCTCATGTTAACAACCTGTTCATTGTATTGTAGTATACCAGCATGAACTGTATCTTATGCTGAGGAAAGCAATGAAAATATTTGGGATGAGTTTTTCAATAGTTGGTCTCTGAACTACATTAGCAACTTCCTGTAGCCTGAGAATTAACACTACTGCCTGAAGATTCTTCAGCTAGTTCCTTGTCCATGTTATATTTGTACTAATCCCCTAGACTAATAGTTGGCCTAGTATTTTATCAGGCCCTATTAATATTTATTATCCATTTGACCTTAACTGGATTTTGTATCCCATTCTTCCAGACCAGAGTCCTGATACTATTGCCCAGACCAGACTTCTTGTCTCCTGTCATCCATGCATGCCAAGCCACTCCCAAGCTGATATGATGGCTTGAATCCTTTGTTGCTTTTGAGGACTCTCATGTAGGGCTGTCAGCGTTTTTTGGACTCCTTATTCCCCAACAGTTGTGTGCAGTGGACATCTTTAAGTTTTGTTTCAATCTTGTTTATCTTGTGTATTTTTTACTTCCTCACTTCTAAGGAGGTATTTTATTGTCCTGCTGATCCTTTAAACAAGAGTCCCATACCTCTCCCCACTCAAGAAAACTTACACAACCTTGGGTGTTGTATTGAGAAGAAAATACTTAAATCTGGGATCATCTCTGCATACTTCAGGCTCTACTCCATGTTCCTGACTAGTTGCTTTACTTGTATGTTCTCTTACTGACAGATACTCTACTAATTGTTTTAACTTAGCTTGTAAGGTCTGACCTGATTTTCTGTCAGCCTCTTTACCTTTAAACCTTTAATCTTATTGGTCTCTTTCCTTTATCTTAAGCACATTTTTTGATCCTAATAATCCCCATGCATCCCAGTCACATCCAGAGAAGTTGCTCTTAGTTTTCTACTTGGTACATAAATCCAACCTTCAATGCAAAGAAACTGCAGGTTTCCTGTATAGAGAGGCCTTGAGTGCTCTAAGCCCTAAGGCATTAGCTGGCTTACTTTTGGACAGCAAACACATGCTTGCTTGATATGCAGATTTTCATCACTAGTTTTCTCACAATACCCCTGCTGTTTACCAAAGCTGAAACGAACACGTTGCAAGGCTGGGGGCTAATATTTCTGGATCCAGCGTAATTTCTTCAGATAAATATGTTTCCTCTGATAAACTGAGATTATTCAAATAGCAGGTAGGAACACTGCTGCTAAACTGGTATAAAGTATAATAAGAAGCAACTGGAAACATCTGTTCTCTTCCAATGGAAAATGTTAGGCTTCCAAAAAACACAAGCAGAGATTTCTGTACTAATGCATAAACTTCATCTTGTCTTTTTATTGAATGTTATTGAGAATCATTGGAGAAAGTATTCATTGCAAGTAGTTTGTAATTGCCCTTAGTAGAAGCATACACTAACAAATGGCTGTTTTCAGGTGTGTGTGAAAGGGCCAAATGTATTTCGTGGCTATTTGAAAGATCCAGAGAAAACAGCAGAAGCTCTGGACAAAGATGGCTGGCTTCATACAGGAGATATTGGGAAATGGCTACCAGTAAGTTGACTTATATAGCTGAAATGTTCTCCTGTAGTTATTAGCAGTAATTTAACAAATTATACAGAAAATATTTGGTGTTGAACACAATGAATTGGGTGGAAGACAAGTAATTTTAAGGGGAAGATAACTACTGTTGCATATAAATCTGTGTGCCTGGGGCTAAAAGAGTATTAGCAGTGCCAATCCTGAGGCTTTCCCTAGTTTAGGTTAGATGGGTGCAGAGCCTGTTTTCTCCTAACGTTAGTTTGACAGCACTCTGGCTCTAGCACTATTGTACTGTACTAGTGGGGAATGCTTAAGCTGTGTAGATTGCTTTTTTCACTTGAAGTGCCTCTTCTGAGTGGAAGTTATTTCTGTCAACAGAATGGTACATTGAAGATCATTGACCGGAAAAAACACATATTTAAACTAGCCCAGGGAGAGTACATTGCACCAGAGAAAATAGAAAATGTGTATCTGAGATGTGAAGCACTTGGACAGGTGTTTGTCCATGGAGAGAGCTTGCAGGTAAGCATTCTTCAGGTAATTTTAAATTAATGCAAGATGAGACTGCAGGAAAGAGTCTTCCTTTTCCTCCCCACCTTCCCCCAAACTTTGGTACTAAAATCTTAAATTTTTTAACATTACACATTTTGGTTCATTTTGTCACTTTCAACTCCCGCAGTTACATAACATGTTTCTGGATTTAGTTTCAAACCAGGTAGTAGAGCTGGATTAATTTAACTGAGTATTAATGACTGTACGTAAGTTGTTAACAGTTTGCAGGCAAAAGAAATATAAACCCCCAAAACCCAGTATGCCCATTTTTTTGCACGTGAAAATTGAAATGTAGGTCTTAACAAGAGTAATTCTAAAGTGCAAGCTTCTGAACTGCACTCCTGTGTTCAAGTAGCAGAAAGCTTCTGTCTTCGCAACAGAATCAGGACTGCTGTCCAAAACCTAACACTGAATAGTAAGAAATGTGTAGGAAATAGTGTTAACTTTGTCAAGCTTTTTCTCTTAAAAATTCCCTTTCAGGCCTTCTTAGTAGCTGTTGTGGTACCTGATCCTGAGACTTTGTGCAATTGGGCTAAGAAAAGGGGAATCGAAGGCTCCTATGGAGAGCTATGCAAAAACAAGGTGAGTCATATCCAACTAAACAGTTAGCTGTTTGGCATCGGTGTTTTCAAGCTCTACAACGTATTCCTGTATCCACAGGACGTCAAAAAACACATTCTGGAAGACATGGTGAGGATTGGGAAAGAATCTGGTTTGAAATCATTCGAACAGGTAAGATACTAATGAGAACTGAATACCTAATTTTTTAAACTTCTCAATACCAATATAATATGACTGCAGAAACTGTTTTTTAACTTGCATCTGGAAAATCTTTAAAGTGATGGGCTTCGTTTATAATGTCTGGGCAATCTTTTTTTAATAGCCTTGTCTACTCCAAGGAATGCAGCTTGGCTAGTAACTGTTTGCTTTCCAGGTCAAAGACATCGTCCTGCACACTGAAATGTTTTCTATTGAAAATGGCCTGCTGACACCAACACTGAAGGCGAAGAGACCAGAACTGCGAAAATATTTCCAGTCTCAGATAGATGAACTCTATGCCAATGCCAAAATGTAACTGAGAACGGAATGAGGAAAGTGGCACGCGTCTGTCTACTGTTGGCCTTTGTATCTGTATTTTGACTACAGCAAACATAGGGAAGGAAACTGTGCGATCATTAACTTGTACAAAAATGGGTACTTACCATAGGAACATTGAAGAAATGCAACACTGCCTTATTGTCAAGTTGTGTTGTATACAGTTTTTATGGTGACCTACAATTTCCAAAAAGAGCCTTAACTGTAAATGGTAATTATATGTAAGTTATTTAAGACTTCCTTGGCCAAAAATGGGACTCTCCTTCACCAAGGAGCTAAGGTTTTCTTATTGCCAGCGTGTTTTGCTGTCTGCAGTGTATTTTGCAGTTGTCAATTCCACAAAGGATTTGACAGGTTTGAAAACGCCTCTAAGTATCTTGCATCGTCAGAAAGATTACTTAATCTGTTCAAAAAAACCCCCTGACCACCAAAAAAAAACCTCTACGGTTGTACAGCTGGTATCCCATCTTGTGTTAGTCCTAATATTAACTGGATCAAGGCATGGTTTTTCTCCCATATCTGCAGCCAGTTCTGAGATCTACTTTTATAAGGTAGAAGTTAGTATTCCACATGAAGGAGGTCGATGAATACAAGATCCTCAGAGTAAATCTGCATATTTGCAGTGGTTCTGCACTGAAAGTGTGGATGCAATTAACTCAGCAAGTATAGCCTTTGCTACATTAACACAATTCCAGAGTAGTGCCAGCCCTATAAATGAACAGATCCTAACTCTGGCAAGAACACTAGAGACCTAAAACCAAAACCATTCAGGAGGCTGGGCTATGCTAATCGTCAGGTAAACATTGCACCTGTAGTAGCCATTTGTTTCCCTGTAATGAACATGTATTTAAAATGCATTTTTTTAAAGTATGCCAGGTCCTCTATAAGCAGAAGACCTTCTGACATAACCTCTCAGTTTTCTGTGCTTTATGTATGAACCACTGAGTATTCTTCACTGAACCGCAAAACAGGTCAGGTAGAATGTTTTTGCCTGATGCTCTGCAGCAATTGGAAGTATTTAAATATGCCAACAGAACTGAGTTGGTACAGGATTAGGTATTTGTTCAGGGATATAAACCTAATTCCCAGATAAATTACAAAATAACTAGCTACCTTTTTGTTTGAGAAATCAGCAGAAATAAGCCTTATTACAGCATAAGTCTTTTGCTATTCTTAACGGAGTTGGTTTTGCATTAGCATTCATTGCTGTTTTTTGAAAACATGGATATATGTAAAATACAAGCACAACAAGGTTTGCACTAAGATTTGTGTGTGATTGTAATGCACTACTCTGTAGCATAATTTCATACATGTGTGCAATTAAGGTACACAAATCCAAGTCAACTGTTAGAGCAGTAGTTTGTTACATTGGAATTCAAATGTTTGCTTAGTGTTGGCTATTTCTATGTTTTATAAAACCAAAACAATTTTCAAAACCAATGAAGGAAACCAAAATAAATATTTCTGCATTTCAATTCAGTGAAGTGTTTGTTTATAAAGGAAAGATGTTGCTGACTAACAATCAAAGGTGTAATTTGGTAATGCTGACAAGCTGTAAAACTCCACTGCTACGAACATACGAAACAGAGGATAAATGCTGGTTGTGGACACTTTGGAAGGTAACTTTCTGCTTTGGTCTGATATTTATGTGTTAAGTTTTTGGCCAATAACTGTAAGAAAGGGATGCTGTAGTATGTAACTTGCTCTGTCAGTGTTCTTAAACAACAACAACATCTTTATGTCTTCCGTATTGTTTTGGACAGTTAAGTGGTGTTCTTACCATCACCATAAACAACTTTTGAGTGAAAACTGGGATTTTGTTAAACTCTTATGCTGCTTTTGGGTGGTAGTTGTTCTTTCCTGTGTCATCGTTCCTCCACTTCCCCTCCCCCCATCCTTATGCTGTGCATATGACTTTAATCAGGTAAGATATGAAAGACTTCAGGGGCAGATCTATCACACCAGAGTAGATGAAGCATCACCACCATGACAATGTTTAGAGCTTAGTGTTAACAGAGGTGTTACTGAAGTAATTACCACAGCTAGAAACATGTGTGTGCTTGACTTTCTCCTTCTCAGTAGTTTTGTGTGTTCCTTATACATTCCATCCTTACAGAAGGAAAGCTAAAGCAAACTTTTGTCACTTACACACACTTGAATACAATATTGATTATGCTGCATGGAAAGACCAAGTGAAGTGTCACTACACCTCTCCTCATGGAGATGGTGAAGAGATGGTTGAAAGCTGGATCTAAGGTCTATCATCCCCTCAAAGGTGTTTTTTGGATGAGGGGATGGGGTTCACCCTCAGTAAGTTTGCAGATGACACCAAGCTGTGTGGAAGTGTTGGTCTGCCTGAGGGTAGGAAGGTTCTAGAGAAGGATCTGAAATTGTATGAGATACAATTATGTGCTGCATCCTTCACTTGGGTCACAACAACCCCATGCAACACTACAGGCCTGGGGAAGAGTGGCTGGAAAGCTGCCTGGCAGAAAAGGACTGGGGGTGTTGGTCAACTGAATGTGAGCCAGCAGTGTGCCCAGGGGGCCAGGAAGGCCAACAGCATCTTGGCCTGCATCAAGAATAGTGTGGCCAGCAGCAATAGGGCAGTGATTGTTCCCACCAGGGACAGGCTGTACCTCAAATCCTGTGTTCAGTTTTGAGCCCCTCACTACAAGGAGGGCATTGAGGTGCTGGAGCATGTCTAGAGAAGGTGGTGAAGGGCCTGGACCATAGGTCTTGTGCGGAGCGGCTGAGAGAACTGTGATTGTTTAGCCTGGAGAAGAGCAGTGTCAGGGGAGACCTTATCACTCTCTACAACCACCTGAAAGGAGGTTGGAGTGGGATGGGTGTTGGTCTCTTCTCCCAAGTACCAAGCAATAGGACAAGAGGAAGTGGCCTCAAGTTGTGCCAGGGGAAATTTAGATGGGATATTGGGGAAAATTTCATCACTGGAAGAGGCTGCCCAGGGGAGTGGTGAAGTCACCATGCCTGGAGGTATTTCCAAGGCGTGTAGGTGTGGTGCTTAAGGACATGGTTTAGTGGCAGTGCTGGGTTAACAGTGCATGTGATGGTAACTCTTTTCCAACCAGGACCATTCTGTGGTTTGTCACTATAGAAACAAAGCTGTGTCTAAGCAGTGTGTACTACTGCTTGCTGCCTTTGGCTCATGGACTGCTCAATGGGGCTGGGTGCTAGAGCCAGCAAGTCAGAGGTATAAGGAGATCCCATGTTAATCCCAAGGTGATATTTCACTGTGTTTTTAGTTTATTTGGCTGTACACAGCAGCTCGGGTGGGATGGGGTGGCAGCAGATGATCTTTGGGACACCCTGACCTGTGGATGGAGATGTGGCGTGAAGAAGGGCCCCTCCACCAAACTGTGAAATCTGTTAGCAATTTAATTGCTGAGGCACTAAATGCCACAGATCTGGGATTGTTTTCACTCGGAATCCTACTTTTTTTTGCATACTATTATACCAGGTAATGTTTTTGTATGTTTTGAGGTGATTTCTGAGCTGCTGCCCGTTTCCACCCCTGGCTGTCAGGTTGTTGGACAAACGCTGCCGTTCGCTCCTCTTCTGCCCGGTGCGAGAGGCGAGGCCTCTGCCTGCACTGCCCCCTGCGCAGCGCCGGGACCGGGCACGGCCGGGGGGCAGGAGGAGGCCGGGGGGGGAAAACGGTGAATTCCTGTACAACACCCGGCCCTGCGGCCCCGCCGCTCAG